>CM046442.1:120691348-121283012 GCA_025506515.1 Flaveria trinervia | reverse complement strand
TGTCCTACTACTACTACACAACATCCAAACCATACATGATTACCAATTCCAATTATCACCCATGATTATCCAAACATACCATACAACTAATTTAACACGTTCTATCACACTAGAATCCATCCTTGAACATAGTAGCAAGTTCCTATCATCCCAAACATGATCATAACATCATACTTCAACGTTTACACAAATAAAGTTTCCTTTTAGGAAAGAACATCCCAAATCTATCAAACATCCAAAGCATACATGAATTCATCATTAATATACCAATTCAAGCTCATAAACATCCAAGCATAATCAAACCACATCCAAAACATCATAATTCACCAAATCATATCCAAAAGTTACTATCTTTAGTAATGTATGAACTATAACATGTGTTCTGAATTTCCAATGATCACAACAACAATCTAACATCTAATTATCACCATGAAACACCCATAACATCATAACATCCATAATTCAACATTTCATGCAAATAAAGTTACTATTATTAGTAAATATGAACATCAACCTAAATCATCGATTTCTTGCAAGATTCATGATTCCTAACATTCATAAAACTTATTAATCACCACACATTCATCAAACAACCATCATTCATCCATAATCATGCCCAAAATCGAATTGGGTTTGACTAGAATCAAAACCCATGATCAAACCACCAAAAACATGTAATTCACCATGATCGACGTTAACTAACATGTATTCAACCTAACTAACATTAAACATCATCAATTGATCAAAAAATCACACCAAGAACCAATTTGTGATTTAAGGTTCGGCCATAATGAAGAACATCACAAAAACATGAAAAATCTAACCTTAAACGTGTAATGTAACAAAATTGAGACTTGTAATGCGTTGTATGCCTTGAGCGATCAAATCCAATGTGTTCTTGCTTAATCTTGATCAAAATCGCAGGTTTGAGAGGTGAGGAGGAGGGTTACGGGTGCGCACATGGGGGGTGGGGGCTAGGGTTTATGTTTTACTTAATTTAATTTACATATTTACCCTTTAAACCCTTTGTTTGGTATTTTATAAAAACTAGACTTTAAACTCTTTTTAAAATGCCTTTAACATAAAAAATACAAAGATATAAACTAATAATATTCATTACATAATTTATCTTTGCAAAAAACACAAGACATACGAACAAATAGGCACGTTTCCGCGTTACGCGATTAATTTCTACATCAGCAATTTAAATCGGTAAACACATAATTTTAACACAAAATCACATAATCAATTTAATTAACATTAGTTAACATTATTAAATATTATTAAGTCACCAACGTTAAACGACAACTAGTGTGCTCACGACACGTGTATACAAGACTTAACGGAACTAACGGAGCTTGGTAACGGAAATTTACCGGATGTCACATTATCCCCATGTTGAAAGAATTTCGTCCCGAAAATTGCGTTACATGGTGAGAGTGTTCCATCACTGGTTTCCATCACTGGTCTACTGCATTGGCACACAGAAATCGAAATCGTGTGAGTTTGGATGAGTTGTCACACATCCCCATGTTGAAAGAAATTTCGTCCCGAAATTTAAATCAATACCTTCGTCTGCTGGCATCGTTCCTTCGAATAGTGAGGGTACTTAAGCTTCATTTGATCTTCCCGTTCCCATGGAATTCCGGTCCACGTCGCGAATTCCAACGGATTTTAACAATAGGTATCTTGCTTTGCTTAAGTGTTTCACCTCACGGTCCATCACCTCCACTGGTTGCCTCAATAAAACGCAATTGTTCATCCACCTGAATTTCTTCTAGTGGTACGACCGTCGTTTCATCAGTATGCACTTCTTCAAGTTTGACACGTGAAATACATCATGAATTCCGCTCAGCGAATCAGGTAGGGCTAATCGATAGGCTACTGGACCTACTCTTTCCACTATCTCAAATGGTCCAACGTACCTCGGATTTAGTTTCCCTCGTTTACCAAACCGAACTACGCCTTTCCATGGTGAGATTTTCAACAAAACCTTGTCACCAACCTGAAACTCTAAGGGTTTCCGTCTCTTGTCAGCATAACTCTTTTGCCTGTCTCGCGCTGCAGCCATACGGTTCCGTATCTGTATAATTTTCTCAGTCATCTCATGAATTAACTCAGGACCTGTTATCTGACTATCACCAATTTCTGCCCAGCAAACCGGTGATCGACATTTTCTCCCGTACAACGCCTCGAAAGGTGCTGCTTGTATACTAGTGTGATAACTGTTGTTATAAGAGAATTCCACCAATGGCAGGTGAATTTCCAGTTATTCCCGAAGTCAATCACAACAAGCACGTAGCATATCCTCCAGCGTCTGTATAGTACGCTCACTCTGACATCCGTCTGTGATGATATGCAGTACTCATATCCAAACGTGTACCCAAGGATTTCTGCAATGATTGCCAGAAATGTGACGTGAAACGAGCGTCACGGTCGGAGATAATTGAGATCGGTACCCGTGTCTCGAAACGATCTCCTTGAGGTACAGGCGAGTTAACTTCTCCATTGTCGGTTTCCTTTATTGCAAGGAAATGAGCAGACTTTGTCAATCGATCCACAATAACCCATATCGTGTCACAACCAGTACTAGTCCGGGGTAGCTTAGTAATAAAATCCATGGAGATTTGTTCCATTTCCACATTGGAATATCGGGTGTTGTAATAGTCCGGATGGTTTTTGATATTCCACTTTCACCTTCGAGCAGGTCAAACACTTGCTCACGTACGTAGCTACATCCGCTTTCATGTTAGGCCACCAATAGTGAGCCTTTAGGTCATGATACATCTTGTCGGATCCAGGATGTATAGATACTTAGTTTGTGTGCCTCGCTCATAACTAAATCTCTCAAATTTCCATGAACAGGCACCCAAAGTCTATCCATGAAATACGAATCCATCCTCTTTCATCACTAGCTGCTTATCCATTCCCCTTAAAAATTCAACACCAAATATTTCCACTTTTAAAGCCTCTTTGTGGATCCTTAACTTGTTTCGGGCAGTTGGGTAATGATAGTAAGTTGTAGCTCGCACCCGTCGGGGTTTAGATGTTTCCTTTTTATGCTTAAAGCATCGGCAAAACTACGTTCGCTTTCCCGGATGATCTTAATTGCGCATCATAATCATTTAGTAGTTCCACCCAACGTCGCTGCCTCATATTCAACTCTTTTTGCTCAAGATATGTTGAAGACTCTTATGATCGGTGTAGATAGTGCATTGGTACCGTACAAATAATGTCCAGATCTTTTAAGGCAAAAAATACTGCGCCCAATTATAAGTCATGGGTGTAACATCTCGTTTTTTTTTGTTAACTAAAAGTTAATTTTGTTAGTTCTTGTAAGGGCCATTTATGCTATTTATGAAACTTGGTGGGCTATTTATGTATGATTTTTCTTATTTAATTTAAAGTTATAAATATTATATGATAATAATGTTAATATTAATAAAAGTATAAATATTATTATGTAAATAATAATAATAATATAATTATAATAATAACAATAATAATAATAATAATAATAATGATAATAAAAAATAATAATAATAAGTTATCAAAGTTAACAAAGTTAAAACTTAATTAAGTTCAAGGGGGTTAATAGTTATTCTTAAAACTTTAAATGCAAGTTTTGAGCATAATTAATAAGAACAAAAGCAGGGACCAATTGTGTAAATACAATTAAAACCCAAACCACCGCCCCCTTTACCCCGATTTTCCGGCCGCCGGCCGGCGGAACTCCGACACGGCGCCGGCGAGGTTCCAAACTCCGTAAAAATTCATCCGTTTTATTCCCAAATTATACCAATCGCTTCGTGAACACAATTCGAACCTCGTTATGAACTTTAAGGCGTTTATCAGTCGGTTACAAACTCCATTCGAAGATGTAACCGAAGCACGTTAAGATCCATAACCGTTTGAGCATTAAACTCCAATCATAACCCAATTAACTGAACCAAAACGAGCGTTTATCTGATTCTAATCGATTGAAATCATCAATTTCACCTGAAATAAACAAAAACATCTCATTCGATTCTCTCGGTTGATCACGAGCTGCAAATACTCGAACGCTATCTTCCGAACATCAAGATTTGAAATCGATAAGGGGCTTTGGATCTAGCTTGACATACGAAGCTATACACAAGGTTAATTGTGTTATCATCAACGTTTACATCGTTTCTGCATCTCCCTTTGACCGCGACTTGTGCATCGTTGGGTTCACCTTCAATTCGAACTTGTTCGGGTAAATTACATACATGAATATGCTCGTTTTAGCATGGGGAACAAAAGCCCCATGGTTAATTCGATCAACAACCTCGAATTGACAATCAATTTGGATCGATCGGGTTCTAGGGTTCTTAAGGATTTGGGGGTGTTGTTTAGTTGCTTTTTATTAATTTAAACGCGAACACTATCGCGGCTGGATGCCTTGGTTCACTGGTTATGTTACTCCACTCACACAATGAGGTCCCGGGTTCGAACCCGGGCACCATCATGTTATTTTTAAAGGGTTTTAACCCTTAATTAAATTATAAAAACGTTTTAATATATATAAAAATTATTTATAAACTTTAAATATTTTCAAAAAGCCACCATATATTTTCTGTATATTTTTTTAGTCTAAGTAATTATTATTATATTTTTTTCATGAATAATAAAATGGATTACAAATAATAACTAAAAATTATTATTGTTCCAAAATGTTTCTTTTAATATCGTTTAATAGTACATAATTCTTTTTGCTATAAAATCTATTCAAATTTTATAAAACTTTCAAAATGTTATAATTATTTCTTTTTCACATAATTAGTATAAAACATAAATATATATTTTTAGAAAATATAAATGATTTTCATTTGTTAAATATAATTATTTAACAAACCTCAAACTCCACTTAACCCTAGTACTCATAATTAGTTAAATCATTATGTTTAAGTTTAAATCTTGTAATATATATTTTAGGGCCTTGTGACGATACACCTTGGAGCGACGCTTGTTAATATTATATTAAACCGCCATTATATATTTATTGACAAGTGAGTTTTCTTGCCCCTTTTTACTTTATTTCACACTATTTTGGGGTGAAACATGATAGCTTATACATGATACACTTATACACGTTTGAGACTTGTAAATCACGTGCAATTCAACTTATATTTTGTCATGGTTATTTGTTTATTGTAAGTGTTTATATGAGATACATAGTTTGTTTACAATCATTAACTATTGCTAGCCTGGCGACGTCTTAGATCTTTGGGCCTGACAAGCCTATTTGGTGCTAAAGTCGATGTATTGCCGACTCCTAGGAGCCGTATGCTTGTGCACTAGGGAACCAAATACACTTAGCCAATCTTTTATACTTGTAATCAAGTCGAGGTTTGGTTGTAACGATATGTGTTCTATAACCTTACTTGCTTATGACCGATGACATGAATTGCTACTTGTAACTTTATCATATTATGTATAAAAACCTTGGAAACTCACCAACTTTCATAGTTGACCCTTTTATTTATCATGTTTCAGGAAATCCCCAAGTTTAAAGTGGACTTTTGAAGCTTGGAAATAAAACTAGGACTTGGACCTAGTTAAATGAAATAAATGTTATGTACGTTGTTTTATTGGGATTATTTCATTTTGTGGCTTATGTTTGTATTGACTTTTGAAACTTATAATTTTAATATTTACACTTAAATATAGCGTTATGTGGCTGTGAACAATCTTAACCCTCACATCTCGACGATTCCGCCGTCAAGGTTGGGGTGTGACAGATTGGTATCAGAGCCCATAACTATAGGGATTTAGGTTATTAGTAATGGTGACCTAGACTATAGCTTATGCATGAACCTCATAGGGTAATATTTATATTCTTGGAAATATATATATTGTTACATGCTACATAATGCTATACTTTATGTGCAACTTGATGCCTTAGCATAGGTTGCCTTGTAATTGTCTAAACTTTGTTACTTGTCTCCCTAAACTTAACTTTGACTCATTGACTCTCCCCGACAAATGAAACTTCTTAATTATTCTCGTCAACACGTGGAATCGTATACTTATGCATAAGAATTAAATCTTTAGACTTATGTCTAATCTATGTAAATCTCATCATGGTTTTGATTTCATAAACCTAAGAAATTTGTGTGACACATGGACACCTGTATTCTGGATTTCCTGGCAAAAGGCCCTCGGGCTAAGGCAAGCATATCGCATAAATCCTACGGGACTAGTTATGCTTACCTGGGGATTTCTGGGATGAGTGATAAACCATGGTCAACATACACAAATTTCTAAGGCGAGTGGGTCAACTTACCTTGACGTGTCAACGTTTCCAAATGGTAATGCGTTACCAAATGGAACCATTCCATGTGCCTTACAACTTTTTGCCTTATCCTTGTTGAACATTAATCCTTGTTATTCCAATTCTCATATCTAACTCATTTGTATATTCCAGCATGTCTCGGCATCATGGAAAGCGTGGAAGTTCCGATCGTAAGTTAGCCGCCATGATTGCTCGACAAATGGCTGCTGTTATTCCGACCATGGTTGCTGAACTTAATAGCACCTTAATGACCAACGCTAGCAACAATGGAAATGGTCATGGAGAGAATAGCAACAATCAAAACGGGAACAATCAACACGGGAATAATCAAACTTGCACCTTCAAACACTTCAGCTCTTGCAAGCCCACTAGTTTTAGTGGCAAGGAAGGAGCCACTGGTCTTCTTGAGTGGTTCGAAAGCATGGAGAATACCTTTATCAATTGTGAGTGTCCCGATGCACTCAAGGTTCGTTATGCCACTAGTATGTTCCAACAAAGGGCTCTTACCTGGTGGAATAGCGAGAAGAGGAATCGTGGACCCGATGCATTCTAGCACTTACTGGGAAGAGTTCAAGAACATCGCCATCGCGAAGTTCTGCCCAAGAAGTGAATTGCAAAAGTTGGAAGAAGAGTTTTGGAATTTGAAACAAAATGATGGTGATCATTTGGCCTACTCAACTAGACATCATGAGTTGAGTATACTGCTGCCCCATATGGTCGACACTGTTCCCCGCAACATCGAGAAGTTCATTAAGGGTGTACCACCCCAAATTCAAGATGCTGTGGTGGGTAGCCGACCCACAACCTTGGAAGAAGAAGCATTACAATCACCGCTCAACTCACCGAGAACCATATAAGAGCGGGCACCATGTCTGTGAAGGGTGCAAAGAAGGTAGAGAAGACGGCTACCGAGGCGGTTAAGGAGACCAAAGCTGAACCGTCTAACAGCCACAACAACAACAAGAAGCGCAAGTTCACACCGGCGCGTAACTATGCCGTGGCTGCACCTAAACAACCCCAAAGGCAACCTGTACCTGCGGCTACATCTGTGGCACAAGTGCCTGGGGCTAGGGCTTATGCTGGTCCTACCGATGTGCAGCACGTGTAGGTATCATCACCCGGGGAATCAACCATGCCGCATTTGCACCTTGTGCGGTAAATATGGTCATTTGGTGGCGACTTGCCACCGTGCACCTAACAATGCCGCTGTGGTCACAAACCGTGTTTGCTACAACTGTGGGGAACCTGGCCATTTTCGCCCACAATGCCCTCGTCTTGTGGGTAATGTTCCACAAGCCCGAGGACGTGCTTTCAACATCAACGCTAACCAAGCACAAGCAAACAACGATGTGGTGAATGGTACGTTAACTCACCCTTAAATTTTGTGATCGAATTTATTTCATATTTTACCTGTATTGTTAAATACCTTAAAAAAATTGAACAGGTATGTTCCTTATTAACAAAACTTATGCCTATGTCCTATTTGATTCTGGAGCCGATAAAAGTTTTGTTTCATTAGAGTTTGAACCCATACTTGCTAAGCCACATACGAAACTAGAAAGACCTCTTACTGTTGAAGTTGCCGATGGAGAACCAATTACCGTTGACGTTATCGTTCGTGATTGTATCTTAAGTCTTGACACGCATGATTTTCTAATCGATCTTATCCCTATGAAACTTGGAAGCTTTGACGTCATCATTGGTATGGATTGGTTAGCCAAACACCATGCTGAGATCATTTGTTTCGAGAAGTGCATTCGTATACCGTTACCCTCTGGAGATACGTTGAAGGTGTTCGGTGAAAAATCTTCTAAAGGGCTTAAACTCATGTCTTGCACTCAAGCCCGAAAGTGCTTAAACAAGAAGTATATGGCCTTCTTGGCTTATGTGGTCAACACGAAAGTCAAAGGGAAAGAACTTAAGGATGTCCCTATCGTACGGACTTTCCTGAAGTATTCCCGATGACCTTAGTGGTTTACCTCCCGTGCGTGAAGTCGAGTTTAAAATTGACTTGATACCGGGAGCAAACCCCGTGGCCAAGTCACCATATCGGCTTGCACCATCGGAAATGCAAGAACTCTCTTGTCAATTGCAAGAGCTGTCCGAGAAAGGCTTCATCCGTCCTAGTTCTTCGCCTTGGGGTGCACCTGTCCTTTTCGTGAAGAAGAAAGATGGATCGTTTCGTATGTGCATCGATTATCGCGAGCTTAACAAACTTACCATCAAGAATCGTTATCCTCTTCCTCGCATCGATGACTTGTTTGATCAACTTCAAGGAGCTGCCATATTCTCGAAAATTGATCTACGTTCTGGATATCATCAATTACGAGTTCATGAGGATGACATTCAAAGACTGCTTTTCGTACTCGTTATGGACACTATGAGTTTATGGTGATGCCTTTTGGTTTAACCAATGCTCCTGCTGTCTTCATGGATCTCATGAACCGAGTATGCAAGCCTATCTAGACAAGTTTGTGATCGTCTTTATTGATGACATACTTATCTATTCCAAGTCCAACACCGATCATGAGCTGCATTTGAGGTTGGTTCTTGAGTTGTTAAAGAAAGAGCAATTGTACGCAAAGTTCTCGAAGTGTGATTTCTGGCTCGAAGAAGTTCAATTTCTAGGACACGTGGTGAATAGCCAAGGGATTCACGTTGATCCTGCAAAGGTGGAAGCTGTGAAGAATTGGTGTATCTACACAACTCTACCGAAGTTCGTTCTTTTCTTGGTCTTGCTGGTTATTATCGGCGATTCATCGCCAATTTCTCGAGGATCGCGAAGCCGCTCACTACTTTGACACAAAGAATAAACCATTCGAGTGGGGTACCGAGCAAGAAGAAGCTTTTGAAGCGTTAAAGCATAAGTTGTGCAATGCTCCTATACTGACCCTACCCGATGGAAACGACGATTTCACCGTGTATTGTGATGCATCTAAGCAAGGCCTTGGTTGTGTTCTCATGCAACGAGGGAAGGTCATAGCTTATGCGTCGAGACAATTGAAGGTTCACGAGGTGAATTATACAACCCACGATCTCGAGCTTGGTGCTATTGTATTTGCTTTGAAGATTTGGAGGCACTACCTGTATGGTACGCAATGTATAGTCTACACCGATCACAAAAGCCTTCAACACGTTTTCAATCAAAAAGATCTCAACATGAGACAACGTCGTTGGGTGGAGTTGATTAGTGACTATGATTGTGACATTCGTTACCATCCTGGTAAAGCAAACGTTGTGGCCGATGCACTGAGCCGAAAGATTCACAACAAGATGATCTCATTCCAAGAAATTCGAGATCGACGTCAATGGTTTGACACCTTGGGAGAGTTCGATACTGAAATTTGACTAGATGTCAATGAGACCACCATACTACTACAAAACCTGAGAATAGATAGTGACATCGAGTCTAGCATCCTGGAGGCTCAACAAATGGTTCAACGAGAAGGGAGAATGAAGGATGAGTTGGAGTATAATCTTCTAACCCAATTGGAAGCAAAATCCAATGGATTGATGTACTTCGCCAATCGTATTTGGGTTCCAAATCGCGATAACATTCGTACCTTTATTATGAACGAAGCTCATCAAACTCGTATTCTATTCATCCTGGTTCCGATAAGATGTACATGGACCTACGTGGTCAATATTGGTGGCCTGGATGAAGAAAGACATAGCGACTTATGTAGCTAAGTGCCTCACATGTACGAAAGTTAAAGCCGAACATCAACGTCCAAGTGGATTACTTGAGCAACCCGAGATCCCTATGTGGAAATGGGACACATATCCATGGACTTCATAACAAAGCTACCCCGAACCTCTCGAGGACATGATAGCATATGGGTGATCGTTGACCGATTGACCAAGTCGGCACATTTCATACCCATACGCGACACCTACAAGACATCAAAGTTAGCTCGTATATACATTGATGAGATTGTAAGTCGCCATGGGGTACCACTGCACATTATATCCGACCGAGATGCTCGTTTCACTTCACATTTTTGGTCGTCTATGCAAGAACTTTTGGGTACACAATTGGATCTAAGCACGGCTTACCATCCTCAAACTGATGGTCAAACCGAGCGAACGATCCAAACTTTGGAGGATTTGCTACGTCTCTGTGTTCTTGACTTTGGTGGCGATTGGGATACGCATCTACCGCTCGCGGAATTTTCGTATAACAATAGTTACCACTCGAGTATCAAGATGGCACCGTTTGAAGCACTTTATGGTCGTAAATGTCGTTCACCGATCTGTTGGACTGACATTGGTGAAAACTTCATCACTGGTCCTGAACTTATACAAGAGACGACCGATAAAGTTTCTATTATTCGCAAGAACCTTGAAGTGGCGAGAAGTCGTCAAAAGAGTTATGCTGACAAGCGACGTAAGCCATTAGAATTCCAAGTTGGGGAGATGGTTCTTCTCAAGGTTTCACCATGGAAAGGGGTGGTTCGTTTTGGAAAGAAGGGCAAACTGGCTCCAAGGTTTGTAGGACCTTTCAAAATCCTGAAAAGGATTGGGAAAGTGGCTTATAAACTAGAGTTACCTTCCGACCTTAGTGGAATTCATCCGGTGTTCCACGTCTCAAATTTGAGAAGGTTTGGCGACGAGAGTCTGCATGTTCCGTTGGAAGACATCCAGATTGACGAGTCATTACATTTTGTCGAGAAACCTGTGAGATCATGGACCGCATAATGAAAAGACTAGAACCACAACAACCCCAATCGTCAAGGTTCGTTGGGAAAATAAACGTGGCGCTGAATTTACTTGGGAACGAGAGGAGCACATGAAGAAGAAATACCCATTCTTATTTGTATAGTTTCATTTTTCTTAATTTCGGGACGAAATTCTTTCAAGTTGGGGAGACTGTAACATCTCGTTTTTTTTTTGTTAACTAAAAGTTAATTTTGTTAGTTCTTGTAAGGGCCATTTATGCTATTTATGAAACTGGTGGGCTATTTATGTATGATTTTTCTTTTATTTAAAGTTATAAATATTATATGATAATAATGTTAATATAATAAAAGTATAAATATTATTATGTAAAAATAATATAAATAAATTATAATAATAACAATAATAATATAATAATAATAATAATAATAATAATAATAAATAAAAATAATAATAAGTTATCAAAGTTAACAAGTTAAAACTTAATTAAGTTCAAGGGGGTTAAATAGTTATTCTTTAAAACTTTAAATGCAAGTTTGAGCATAATTTAATAAGAACAAAACTGCAGGGACCAATTGTGTAAATACAATTAAAACCCAACCCACCCGCCCCCTTACCCGATTTTCCGGCCGCCGGCCGGCGGAACTCCGACACGGCGCCGGCGAGGTTCCAAACTCCGTAAAAATTCATCCGTTTTATTCCCAAATTTACCAATCGCTTCGTGAACACAATTCGAACCTCGTTATGAACTTTAAGGCGTTTATCAGTCGGTTACAAACTCCATTCGAAGATGTAACCGAAGCACGTTAAGATCCATAACCGTTGAGCATTAAACTCCAATCATAACCCAATTAACTGAACCAAAACGAGCGTTTATCTGATTCTAATCGATTGAAATCATCAATTTCACCTGAAATAAACAAAAACATCTCATTCGATTCTCTCGGTTGATCACGAGCTGCAACATACTCGAACGCTATCTTCCGAACATCAAGATTTGAAATCGATAAGGGGCTTTGGATCTAGCTTGACATACGAAGCTATACACAAGGTTAATTGTGTTATCATCAACGTTTACATCGTTTCTGCATCTCCCTTTGACCGCGACTTGTGCATCGTTGGGTTCACCTTCAATTCGAACTTGTTCGGGTAAATTACATACATGAATATGCTCGTTTAGCATGGGGAACAAAAGCCCCATGGTTAATTCGATCAACAACCTCGAATTGACAATCAATTTGGATCGATCGGGTTCTAGGGTTCTTAAGGATTTGGGGGTGTTGTTTAGTGCTTTTTATTAATTTAAACGCGAACACTATCGCGGCTGGATGCCTTGGTTCACTGGTTATGTTACTCCACTCACACACATGAGGTCCCGGGTTCGAACCCGGGCACCATCATGTTTTTTTAAAGGGTTTTAACCCTTAATTAAATTATAAAAACGTTTTAATATATATAAAAATTATTTTATAAACTTTAAATATTTCAAAAAGCCACCATATATTTCTGTATATTTTTTTTTAGTCTAAGTAATTATTATTATATTTTTTTTTCATGAATAATAAAAGGATTACAAATAATAACTAAAAATTATTATTGTTCCAAAATGTTTCTTTTAATATCGTTTAATAGTACATAATTCTTTTTGCTATAAAAATCTATTCAAATTTTATAAAACTTTCAAAATGTTATAATTATTTCTTTTTCACATAATTAGTATAAAACAAAATATATATTTTTAGAAAATATAAATGATTTTCATTTGTTAAATATAATTATTTAACAAACCTCAAACTCCACTTAACCCTAGTACTCATTAATTAGTTAAATCATTATGTTTAAGTTTAAATCTTGTAATATATATATTTAGGTCCTTGTGACGATACACCTTGGAGCGACGCTTGTTAAATATTATTAAACCGCCATTATATATTTATTGACAAGTGAGTTTTCTTGCCCCTTTTTACTTTATTTCACACTATTTTGGGGGTGAACATGATAGCTTATACATGATACACTTATACACGTTTGAGACTTGTAAATCACGTGCAATTCAACTTATCATTTTGTCATGGTTATTGTTTATTGTAAGTGTTTATATGAGATACATAGTTTGTTTACAATCATTAACTATTGCTAGCCTGGCGACGTCTTAGATCTTTGGGCCTGACAAGCCTTTGGTGCTAAAGTCGATGTTTTGCCGACTCCTAGGAGCCGTATGCTTGTGCACTAGGGAACCAAATACACTTAGCCAATCTTTTATACTTGTAATCAAGTCGAGGTTTGGTTGTAACGATATGTGTTCTATAACCTTACTGCTTATGACCGATGACATGAATTGCTACTTGTAACTTTATCATATTATGTATAAAAACCTTGGAAACTCACCAACTTTCATAGTTGACCCTTTATTTTTATCATGTTTCAGGAAATCCCCAAGTTTAAAGTGGACTTTTGAAGCTTGGAAATAAAACTAGGACTTGGACCTAGTTAAATGAATAAATGTTATGCTACGTTTGTTTATTGGGATTATTTCATGTTTTGTGGCTTATGTTTGTATTGACTTTTGAAACTTATAATTTTATATTTACACTTAAATATAGCGTTATGTGGCTGTGAACAATCTTAACCCTCACATCTCGACGATTCCGCCGTCAAGGTTGGGGTGTGACAATGGGTAGTATAGTCTTCTCGGAACCTTAGTTGTCTGAGGCGTAAGCTATCACCTTGTCTCGTTGCATCAAGACACACCCAATCCTTGAAGGATGCATGCAATACACCACAAAGTCATCTGTTCCTCTGGTAATGCTAATATCGGGGCAGTACAGAGTTGTTTTAATAATTGGAAAGCTGATTCTTGACTCTCAGTCCATTTGTATGTCGTCCTTTGTGAGTCAAGGCTGTGAGAGGTTGTGCGATCTTAGAAATCCTTCTATGAATCGGCGGTAATATCCTGCTAATCCTAGAAATTGTCTTATCTCGCTTGGCGTTTGGGGTGTGGTCCAATTCTTTATCGCCTCAATTTTGGTAGGATCAACGTGTATTCCTTTCTCATTAACAATATGACCTAGGAACTGTACTTATCTTATCCAAAAGTCACACTTTGAGAATTTAGCATACAACTGCTCATTTTTCAACAGTTCCAAGATCATTCGTAAGTGCTCTTCATGTCCTCCTTGGTCCTAGAGTATATCAGTATATCATCGATGAACACAATGACAAACTGATCAAGATAAGGTTTGCACACGCGGTTCATGAGGTCCATGAACACAGCAGGTGCATTAGTCAACCCAAAAGGCATGACCAAGAACTCATAATGACCATAACGAGTACGAAATGCAGTCTTGGGAATGTCTTCTTCTCGAACTCTGAGTTGGTGATAACCAGATCTCAAGTCAATCTTCGAGTAATAGCTTGATCCTTGAAGCTGATCGAACAAGTCGTCGATACGAGGTAAAGGGTATCGGTTCTTGACTGTTACTTTGTTTAACTCTCGATAATCGATGCACATCCGGAATGTGCCATCCTTCTTCTTAACAAAGAGTACAGGAGCTCCCCAAGGTGATGTACTAGGTCGAAATAAGCCCTTATCCAAAGCTCCTGAAGTTGTGACGACAACTCCTGTAGTTCGTTGGTGCTAATCGATAGGGTGCTCTAGCAATCGGGGCTGCGCCGGGAGTCAACTCAATCTGGAATTCCACTTGGCGTTGCGGTGGTAATCCAGGAAGATCTTCTGGGAACACCTCCGGAAAGTCGCGTACTACGGAAATATCCTCCATTCTCTTTTCTTCCTTTTGCTTATCGGTTACAAGTGCTAGGATAGCCACGCGGCCCTTTTGTAACAACTTTTGAGCTTTCATATACGAAATGATGCCTATCACAGCACCACTCCTATCACCTTTGACGGTAAGAATTTGATCACCAACCGGGATCCGTATAATCTTCTCGTGACAAATGACTTCCGCTTGCTTGCTAGAGAGCCAATCCATGCCTATCACAACATCAAAACTCCCCAGTGTAACAGGCATGAGATCTATAGCGAAAGTGTGACCAGCAAGTTCTATCCTACAGTCTTTAAGGATATGCGTTACATGGATTTGCTTACCGTCGGCTAATTCCACAGTGTACTTAGATTCTAAAGCAGAGGGTATATCACTTAAAAGACTACAGAATTTTAAGGACACAAAACTCCTATCGGCTCCAGTATCAAATAATACCGTAGCAAAGCAACCATTTACAGGGAATCTACCAGTAACAGTTGTGGGATCATTTAGAGCCTCACCTGAGCCAATGACGAAGGCTCTTCCTTTGGCTCCATCTCTATTGCCGCCATTGCCAGTGCCATTTCCACCATGTTGTTATTATTGCCATTGTTGTTGTTGTTCCCATGATTGTTGGTGTTGTTGTTGTTGTTGTTGCCATTTCCGTTCCTTCTTAGTTGTGGGCAGTTTCGTTTGTAATGCCCTTTTTCCCACACTCAAACCCTTGGGGGTTTCTTGAGATTGTTATGGCCTCTTCATTAGTTCACCACGGCAATCCTTCGCAGCGTGTCCAATCTTTCCACAACGTTGACACTTGAAGTTATCACACCGTCCCACATGGTGGTAGTTACACCGTGGGCATTTGGGATGTCTGCCGCCGTAACCGCTGGGTCCTTGGTTATTTGGGGCAGTTTGGTTGAAATTGCGGTTATTATCGAACCGCCGCTGCTGCTGCTGAACTGGCTGTTGCTGCTGTTGAGATTGTTGTTGACCGCCAGACGATGATGATGATGATTGTTATTGCTGTTGGGGAGCATCCCACTTCCTTTTGTTGTCGGGCACGCTCACCACAGCGCCCCGTTTGGGTAACCGCCCTTGCTCTACCGCCTGATTAGTAAGTCTATGGGCAATTTGAATGGCCTGCTGAATCGTAGTCGGGTTAGAAGCTGTTACCATACTTTGGATTTCAGGCACCAACCCTCGTATGTAGTGCTCGATTCTCTTATGTGTCTCATTAACCATTCCTGGACACAATGTGGCCAGCTCATGAGTACGAGTCGTATAAGCCTCAATTTCTGAACCCTTCATCTTAAGCTGCCAGAATTCCATCTCCAACTTTTGCACCTCGTTTCGAGGACCGTACTCCTCGGTCATCATATCCTTGAACTCATTCCAGGGGAGTCATTTGCCATCGCTTGTCCAAGCATCTGGACTTGCGCGTTCCACCAAGACAGGGCAGCACCCTCCAAAGTCCCGGTGGCATACTTTACTTGATCCGCCGGTGGACAGTTACATTTGGAGAAAACGGACTCAGTCTTCTCAAACCAGCGTACAAGCCCTACAGCACCCTCTCTGTACCGCTGTAGGTGTGTGGTTTGCAGTCCATGAAGGACTTGTATGTACACACGGTGGTCCTGTTTTAACACAACACACATTAATCAAACATCCCCTACAGTTATAAAGGATATCAGATTTGTTTTTCTGTCATTGTTTACCTGCCGTTGACCCACGTGGGCAGCAGCCACTGCCGCCTGAACATGCTCATTAATTAGAGCAGCCAATTCTGCAGGAGTCATGTTAATAGCACCACCACCCTGTTCTCCGGTGCCACGTCCACGTCCACGTCCACGAGCGTCCATTTTTTCACTTTATATTCACAATACAATAATGAGTAACATCATACACATTTAACTCATTGAAGCGTAGTAAACAGTAAATGAAAGAAATAACGTATCATCACAACCACAACATTCATAACAAAAATAATAACCAAGTAAATAAATTGCAATAAGTCACAACGTATTTAGCAATGTCAAAATTGAAGTTTGTCGTTCATGTGGGGAAACAAACCCTCCCACATAGGTTTCAAAAAGAAAACACTACGTAGTCTAAGTCATATAAAGAAGTCAATCGACAATGTCTGACCCATCACTATCATCCTCCATCTCCTCGGTTCCTCTCCTCGGGTCCCTCCTCGGGATCCTCCTCATCCTCAGAGTCTGCGGCAGGAGCAGGAGCTATAGCAATCTGGAGTGCTGCTAGTTGAGCTTCTAGAGTGGCAATCCTATTATCGGCTATGGCGTCCCGCTGTTCACGAGCAGTCACGCGTCCTTGGAGTGCCATAACACCATCTTGCATATGGTGACAACCGTTCAGCGTCTTCCCGTGTTCTTCCTTGAGTTCGTCTAATTGGTGTCTTAGGTTGTACACCTCTTGCTGTAGTGTACAGACATCACCCGTGAGTCGTCTCACATGATGTTGTTCAGTGTCCAGTGCAGCCATTAGTGCAGCAATCAATTGGTCGTTGGACTGCGCCGTTCGTGGGAGTGAAAACATGGGTTGATTGGCATTGTTCCTAGTCCTTGGCTTTAGGACAGGTACGCGCTCCCTAAACATGATGTGGTCAACAAACCTAGGATAAGAACACCAGTCTCGCGGAGGGTCACGCTTCATCAACGCGAATGGTTGATCCCAGTCAATCTCCTCTCTGGGATAAGCCAGTCTGGGCCAATCGAATCCATCATCAGGTACAGGTGCGGGAGGTGGGGATTCAGATCGTGTAGGTGATTGGGTCGTTTACCCGGAGCTCTTGAAGACGATGCCATACTGCAGCAGAGAGTGCGACGTGTATGCCAATGAGTATACAGTAGATGAGAGTAAGGCACAGGTAACTAATTAACTGTGTGAGGTTATAGTCTAGTGTGTATGCAACCTAGTTCCCTATAACCAATGGCTCTGATACCAATCTGTCACACCCTCAAAATCCACTTGCGGAGTTTTACCACGAGGCGTGTGAACAAACCAGGATCACAGTCAATAGTTACTCAGAACGACTCTAAATGCCATAATTCAAACAAAATCAACCAAAATACAAACTTTAAACAATGCGGAAGCGTTTTGAGAACAACCCAAGTCAATAAAGTATAATTATGGCAAAACAAGTGCCAACCCAAAAAGTAAACTATAATTATTAAAATGTCAAATTGTCTTGAAGCATAGTGTCTTAAAATGCAGTGAACCGTGCAGTGCTCCTATGGCAAGCAAGTTAAGGACCCGAGAAAAGCATACTAAAATGTCAACACATAGGTTGGTGAGTTCAAGAGTTTGAGTTCAATAAACATGTAAACAGTTGCGATAAATATAAGCAGTGTATGGTAATAGATAGCTAGTCTATTATCAGTAAATATTAATACATAGTGATTTTGCAATTGAAGCTGACTGTGATAGTTGTTGCCTCCTGTCACGACTTACCATGTCGTGACAATGTTCAATAGGACAAATTGCACCCGGTTGACCTCGAGTCACACAGGTGGGGCTCGTCAGACCCAGTAGTACTACCCAAGTTCCCCGCTATTAAATATTAACAATTCAAAAGTGTGAGGACTTTTCCCATGGTAAACAGCACTATATTAATATTATACACAACTTAAATCAAAAAGCGTTCGTATAAATACCAGTATGCTATCTCCCCCAAAAGAGATTAAGTAAAGAGTGGGGCATGAACTCACCTGATGTATGCAAAGGTACCTAGGGTTTATTGAGAAACGAGAGGATAGCCAACCTTCACAGGTTACCTAGATCATGTGAGTACATAAGTACGTGTAAATAAAAGACATGTGAAACCCTAATCATACCAAAATCAAAGACTCAAGCTTCCAGACAAATAGACACGTTTGACCTAGTTGACCCGTTTGACCCGTTGGTGACATTATGGGTTATAATTCAAATAAAGCCAATGAACACATACAACATACATGATTAACATTCAAATAGTGTCATACATATGCGATATCAACCAGGTGTATCACATAGATCATCATACAATCAAGTACTATACAAGTCATGCGAATCTAGCACATTAACATAACCACTAGCTACAATACAACTAACATGTCATATAAGGTTCAACCATTCATCACATGCCATGTGAAGCCACCCACGACTTCACATCCTAAACCCTGCCAATCCTACTAAGTAGTGGCCTCAGATCTGCACGCGTGTATAATGATCATAACCAAATTCTTTAAGCATATACATTGCATTCACAACATCACAACAATCAATTACCAGACCCAAGCATGATGTCCTACTACTACTACACAACATCCAAACCATACATGATTACCAATTCCAATTATCACCCATGATTATCCAAACATACCATACAACTAATTTAACACGTTCTATCACACTAGAATCCATCCTTGAACATAGTAGCAAGTTCCTATCATCCCAAACATGATCATAACATCATACTTCAACGTTTACACAAATAAAGTTTCCCTTTTAGGAAAGAACATCCCAAAAATATCAAACATCCAAAGCATACATGAATTCATCATTAATATACCAATTCAAGCTCATACTAACATCCAAGCATAATCAACCACATCCAAACATCATAATTCACCAAATCAATCCAAAAGTTATTATCTTTAGTAATGTATGAACTAAACATGTGTTCTGAATTTCCAATGATCACACAACAATCTAACATCTATTATCACCATGAACACACCCATAACATCATAACATCCATAATTCAACATTTCATGCAAATAAAGTTACTATTATTAGTAACTATGAACATCAACCTAAATCATCGATTTCTTGCAAGATTCATGATTCCTAACATTCATACAACTTATTAATCACCACACATTCATCGAACAACCATCATTCATCCATAATCATGCCAAAATCGAATTAGGGTTGACTAGAATCAAAACCCATGATTAAACCACTAAAAACATGTAATTCATCCATGATCGACGTTAACTAACATGTATTCAACCTAACTAACATATAAACATCATCAATTGATCAAAACTCAACACCAAGAACACCAATTTTGTGATTTAAGGTTCGGCCTAATGAAGAACATCACAAAAACATGAAAATCTAACCTTTAAACGTGTAATGTAACAAAATTGAGACTTGTAATGCGTTGTATGCCTTGAGATCGATCAAATCCAATGTGTTCTTGCTTAATCTTGATCAAAATCGCAGGTTTGAGAGGTGAGGAGGAGGGTTACGGTCGCACATGGGGGGTGGGGGCTAGGGTTTATGTTTTACTTAATTTAATTTACATATTTACCCTTTAAACCCTTGTGTTTTGGTATTTTATAAAAACTAGACTTTAAACTCTTTTTAAAATGCCTTTAACTTAAAAATACAAAGATATGAACTAATAATATTCATTACATAATTTATCTTTGCAAAAACACAAGACATACGAACAAATAGGCACGTTTCCGCGTTACGCGATTAATTTCTACAATCAACGATTAAATCGCGTAAACACATAATTTTAACACAACAATCACATAATCAATTTAATTAACATTAGTTTAACATTATTAAATATTATTAAGTCACCAACGTTAAACGACAACTAGTGTGCTCACGACACGTGTATACAAGACTTAACGGAACTAACGGAGCTTGGTAACGGAAATTTACCGGATGTCACAGGTACTGGCCGGTACTGGCCGGTACCGGTGCCGGTACCGGTACCGGTACTTTACCCGAAAGTCCCATATGATACCCGATAACACCTGAATACGAATAATCTATTTTGAGAAACGATTGACAGTATAGTGATCAAATCAAAGATTAAGTTTCTTTGATATTTTGAAACTTTTAGTATTGATATTGATCTTATTGGTGTTTATTATTTTAAGATGAAACTCATCACCATGAAAGCAAAAATAATTTACTATTTTTTTGAGTCAGTTTGCTTCACAACCGATGGATGATATTTAAAATGCATGGTCAAGTTTATGTATTATTTTTGTTAAACATATGGATGTTTTTTTTATATTTTATTTTTGTTTAGTTATTATAAACTTTTAGATGTATCGAGTACCAAACATGTATAGGGTAACGAGTACAAAAACAAGTACTGGATAGCGTAACCAAATACGAACCATACAACAAAACTAAAAAATAATGTTGTGGAGATAAGAGGTACCAAAGAGGTATTAGGTACCGAAATACCGGTACCGTACCGGTACCGGTACCTGTACCCATATACCAAAACCGGTACCGCTAACGGTACTCATTTTTTATAATAATTGGGAATTGATACTTTCGTTATCAGTACCGGTTCCGGTTCCGGTTCGGTACAGGTACGGTACCGAACTCATCCCTAGTTGTGGTTATGTTTATAGAGCATGTGAGTTGAAAGTTTCTATTTTAATTATTTAAAATGTTTGCTAAATAACTTCGCTTACGGAAAAGGAAAATTCAAACGTAATTTTTCAATCAGTAAATAGTTTCAAAGAGATTAAACAATTTATTTGTATGGTCACAGATATAATAAATTCAACAAGTTGGTAAATGCTTTGAATTTTATCTATGATTTAACCACTCCCTTTCCCAATATTGTTTCTATTGAGATATTATTTAACGGACTGTTATAAAATGCCTATTTCTGGTTTAAAGACATGATGTGATATTCCTATCATAAAATGCCTATTTCTAGTTTAAATGAAATTTTCCATGTGTTCTCATAAATGTGTGTTTTTATATTATGATAGGCCAACTTTAAAGTTTTCAGGAAAGAGACCTTACAAAAATAATTACTTAAGTTATATGATAACTATATAAATTACATAATATTTAAAAAGCAAATGTAAGGAATAATGGTTTATGGAACATGGATTTTTAGCCACATGACTTTTGTGGTTTTTAATTGTTGCCTCTCCATCTTACAAAACGTATAAATAGAGAAATGTGGTTTTAGTGTTTTTTACCCCTCTAATTTGTTTATAGAAAGTGAAAGTAGGGGAGCGTTGTCGTGTTCGGCCTAAGCCGCTCCGCCATGCTGGGTGGTATCTGTGTCGTTTGTGGTTTCGGGTTAAGGGGGAGCGGGCAGCGGTTGTCGCTTGAACCTGAGACCTTTTGCGATGGCTATCGCCGGCGTGGGCCATAGTGTGGTTGATGTTCATTGGCGCGATGCTGATGGTGGGGCCGTTATTTTCGTCTGAAAGCCTTAAGGTGTTTGGAGAATGTGTGTTGGTGGTCCTGCCGACAACGACATTCGTCACCCTTAGGGTTTGTGGATATGGTTGTGTGGCGGCAACCGATTCGATTGTGTGAATCTGGTTGGCTTTCGTTTCCAGCATGTAGCCGCAACCGAACCTGACTGTGTGTTTAAATTTTCTACAATTTCGTCTAAGCTCTGGGTTTCCAATTAATAAACATACAAAGTTATACACAAAACACATAAAACGCTTAAAAAATATAGCAAAACTCAATTCAATCTTAAAAGAATAAAATGCTTAAGTTTATTGTGTGATTTCTTTTAAAAATTAATATCTTATAAAAAACTATATACATTTAAAAAATTGGGAGAAGTTTAAAAAATAACAATTATATTTTTAGTTACAAATATATCCCTTCAGACCCATTTCATTCATGATAATTTCATGATTTTATATAAATCTTCTATTATATCGATTTCATGATAAGTATTACTTACTAAATTTTTCACGAAAACATTAGTTTGTATTTTTAACTGTTCGTTTACAACATGTTATATCTATTCGACCCGCTTAGCGATATTTCTAACCCAATTATATATATACTAATTATTAACTCTTGAATGCATTATGGTTTGTACTAAGTGTTTTAGTGGTTGTATTTTTTTCTATTTTTTAATCTTTATTTTTTTATTTTAACTCAATACTTTATATTTTTTGTAATTTAGCCTCAAACATTTTTTCTTTCAATTTTGTTTCCCTATACTTTTCATATTTTTCAATTTTTTTGTTTTACGTTTCGTTTCACATTTTGCAAGTTAACACGTTGTAGCGTGAGTGTCTGATTCAACGTTTTTACGCTTATCCCCCCAAATTTAACATCCCATTGCAATGCGGAGGTCGTAGTTCGACTTGCTTATTGTTTTATGTTTCGTCTGCTTTGTTCAACATTTTTACGTCTCCTTTACATTTGATTTATTTTTTTATTTTTTATTTATTTTTAATACAAGTTTTTTTATTGTTAGTGGTCACTAGCGGTGGTGTGTCATTAATGCTACTTGATACGATTTTACGCATGTTATTGCAACGCAAAACGATTAAGACTAGTAAAATATAAATACAATATACATGTATACGGGATTGTTTTATTCCTTTCTAAAAAACAATCAAAATGTATATTTTCTTTGAGTATAAAACAAAATGAAAGCTTCGAGAAGTAACAAGGGAAATTGGCTTCAACCTAAAATTCCGTCATTACAAGCGTTACATACAAAACGGGTATGTTTTCCATAAATAGACACGGAATACAATATTCGTTTTCATATTTGTTATTTTTATATTAGATTATTATAAAACATTAAGAGTCGGTTTGATATCAACTTACCTAGTCCAGTCAGAACTGACTATTGATCAGGTAAATAGTCAGACTGTTTGATATTTCTTTCTCACCTTTTGACCGCGTCCCTTGCTTTTAACTCAACATTTCCGTTATTTCTGACCGAGTCTGACTTTCCCTTGCTGCTGACCGAATCATTCATACAAACAGGTTTCAAACAGACCCAACTTTGTTATGAGAGTTTTTTGTTGTAACAAAAATACAAGCATATATGGGTATGGTACAACAAATCTTCTCTGGTTCTCTTTCTTGCTATGTTATCTTTGTGTAGGGCAAACACAAACATGCAAACACCAACTAACACTACCTCCTGCCATCATCTCTCCTACTTTACGTCATCACGTTAATATTAATAAATATTTATTTCTTAATTTTTTAAAAATAATTTTAATCAAAAAAAGAATTAAATAATATAATTAGTAATTAATGAAGTTATTTAATAGAAGAGAGAAACAAATTTTTTTGTTAAAAATGAATGTGTGTTAACATATGACATCACTAGTTACCATTTTATTAGAATAAGTAGATTAATCAAGATTATATCATATCAATATTTTAACAAAGTTTTATTATTGCTAAATGCAATGGTCATCCGATAATTCAATTCTCATAAGAGTTAATTGCAATTGAAGATGTTTCGTAAGTTTTTTATAATGTGAATTCATTAATCAATTTCATATTAGAAACAAACTATAATAATAAAGTGATAATAAACAGGTAAAAAGAATTTTTTTCTTTGCTCATTACCATTCTTAGGATAAGTGCTTTGGTAGTGTTTTTCTTTATCGCCATATTTTTTTTGGACATTTTATATAATGTTTCTGTTTAAAAATTTTCAATAAAATAAAATGCAGTTCCATTAAACAAGTTAATAACTAACATAGTTACATTTTCATAAAAGTTTGTTTTGTCTTAATTTTAGAACTACATTGTGGTTTTTTTACATTTTTTCCTTTGAAATTTGATCTTGTTTATAACCTAAATAATATATGATAAATGACAAACATAATTTATATAATACTAATTATCAACTTTAATGTCACAATAATGCCGCTATAACCTGCGACGGGTAATAACTAGCTTATAATAAAAATGTTTTATGTTTAGTTATTTATATAGTCAACATGTATCATTTAAAATTCTGAATATTTGTGATACTTGATTACGTCTTTTTGAAAAACCTAAAGATTTGATGTTGATATATACAGTCAAAGTTTATGTATCAATTTGAACGTCAAAGCCAAATACGATTATATATGATATATGTTCAAGTTTTTTTTCCTTCTTCTTAGGTTCTTTTTAGACAAATGAGAAACAAACATCTTTCTGCTATTTAAACTACTATAAAATACTATGTATCTGAGGTAAAATTTAAATTGGTAAAAAAACCCTATAACCAACTGACAATTCTAAGTTACCAATGAAAATTGTTCAATAAACAACCATCGTATAAATGATTGTGTGTGATTTCATTTCAACATATTAGTGACATGATTTATCGAGAGATTACCGACGGACATATTTACTGACGAATCGTATATTAACAAGTTTTGTGAGGTCATCCAATGTAACACTTATGGATTACCAACGGAACATTTGTGACAATGCACCTACGGACCGTTTGCCAACATTGATACTCTATATAAACTTTAAAATATTTAAACCAAACTACTTTTTACTTGAGGAGGTAACTATATATGGTCTTTTACAAGAGATTAATCTTTATCTTTATATATAATAAACTAGTTTTAATAAATCTGTGTATTACACAGGGTGGTTGAATAAAATATTAAATAAAATAATATTTTATTAATTATAAAATAATATTCTAAAATAAAATACAATTAAAGTTACATATAAGTAAAGCACTATAAGTGATAAACAATGATATTAACTTTTAATTTTTTTTTTTGTATTTTCAAAAAATAATTTAACATTTTTCTTCAAAACAAATTGTTTTAAATATGATCATTTTTAAATTTTTTTATTATAGCTTTCAATTTTAATTATTTTTATTTTAAATTTTTACTTTTTAAAACCATTAATTTTTAGATATTTCGTATTAAAAAGTTTGATGTTTTAAAATTCTTTTACAAAAAATGTTTCCTTAAAATATTAATAAAAAGATTTCTTGCTTAGTTTATTAAAATACGTTTTAATGTAAAAAAGAACTAAATAAAATGATTAATAATTAATGTAGTAATTAATATGAGAGAGAAGCAGAAAAATTTCATGAGAATGAATATGATGGTGACACGTATCACCCTTAGTTACTTTTTTATTAGAGTAAGAAGATGAAAAAAATTTAACATATGATACAATTTTAAATATTGTGTTGTCACGTAGCACCTTCAGAACATATCTACATTACCTTTTATTAACAATATGATTATAGAAAGAAACTTGTAGATCATATTAAATAGGATTAATGTCTAACTAAACATAATTCTAAAATTAAAATTTAAAATTTAATGATTGAAATATAAATTTCAAATTTCAAATTTAATCTATAATCCAATCAGAAATTTTATCTAACAATAACTAAGTAAATAAGTCAAAATTTTAAATTTAAAACTAACAATTTGAATATTAAAACTGAGCATATCTAATTCACAAATTTTATATCCAATAACAACAATCAATCCAAGATTTGGGGCTATAAGTTATGATTTTAAAAATGTTATATATTTTAATCATATCGTACAATATTTACCTGCATTTTATACTATTATATAATTATTTTATTACATATATATAACAATTTTTTGTTTAATGTTTTTCCATTATAAAAAACATTTTATAATTCTGTGAAAGGACTTTTCTTAATGATCAAACAGTACAAATATTTCATACGAAGAGCTAATTTTATTTTTCAATTATACACAAAATTATTATCTTCAACACATTTCATTTCGCATTATGTATATTATGTACTTGGATTTAAAAAAACAAGTTTTTAATAATAAATTTTAATGTGGATATTTTTTGTCATACGATCATAACCTTCAAAATTTTTTAATTTTTTTATTTATGTATACCGGTCTATACGTGATTGATAAACTATCCAGTTATATTACTCAACAGGACATTTTCAATATCGAAATTTATTTTTTAAAGGATTTTAACATATCACGTCATGATTATATAATCAAGGTTCGGATGATTCGTTTATGGAGGCAACCAATGTATAACAATCTGATAAAAACTTACTCTATTGAATTTATTATGATTGATGGGAGATATTTTTTAACTAATCGAATTGTTATCTTATTTGTTAATAATTATCTTATTAAAAATATATTTAAAGTTTTACTTTTTTTTATAATACATGAGAATATTCTAAAAGATGGTTTTTTTAGGTTTGAGAAATATTGAAAGAATCTGGTTAAAAACTTGTATACAAAAAATAATTGTTTGTAAACATTAACATTATTTTTGCTATGTATTATATTCTTTTATGTAATTTACATGTATACGTATCTATTTAATTTATCTTCACATGTGTATGTATTACAAACTTATTAATACTAACTGATTATTTATATTTACTTTATTTTTTTCTAAACTTGTAACACACATATGTTTAGACTAGTTATTATAATATAAAACTAGTTACAAATATTATATTTGTTGTGGTCGAATTAAAAAGTTTCATGGTGTTTCTTCCTTTCAACCCTTCAAGAAGAAGCTTCTCGCCATTCGTTGGAGACAAATAATTTCTTTACCCTTTTATGTTAAAATAAATCATAGTCTTGGGTCAAATCTACCTTCATTTCTCCCATTCACATAAACAACCCCACATCCCCACCCACCAATATTTATTTACATGGATGTCATCTATATATAGATAAGAAACCATCAATAACTTATACATAACCCTAATTTCATATAAGCAAAAAGTAATGGATACAAAGAGCTTGTTGTTTGTTCTTTTCATCATCTTTTGTGTACCTTTCATTATATCACAAGAAGTTGGTGAGTTTTTAAAATGGTTTAACTTTAACTTTGTAATGATCTATTTGATTTGTTTCTTCTTTTTCCATTCTATATTATGTGTTCTTTACATATGATGTTAATGGTGGAGCAGATGATGAACGTGAATTCTCATACGACGTGAACAATCCAAATGGCCCATACCATTGGGGAAAGATCCACCCCGAGTGGAGTATGTGTAACCATGGAGATATGCA
Organism: Flaveria trinervia; assembly: GCA_025506515.1. Taxonomy (NCBI): domain Eukaryota; kingdom Viridiplantae; phylum Streptophyta; class Magnoliopsida; order Asterales; family Asteraceae; genus Flaveria; species Flaveria trinervia. Next base: position 121,255,467 of record CM046442.1, on the reverse strand, counting down.
GTCGCCAATTGATCTCACTCATAAAAGGGTTCATACGACATCTGTACTCGGGAGACTTGATAGAGATTATAAACCTACTAATACAACACTAATCAATCGAGGCCATGATATGATGGTAGGCATGCATGCACCACAATTGAACTTTCTCATCTTAACATAATACTTATTATTTTTCAATACTCTTTGATGTTCTAGTAATTCTTAACTTATTATGAAAAAAATTCAGTTAAGATGGATAGGTGGAGCCGGACATATTCATATCAACGGAACCGAGTATCAGCTTAATCAAGCCCACTGGCATACACCTACTGAACACACTGTCAACGGTCGAAGGTATCAAATTTTTTGTCCTGCATCTTATAGGCATGATAAATTTATCAAAGAAAATCTAAGAAATCGTAATTTCTTTCGATTTTACCGTATCCAAGCTTGAAAATTTCATCTCCAAATATCATTTTAATTACCACGATACGTACCTTTTATCCTCGATACAACGTTAATATTATTTTTACATTCATAGGTTTAATCTTGAGCTACACTTGGTTCATCAAAGCATGGACCAAAAGGTTGCAGTGATTGGAACCCTATACAAAATTGGTCGCCCCGATTCTTTTTTAACAATGGTACGTTATAAAACATTATCTATGTCATATTCCCTAATTTAATCATGCACGTAACTTTCTCTAGATATAATTCTTCATGTTTGTATTTTCTTTAACATATGTGATTAGATGGAACCATATTTAAAAGAAATGGCATCTACAAGTGGAGTTGAAGCAAGTGTGGGAATGATAGACCCACGACAAATAAAGGTTGGGAGTAGAAAATATTATCGATATATTGGCTCTCTTACTACTCCTCCATGCGACCAAAATGTTATTTGGACCATTGGCCGAAAGGTAAAACTTTAACATATTTTTACTACAACTCATACTAATTCAAGGTAGCCACAAAAGAAATTTGATTACTAAAAAATTATTTGCATCATTATCTACTAGGTGAGAACAGTTTCACGTGATCAATTGCGTATAATCCGTGAAGCAGTACATGATGTGAGTTTTACATATATGTTCTATTGAATAGTTTTCAGTCTTGACATACAACATGTGTGTTAATAGTAACATATGTGTAACAGGAAGCTGATGCTAATGCAAGACCGGTTCAAGCCTTGAATAATCGTTGGTTGAAACTTTACAGGCCAGATGATGACGATGAAACAAACTAAGGTTATAGGCTAGATTGATTCGCATTAAAGATTAACACTATAACTTATATCTTTGTTAAGTATGATGATTGATTTTGTTTTGCTTTGTTGTTTTTTTCATTCTATATTGTATGATATTGATACACGATATTGGTTATTTTGTATGGTTCATTACTACATAAATAAATAATAAAGATGCATATTCCTTAAATTCTTTACGCTTGCTCCCAAACAATAAGGAAAATCAATCTCTAAGTTTCTACAAAGATCTATATATCAATGTTTATAAAATAAACAAAATTTTATAAGGGTTTGTGTGTTCCACCGATATTGTTTTAAAAACTACTAATTTATGTATTATTATATACGTATATACATATAACTATGAAAATTTTCTCTCATCAACAGTTAATACACCCAAAACACGTTGTTCATATTAGAAGTATGACATTCCTTATGAATCAGAAATCACTCATGTTCACGACCGATGTGGGATTTTTGCCTAGAGTGTTACAAACACTAATTTATGTATTATTATATACATATATACATATTATATACGTATATACATATACTATGAAAATTTTCTCTCATCAACAGTTAATACACCCAAAACGCATTGTTCATATTAGAAGTATGACATTCCTTATGAATCAGAAATCACTCATGTTCACGACCGATATGGGATTTTTGCCTAGAGTGTTACAAACACTAATTTATGTATTATTATATACATATATACATATTATATACGTATATACATATAACTATGAAAATTTTCTCTCATCAACAGTTAATACACCCAAAACGCATTGTTCATATTAGAAGTATGACATTCCTTATGAATCAGAAATCACTCATGTTCACGACCGATATGGGATTTTTGCCTAGAGTGTTACAAACACCCCCTCCCCCCACCTTTTGGACTCATTGTCCTCGATGAGGTTTCCCCCTCATCGATGAGGTTTGCCCCACCATCCCGAACGACACAAGAGTGACTCTGATATCATTCTGTAACATCCAGCCCCTCACATCATCAATCTTGTCTGTTTTGCTCACGAGAAACTCACAAATTTGCTTTTGGTTGCCCTGGTGTAAACTTCCCACGGATGGCACCCATCCCTGGATTGCTCCCACCAGAGCACACTTAAATATGAAGTTCTCTTCTCATTCACAGCAAATACGCCCAGAACGCGTTGATACAAAACGCGTTGATGATATTAAGGTGAGACATTACTTATGAACCAGGAATCTTTATGTCCACGACCGATGTGGGATTTGCTTAAAGTTTTACAATAGAGCCTTACTTGTACATTTGTTATTAGTGTAAATTTAAATGGCTCTTTTTTCAATATTAGCTAAGTGTAGATTTTTCAAGATTACATAAAATATATGTTGTAATATTTAGATATGTGGCATTTAATGGTTTGATAAACTGAGTTAAATATATAATGTAAATCTTAATTATGTAATCACGTTTACAACAAATTATAAATTTATATGTTTCTCATGTTACAACAATCCGAGTACTGAGAGATTAACTCATCAGCAAAGATAGTATGAAATGTTTTTTTGTTTTTCTTGTGTGAAATAGATTAAGATAGGTATGTGTATGCTAATTGTTAATGAACAAGACTTATCACTGAGTCGTTTGGTTTTTTGAAATGGAACAAATGAGAGAGATTTTCCTCTCCATCTATTTCACTATTATGCATATGCAGACCTTAAACACACCATCTGTTATCATTGCATGTGACGATTAATTAGACATGTTTTATAAAATACGAGCTTCTTTTATTTTTAGAAGTATGAAAAGAATTACACAAAAATATTATCTAAAGGTTAATATCATGTCCTTATATTGCCGTGCAAGGAAATTATATGACTCACAACTGTCACTAATTTGATAACGTTATATTCGACAGTATAATATTGAATTAGTAAATATGATATAAAGTAATGTACGATGTGTATGCCACACTTAGAAGTTAGAGAGGCGAAAATGGCATTTTCTTCTAAAAAGCATTCACATTGATAGGGTTAGCATGTCTACTCAAAACATTTCCTTATCTTTTAAACTATATGCAATGTAATAATAAAAACTTAAATATACCAACTCCTATTCATCCTTTTCTCTTATTTCCTTCAACTTAATAATCAATTTCAAAAGAAAAAGGTAATAAGACAAGAAAAATAAAATAATAAAAATAAATATGAAGATAAAGATAAGAAATCAGATATGAAGCATTTTAAAAAATATTTAAAATTTTAGAATAAATGTGTTTTTAATAAATTATACAAGGATACGAATAAAAATATATTGTAATTACTATAATACCATTCGTCTCTCAATCACGTGTTGACAAGCAAAGACGTGTTGTGGTTATGTTTATAGAGCATGTGCATTGAAAGTTTCTATTTTGATTGTTTAAAATGTTTGCTAAACAACTTCGCTTGCAAAAAAGGAAAATTTAAGCGTAATTTTTCAATAAGTAAATAGTTTCGCAATGATTAAACAATTGATTTGTATGGTCACAGATTTAATAAATTCAACAAGTTGGTAAATGCTTTGAATTTTATCTATGATTTAACCACTCCCATTTCCAATGTTTTTGTTGTGATATTATTTTATGGAGTGTTATGATCATGTGGTATGAAAGCATAGACCTTCAGGAGTCAGGAAATAATTGTTTACTATATACTTGATTTAGTTTCACAATCATATAGTATAAAAAAGATAAATGACGTCAAATGAAGTATCATACGTTGGTATAATTAAAATGATCGGTTTATATGTAACTTATACAGTTCATGCAAGTGTGCAACTTTCAGAGTATAATGTGAATGATTATTACAAATCTTCATTCCTTGTAGTACATAAAAGTTACTGCTCCTCATAAACTTGTTATCTTCAGTTACATATTTTAATTAATTCTAAAGGTTCCAGACATTAATTATAATACACAATTGTAGGGACCCTGCAATACACAATGACTAAACTTGCAAGTATATTTACCTAAAAATGCTTTTAACTTAATAATATCATTACAAGAAAGGGATCCCGCATGACGGTAGGAACTCAGGTTTGTCATGATAACATGTCGTCACTATGAGTCATTTTGGCTTGTGGTGACGAAATTCCGTTGCTAAAGTATTGTGACTATAGAGTCGTCATAATATGTGTAGTTTGTCATCGGGATAAGTGTTGTCGGTATACTTTGCCACTATAGGTGTTGAGGTAATATCTTTTTTGAATTAAAAAAATATTATTTTAAGTTATAATGACATCATGTTGTTACTATAATCTATAAACTTACCAGGGTATGCTACGGTGCAGGTATACAACTATACATATTGTCACTGGTTTTGACCTATGAACAAATTGTCGCTATAGGCTTAGTATACATATTATTTCTTTAAACAAAAATTCCACCAAAATAAATATTAATATTTGATACCTAGTAAAATAAACTTCATTACAAATTCAATTTTTTAACAAACAAATAGTTCTAACAAGCAAATAATTCATATAAATCCAACAAAATAAAACACAAATAGTCCAAATTCAAGTTTATGCAAATCAACGAAAGCATATCGTTAATGATCACCAGACGGTCATTGTTGCTACCAAGAACACATCATTTCCATTTGCTTTTAAAGTTGTCGTAACATTTCTTGTATATGTTACATATGTTGTCATTGGATTTCTTCATTTTAATGATGTGTTTTTCTTTAAGTTGTAAATTTTTTGTTGTCAGTGTTCTGTTGGGAGGGGTTGTGTACTCAACACGTCAGTGGTGGGATTAGGGATGCCTCACAACACGATCAACGCCTCGTATAGCCTTTGATCTGAGGCACGTTTGATTTACCCAATCTCATACTTGTACATATCCTACGAAACCCGCTCATTTTACAAATTTTTATAAGTGAATTTCTCTTTTTCTTTTTGAAAAAAAAAAGTTCATATATTATTCCAACTTATTAAAAAAAGTTTAAAACATAAATTATAAATTTTCTCTAATAAAATAAAAGAATTTTACCACATGTCAAGTTTTGCACACTTTTTGCCAAATGTTGTCTTCTTACACCCACTTTATCATCTTACACCCACTTTTTGCCAAATGTTGCCAAATTAGTTTAGTAACTCAACCATTTAATGATGGTATAATGCTAATGCTATTATTTATATCATTTCTAAATTATAAAATTAATTTTTAGAAAAACATAAATTCTTTTAAAACAAAATTTTATAAAATATGAAATTTTTAATACAAAAAACTTTTAAAATAAATTTAAAAACTAGTTTTGAATGGAAAGTTTAAAAAACAATTTTCTTTAACACAAGCTTTTAAAGACGGACGTTAAAAATTGATTTAATTATTTAAGGTAATTAGTATACGTAATTTAATCTTGTCTTATCTAAAAATATAGTTTTTAATTTTAAATATTACTCAGTAACTGTAACTCGTAAAGAATAGATGTCGGTTTCTAAATTAGTATACGTATATAATGACGAATGATTTCATCCTTTCTTCAATCTTTTATGTTATTATAATTCTAATTAATTTAACACACAACTAAATGTGTGTTTTGTTTGAATAAAATGAAAGCTTCGAGAAGGAAAAGGTGGAAATTTGCTCCAACCTGCTAGTCGTCATGACAAACAAACGCAGTAAACGAGTGTGTTTTCCACATATAGATACGGAGTATAATACATGTCATATATCATATTTGACTATATATCTTGAAAACCTGAATATTTTCTGTTGATTCATATATCATATTTGACTATATATCTTGAAAACCTGAATATTTTCTGTTGATTCATATAGTCAATATGTATCATCTTATAATTGAAAAACCTGAAAAGTTGTCATAGTTGATTACATTTATTGAAAAAGCCTAGCTAAATATTTGATGTTGATATAAAGAGTCAAAATTAATGTATCATTTTGAAAGTTAAAAGCAGAGTCGATCATGATATATGATCCTCGTTTTTTACTTTTAAGTATTAATTGAGAAACAAACATTTTTCTTCTTGCAATTTTATGAAAGGGGTTTATCTGAAACTTGAAAACTAATAAAACCAGTAGTGGTATCCAAATTGGCCATCGATTGAGTTTAAAATTTGCTGTTTAAATTTCACTAGCCAATTCGCTTATGAGTTACTTAAAATCGATTCGCTAAAAATTGAATCGATACAATCTCACACATCGAAATCGAGCAAACTCACGAGTCTGAACAAGTGTTTTACTTATATATTTTTTATGTAATGTATTAACTATATTTTTATATGGTGACTATTATTATATGTAACTTTTTAGTAAAATTCCAAACATTTAGTTTTATCTGGTAGTACTGTATGTAGTAGTACAAACTTAGACATTGATTAAGGTTTCACGTCATTATTTAAGCACATACGTGACTAATTATAAAATATATAAAAGTAAAAAAAACGAGTTAAACGTAAACCAAACTTAAACTTAAAAACTATTCATGATGCGAGCTCAAGCTTCTAAAACTAAAACTTTAAACGAGCTACCAAACGAGAAGTTAAATCATATAATAATTTGTTACAAATATTATATTTAAGGTGGTTGAATCCATTTTGTTTTTCACATTTCAAACCGTGGTTACCAAACAAGAAGAAATTTCCTTGGAAACAAAGAATTTCCTTGCCTTTTATCTTAAATAAAACATTTTCTATGGTCAAAAAGTTTCTCTCATTCACACGCTTTTTTGTCCCGATCCATTCTTTAAATAGAAAAAACAGCTATTACATCTAAGTTTTGTGTCTTTGTGTTAAAAATATCGACGCAAAACATTTCACAACTATTGTTTGGTCGGTAAATGTATAAATAGTCAACGCGATACATGTCGATATTACAGAGTAACTTTAAGCATTGACATGTCTACACCAGAAGGTCTTGTTTGATTCGTTTTTGTTAGAAAAAAAAAAAGAAATTAATTTTTACCATATCGACGTTATAGACATAAAAAAAATATTTAAATAAATTTAGTTTCGCCTCATATGGTACATAAACACTATTAACTGACACTACTTCCTCGTATATAACTAATCTCAATAACATGACCCTATCTTTATACCTTCTAACCTCCACTACATTTTCTAGCCACTTGTACGGTTGTACCCCACACCTTCTAAGTACGTTTGTCAACTCTAACAACTTACCATTAAAATTCCTATATTCCAAGAAGTTAAACGTGAACTATATCCGGGCTGCTGAGTCTAGTTTTTCTTTTGGAAAGGGAGAGCGTACAACAAGGCGAGAGGAAGAACATGAAAAAGGTCTAGGTTAAACCTTACCACGTCAACGAAGGGGAAAGCGGCCGACTGTGGGAGTGGCAGGCCGGCCGTGATGTGTTCCTAAACCGTAGTTGGTAACGGCGATGATGTTACAGTAACAATATTTAGCATTTCCTTTTTGCACAAGTTAGAGAGAGTCAGATTCACACCAAAAGTAAAATTAAACAATGACTAGATTTTCACAATCTTTTAAAAATATTAAATCCAAACCATCGTAAATTGATTTCAAACATATTTATATTATACTAATTACCAACTTTTTTTTTATGTATATTAGTGTTGTATTTTATGCGTGGGGAGTTTTTCAAAAAAAATAATTGTTCATTTTTAACCCAAAGGTTTTCATATTTGCAAAGTAACCTTCTAAAATTTGATTACTTTTACTTTAAACATAGAACGTTTCATCTTTTGCAATTTAATCTCGTAAATTTTTACACTTTTGACTTTGATCCCTTATACTTTTCATATTTTTTTAAATTTTTCGTCTTACGTTCGTTCTAGGTTTTGCAAGTAAACACGACAAAAACATGTATGTGCGAATCACCAATTTTAAGTTTCTCTTTACTTTTCATTTCAACTTCTGTGACATAGCACAATGTGCATGCGTGATTTATCGGTTTATGTCTATTTTCTTCTTTTAACAGGTTCGTCGCAACACGTGAATCTTGAATCAACTTAGTTATAGTTTATATGTTTTACGTTTTGATCTTATTTTCTCGTATTAAGACACCGTAACATGGTGTTATGTTTGTCTTATTTTGCACGGTTCTCATAATTGCCAAATATGTGAGGCATCACATTATTTAAAAGCTTATAATGTATGAGGTCTATAGTTGTATAAAAACAAGAAATGAAAAAACTGAAAACACGAATCAAGAAAGAGTAGAAATAGAAAAATATATTTAAAACCCGAAAATTTGCCATTTCAAATTGATCAAAAACCAATTTGTCTTGTGGTTTTCAGTTTCTAAACAAAACCAAAACCTACCCAAATCCAAACATATTGTAATTTAATATAATATTTGGTCGGGAGAGCAAAGTGGGTGTGGGAACAAAAGGGTAGGTTGACGTGGAGGGTGTTTTGGGTGATGTGGCAAAGTGAAGGAAGGGTATTTATGGGTCTTTCTATTGTTGAAGGTCGATGAAGCCCAAGACGATTAGATACTGTCCTAGTCACAATTTGGTTTGTATGGGGTGCTCGTAGGCCGGTGCCAGGAGCGCACAGATGCCAAAACACGTCGTGACGACGTGCACTACCAACCACGATCAGCTATGACAGGAGAAACAAAGGCGACTAATTTGGCAAGGTGTGACGGGATGACACCATTTGACTCTCAGTGTGTACTATGGTTTTCTAAATATCATCCAAACTATTAGGAAAACTTAGAGCTAGTCATCTAAATACTATTACACCATCGATTGATTAAACATAAGTGTCCACTAGATAAAATATTTACACCTTTAAAATATTGTTCATAAATCCATTATATAGTAGGAAAATTTTAAAATTTCTCGTATAAAATGTAATTTGATGGTTGATATAGAATCAAAAATTAATAAGATTTTAAAAATGTTTATACTAGAGGTAGATCAAAATTGAAATTTATACTGTTTTTGTGAATTGACGGTGTTAATTATTGAAACCCAATAGGCCAAGAACATCCATTTTGAACGTCAATAATTCCAAACAAACCGAATAACTAGCCACCTTCCAATTCCATCCCTTCTAGTAAACTAAATTAAAATATAAAACTAAATGCTGTCAAAATATTCCAAATTGGGTTATTTAACCGTTAAATTTTCTATATATAATAGCATTACAGTTTGAATGATTAAATTAATAAAGTTTGAAACAATTGTTTAAACAACTATTAATTTATTTCAAATTCGGTATATAAAATACCTTAAGTGGACGTTTGGTCGGAAGGAATGGAATGAAATTGCAAACTAATATAATTTCAAGTAAAATCATTTTTGAGTAGGTAATAAAATGTAAAATCGAATGGAAAAATTTCATTGGTTGTGGGATTTTAAATTCTCTCTCTAGTTAGAAGGATTTTGAAATCCCACAACCAAAAGAATTTGAGGTGAAACATTACCTTGATTTTATTTTTAGTTGTTCACTTAAACACAATTTTATTTAAAAATTATACTAGTTTCTTCATTCTATTTCATTCCTTCCAACCAAACTCTTCCTAAAATTTTGAATTTATGATCACTTTAAAGTCTCACGTAATATCTCGAGTGTAAAATCATCTACATTTTTCGCATAGAAAAATATTTGTAGTTACCTAATGTGTTACCAACTCCTCCATCTATTAATAAAATTTCATCAACTTACTCAGTCATACATTATATTTTATATATATACATACAATTGTCAAATTGTAAGGATTTGATGCATCTAGTACAATCTTTCATGCATTTATGTAATAAAATTACAATACTACCACAATAAGACTTTTGTTGATTATGTATCGTTTGACATTTGCCTGCCTTACATGTGATCTGTAACTTCTGCATTCACAGGTCCTCTAAAACAAAATAAAAGCATTTCATGAGTGAACAAAGTAGTAACATAACTTCTTATCCAAAATTTTATATTCATAAAGCTAGCTAGATTTTAAATAATTGTCTCTCCCCATTTGAAGCAAAATACTTAAAGTGTACCACATGCTTCAACAGTTGCACACCTAGTGTTTCCAAATTTACACAACTATCATTCTTTTGGTATCCCCAAACTTCAAATTTTATCTGCCAAAATCCATGAAGAAATTTGTATAAAAAACTCATTACAAACAAAGAAAACTTTAAGTCTATTTTGAACACGGTCATTGCCTTATTGGTCATCATCTTGACCCTACTTAACATTCATACCTTCTTCTTGTCTCTCTCTCTATGTGTATATATATACATAAACATATATCAAAAATAAAACTTGTACTAAAACCCAAAAAGATTACATATAACCAGAAACAAATGGATAACAAAAGCTTGAGTTTTTCATCAATCTTGATTCTTCTTTTCATCATCTTGTGTGTACCTTCAGCTATATCTCAAGAAGTTGGTGAGCTCTTTAATCTTTGAACTTACTATAAAAGTTTTTCCTTGTTTAGTTGTATGATCTTAAAGTACTTTGTTAATGGTGATGTAGATGATGAACATGAGTTCACTTATGATGTAAACAGCCCCAACGGGCCGGATCATTGGGGCGAGATCCATCCAGAATGGAGCATGTGTAATCAAGGAGACTTGCAGTCTCCGATTGATCTCACACATAAAAGGGTTCAAACAACATCACATCTTGGAAGGCTTGATAGAGATTATAAGTCTGCTAACGCGACCCTTGTTAATCGAGGCCATGACATGATGGTACGAACAACCGATCTACTAAAAACATATTAGTGACACACGCTACCTGTAATAGCATTTATATTGTAAATAATGTTTGATACTCATTTATACGTGTAATATACATATTCAACACTCAAATGACACAATGAAAGATACCATGATCAATATTTGATCAATCTAACAAATTCATGACTAATTATAGTTGAGATGGACCGAGGGAGCAGGACATATTCATATAAATGGATCTGAGTATCAGCTTAACCAGCTTCATTGGCACACCCCTACTGAGCATACCGTCAATGGGCGAAGGTACCATAGTGTATTACTTAAATGATCATCGACGTTCTTTGTAGTTTATATGAAAAAATATATGATGATCTTGTAAAATAAAGTTGAATTTTACTTAAATGTATTTTTAACAATTAGAAAGTTAAATTAATTATAAAATTTATGATTGGGTAGTGGTTGTTTTTACGGTTTTTAATTATAAACATGGTTTTCATTTTAACCATCCCCTATATATATATATATATATAATTATTAACTTTAACTTGCTACATGCGTAGATACAATCTCGAGCTGCATTTGGTTCATCAAAGTACAGATGGAAAAATTGCGGTGGTTGGAATCATGTATAAAATTGGTCGTCCTGATACACTTTTATCATTGGTATGTCTATAAACCTTTCTCTTGATAATATTAAATCTATAGTTATAGTTTTTTATTCATCCTGTAACGGTATAGGCGTAAGGGGTTTGAGGTTGTTTAAATATTTTATATTTAACTAAAGGTATAGACGTCAGGGGTTTGAGGTTGTTTAAATATTTTATATTTAATTTATTTGTTATAGTCTGATTGTTTAAGTTGTCGTAAGTAGATAAGTTGAAACGAATATAAATATATTATAGTGATTTCCTAGCAGGGTTGGCCCTATTGGTTCTAAAAAGGTGTAAGGGCCATATGCAACTACATTTAACTCGATCTTGAATTTGAGATGCTTTAACTAAAAAGTTAGTTCCAAAGTTTGGGATGAAAAACCACTTCCTCAAGAGTTCTTCTAAACTACTTTCTTTACTTAACAACGTGAAAAAGAGACCAAGTTTATAAACATATAGCTCAAACTGTTGTTTTCTTTTCTTGATCTCTCACTCATCCATCTCTCATGAAAGATTTGAAGCTTTAAATGCCAAGCTTGCAACAACTTTTTTGTACATCACTTTATTACCTTATTAATATGATTTTATAATTTTTTTTCTTAATTGCTAATAATGGATGAAATTTATAGAGTTATCTAAAAGATTATGATAGAAATTTGTTTAGAATAAATTCCATCATTTTTTAAATGAACAATCCAAATCAAAATCTTGCTCCAAACATAAAATAGACTCTGCCGCCTCTATTTGTATAATAAAATAAAAGTTTCTTTTCAACCACATTATTTTTATTCGACATACAAATCTTGACATTCGTAATTTGAAAACATATGACCAGATGGAACCATATTTTAAAGCATTGGCTTCAACAAAAGGAGTGGAGATGAATGTGGGTTTTATTGATCCACGAGAAATAAAGATTGGGAGCAGAAAATATTATCGGTATATTGGTTCACTTACAACACCTCCATGCCACCAAAATGTTATTTGGACCATTGTTAAGAAGGTAAAATATTATACTTATTATTATTGTTGTTTAAATTTTATTTATTATTACATTATTTTGTATTGGTTTAAATAAAGTTTCATTATACCATAAACAATTAACTTAATATAGAAGATTAATAAATATAATTGTTTCATTGAAATATGCCAGGTTAGAACAGCTTCACGAGCACAACTACATGCAATCCGCGAAGCTGTCCATGATGTAAGTTTTTTTATATTTTATTACATGAAATGCAATATATATTATGAATAACACAAGATGAAATCTGAAATCTATCTTGACAAACATCAAAACTATGGTGTTAGCTTTAAATTACATTATTAGAATTTGTGTATTAACGTTAGCTTATAATGTTACAGGATGCGGATGCTAATTCAAGGCCGGTTCAACCTTTGAATAACCGTTGGATAAATCTTTATAGACCTAACGATCGTCAAAATAACTAATTGTTTGCAACAAATTTTGTTACTTTATAGCTTAAAGAGGTATATGATTTAATTTAGTTTATTGGGTATGCTCATTTGTATGTAAGAATAAATAAATTGTAATTTTGCTTATTTTGTAATTAGTGTATAATTAACTTTCATGAGAGAGTACATATACATAATATTTTTACTTACACATGATTTGTTAGTTTAACTACTAGCTAATATGTCGAATACATATAAACCAATTAGTTTGAGTAAATAACCAATCTTATTTCCTCTTTATATCGATCAATCAACTTTTGAGACCTAATCCACTGGTTCAGAAGCAACTGAACTAAAGTTTGACCATCGGTCAAAGATTTTGAACATTAATCCCACCATGTTATAAACACATGAGGTCGTTTATAGTAGCGAAAATGTTTTCTGCAACATATATAAATTAAACAACACTTCAAAGCCCAGTATAATTTACCTATAAATATTATAATTTTTAACGTGTGAAATAATATTATGTCCAATCTCCTTTTACATAAACATCCAATTTAGTCGTCCTTTACCCAAGAGAATCGTTTCAACGGACAACAAAAAAGCCGACATAAAATACATATAAAATTTAAGTACAAACTTCTATTACAAATCTCAATAAATTTATTATTTTAAATTAAACTAGGCCAGTTGTTTCCATTATGTATCTCTTTTATTTATATAGTCGGTGTTTACTAAAATCATAAATTTGATTCAATCTAACCCAATTTTTTATTAGAAAATAGTTTCTCTCTTTCGTCTAAACAACCCAACTTACCTTAATTTTCACACATATTTACAGCCAACCAAATTTAAAACTAGGTTAGAAACTCAAGTATAAAATAGGTAGAAAAATTTAAAACATACTAAAATAAGAGGGGCTTGCATATATCTTTCTCTTTACCAGAAAAATTACATATTTTCTTAAAATATAAGTTTTTAATACATAAATACAATGCTCTTTAAGCAAGATTTGGATAAATATACAAGTTTACAAGTGTAGAGGGGAGATATACAATTGCCACTTAAAATAATTAGGTTTTATTGATATTTTGTATGATACATGTCATTAATCATAACAAAATAAGAAATAATAAAAATTTCAAGAAATTATAAATAACAAATAATAAAAAGAGTTAATTTTAATTTTGCTCCCCAAGGTTTGATTAAAATAACTATTTTCCCCCAAAATATTAAAACATCAATTTACCTCTAAAAGTTTCTTATGTTATTTCAATTTCACTTCAAAAGTTTCATCATTCTAGATAAATATAAAACAACTAATAACACTATACACTGAAATTGAAACAAATTATGAAACTTTTAGAGGTAAATTGATATTTTTAATCTTTTGAAAGATAATGATTATTTTCAACAAACCTCAAGGAGTAAAAATAGAACTTAACTCTTATAAAAATCAAGAATTATAAATTTAATTTTTTATAAAATATATAATTTAAATATAATAATTTAGTATGTTTAAATATAATATTAGAATAACAAGATTTATATATTAAATTTTTCATTATTTAGTTTACTTATATATAATCATCATTTTTATTTAATAGTAGAGATGTAAAATCAAAATTTAGATATCACCAAAATTTGATCCTTGTCCATAGAAGACCTTGTTTATTATATAATATAGATATAGATACGATTATGATTACATTAAATTATTTAAAAAATATTTTGTTTTAAAACAAATAAACAGTTATCTTTTTTAAATAAAAATAAATGTCAAATGAAAAGTTTCAAAATTTTTATTATATTCATAAAATACTTGAAAACACCAAATTGCAATGGTAATAATTAAACAATAAAGATTTTCAAAACAACTATGTTTAATATTTCAAATAGGATTTAAATCGGAATGTTCATAAAAATCACTAAATAAGACACTGTATATAGTTTTTTTGAAAAGCAAAACATTATTAGTTATTAGATAAAATTAGATACGATTATGATTACATTAAATTATTTAAAAAATATTTTATTTTAGAACAAATAAACAGTTATCTTTTTTAAATAAAAATAAATGTCAATGAAAAGGTTCAAACTTTTTATTATATTCATCAAATATACTTGAAAACCCCAAATTGCAATTGTAATTATTAAACAATAAAGATTCTCAAAACAACTATGTTTAATGTTTTTAATAAAACTAGTTTGTTTTCCAACCCCCGCTTCGTGCCAAGTTCATTCGAACATGTCGTAGTATTTAAAGGCTTAGAAAAGCGGTTCATTATGGCAGCAAAGAATGCCTTTGCCACGCCAAAACAGTGCTCGTGTTTTATTTCATCTTCATCGCCTATCAAACGGGTCATAAATTTTCCAAATCAACTAAGATGAAACAGAGACCCACAAAGGCCATCGAACAAATCACACAAGTTCTGGGATGTCCTCACCTTCATTAAACAACAATTAAAGTCAAGATCATGAACATTCAAAAGAAAACCCCAAATGGTCATGACACCATACAAAGAAACCCGGAAGCAACATATGACAATCAAAGATGCACTTAGATGAGTTCATGCTCATCATCACTACAACAAACTTAGGGTTCCTCATCACATCTTGAATATTCTAAAGAAAGCCCTAACAACAGTGTCACCATAACAAACCAACAAACACAACAAAGAGATGTAATTTGTTCTTAGATGCATGCATAGCATCCTCATAAAACTAAGTGGTGTAGATCTAAAACATTAAAAAGATAACACCACAATACTCGTCATCGTTGTAACATCTCGTATTTTTTGTTAATAGAATGTTAACTTCGTTTATTCTCACATGTTTCATTATTGGCAATTATGAATTCAAGTGTTATTTGTGTTTATCTTTTAATTATCTTAGGTTATAATGTATGATTGTTAAAATAAAAATATTAGTTAATAATAGTAATAATAATAATAATAATAATAATATAAATGACAGTTATAAAAGTTAACAAGTTAGTTTAATGTTAAACTTAATGCAGGATCGTTTAAGGGTTTGAACACAATTACAACACAACAACACAATAAGGAGATTATCTAAACTCTAATCAAACAGTAAACTGGGTTAACCAAAAGTGATACAAAGAACACAAGTAAAGCAAGAGACAGAACAGGAGAATATGGTTTTCAAGGATGCAGTATATTGCTTTCTCAAGTTCTTTTACAAGTGTTACAAAGTATGTTAAAGATACAAGAAACTTGAAAACTTATACTACAACCTACAGCCGGCTACTATGAAAGCCGGCTATACTATGAAAGCCAGCTGGATACAATTGACTAGACACTAACAAAATCAATTGTAGAATCAAAAGGCATATCTGCCTTTTGACCTTGTGACTATGACATGCCATAGCTCACATCCTTATACATTATAAAAAGGATAAAGTACATAAAGTGGAAAGTTTCAGACTCAAGACCTCAATGTACAGTTACCAAAAGCATGGACCTTTTCACCAACTCTTGTAAGTTGGTGACTTATTAGAGATGCGGAAAAGGTGCTTTATGGAACAGTACATCAGATAAAGCATGTGTACTAAAAGTCTTCGAAAGAAATCTGTCTTCATAGGGTGAAGCTTCGGAAGACTTTGTCTCTTGAAGCTTCGGAAGACTTCATGTTTGGCTTCGGAAGATATTGGTCTTGATTTCGGAAGATTTTACACTTAGAATATTTTCTAATGTATTGTGTAAAACTTCCGAAGCATTCTTCACTTCAGTACTTAGTGCATGTTGCTGAGACACTTTGGATGTTTTGGGTTGCATCAGACTTAAGGAATCCTTACAAACTCCCCCTAGGCTGATGCTACCAAAACACTTAGAAGATATCAGATGTTGGTAGTCTTCAGTACAATCAAGACCATTCCTTTCTTCATTTGGTAGTCAGGATCATCAAGACTCTCATAGTATCTTCTCATTTCAAAGAGATCATGCAGAGGTAAGTTGATTATTTCTTGCCAGGAGTAGACATTCTCAACACCTTGATCTCTGACAACATGCCATCTTTCTGGATTGGTAGAATAAGTCCAGGACAAGATAGGTGTCTCAGTTGCTAGAGGAGCCACTTGCATAGGAGTTGACTGGGTTGCCTCATCATGCACTTCCTCAGGTTGATCTGATTCAGCCTGGGGTGTAGAGGTAGATGACTTTGGCTTCTTCTTTTTAGTCTTTGGTTTAGAAGCCATTTTCTTCTTCCTCTTTAATGTCTTTAACTGAGAAGACTGGTCTGCAGCCATGTTGATCATCAGTGTCTTTCTCAGTTGGGTGTTCCTCCCTCACAGGTTCAGAAGGAGAGGGAGTTTGACCCTGTCTTGGATCAGAAGATGAAGTTTGCTGAGGCTCAGCTGGAGGTTCTGGTTCAGGTGTCTCTGGTTGTTCAAACTTGACCTCCACTTCAGGTGGGACTTGACTTGGAAGAGAGTGCAAGTAAATCAATTCACCACTTTTAATCTTCTGCTTGATCACCCTTATATGCTCATCCATTGTAGATAGAGACATGGGACCAAGTCTTCTTCAGAGAATCCATATGACTTCAAGAAGCTCATCATTCTTTGTCTGTCAGCAGACTCTTTGCATTCTTTTGAATGATGGCTCTTGACTTTGCAGCTTCTTCCCTTAGCTTCCTTTTGGTTGTTTTTCTTTCTTTGACTATCAAGCTCAAGTTGCTTTAAGTACTAGAACTCAGCGAAGTCATAGGACAGGGGAAGAAGTGCATTTGCCTGATAGAAGCCTGTGGCACTCAGGTAGTTTATCATTTTGATTCTATCCTCTTCTTTATCTACCTGAGGTTCTTGTGGAGCCACATCTTCCTGTGCAGGACTTTCTTGAACTGGAGAGAGAGTGGGAGTATGCTTGTAAAGTCTTTTCTGTCTCTTCTCCTCTTTGAATTGGAGAAGTAACCTTGCATCTCTTTTCCTTTATCTCTCTTGACACTTCCATGTCAGCCAGTTCATTCAACTCTTCTAAGGGGAGGGAGATGATTTCATCAACATCATAGTTCCTGGTCTGTAAATAGGTAATCCTGACTGCCCTTAACTCATCTTTAGTATTTGGTCTGGGGGCAGCCCTGATTGCAGCTTGCATGAATTTAGATGACCCAGAAGAACTTTCTCCCCTTAGCTCCTTTTCCTCTCTCTCTTCCTCCTCAATTTCCTCAGGAGTCATTATCCTTTTCCCTTTGTCACCAACAAACCTTTGTGACTCAGGATGGATTGAGGCTTGGCCTTCATTGCTTGGTGTAGCTTCCATGCTCTGGCCAGAGAGAGGCTGAGAAACACCTTCACCAGAAGGTGTCTCAGATGGAGTTTGAACCTCTGCAGCAGTTGTTGATGGTGAGACAAGGGTCTCAGGTTCTGCCACTGGGCCTTTAGCCAAGGTTTCCCCTATGAAACTAATCTTAGGGTCCACCTCAACATCCAGTTGACCAATGACATTGCCTGATTGTCTAAGTCTCCTTCTTAGAGAGAACTCTGCAAGGATCCTGTCTTGGATTCTTTGAGCCAGCCTGTCAGCTTGTCTAGATTTGCTTGGATTGACAAGTGGCATGTTGACTAAATCCAGTCTTTCATAGAAGCTCAGGCTTTAGAACTGAAAGACTTCTTGTTGGCCTTGAACTCTGTGAAGTATAAGGGCTCTTCTGTCCTCATCATACCTCTACCTTATGATGTAGTTGCCAGTTCCTTGTGGTGAAGATGAGACAACCCTTGGTATACCTTCCTCAAAGAGACTCCTGATGATTGAGTCTATAGAGTCCACATTAATGTGAACTTGAGGAAGTTGCTGAGAATGCACAACAGCAAGTGAGGATGGTGAGTCCTCTATGTCCATTCTCTTTGAAGAACTCCCAGGTTCTGTGGCTTGTAATAACTTTCTCCCCCTTTTTGGTAGCATCACCCACTTGCATAGGTGAGCTGGAGGATAAGTCAATCACTTCCACAGGTTCTTGTGTTCCTGGTTGAGCTCTCTTTAAAGGTCTCCCAGCTAGTTTTTCCTTTAGATATGAAATCTGAAGTTGCTGATCATTGACCCTGTTTTGTAAGGTAGTCACCTGAGATTCCAAGTGACTAACCTTAGAGACTAAATAGATGCATGTTTTTGACAATTTCTGCACCTTTAATCTCAAATTCCCCTCATCTTCATCAGAAGAATCAGTGGGGGATGAGATGATTGGACCAAAGTCCTCTCGCTCACCACCAGCTTGAGTTTCTTGGCTGCTGGTTTTCCTCTGCTCACTAGCAGCCTCAGTTGAGATGCTAGAGGGCAGAGTTACCATGGTTGAGGTCTGAATGATGTAATCACTTTCAAAAGTGAGAGCCTCTTCCATATGGACATCCGGAACTAGTTCAGAAGTTTCCACCTCAGTAATAGGTGACTGATGTGGGATAGACTGAGGAGAGTCACAGGTACTCGTCTCTCTTTGAGTAGGGGATAAGAAGAGAGACTCATGGTACACACCGAATCCTAAGTCTTCATCAGTATAGAAGGATGGGTTGGGAATTGGTTGGTTGAGATCCAAAGGCTGGGGATGGTAGCTGTCCCCTGAAAGTTGTTCATATGAGTGTTGAGACTAGAGTGAAGGCTTAAGGCTGTTGGGCGAGTGAGCTCATCAGTGTGAGCATGAGGAACCCATCACTGATTCTTGAAACAATGGGAGTGGTCTGCTCCTCAGAAGAAGTGGGAGCTCCAGTATCCAGTTCTTCCTGTATGGTGAGTATATGGGGGCCTCCACAGACTGAATAGTCTGAGCAGGGGTTCGTTTGGATTTTATTTGGTAGGTGATGGATATTTGAGGTTGTGTAGAGGGTTGGAGAGCAGTAGGTGTGGGTTCAACACTAGCTTGGACTGCTAGGTGTCACCTTGAGCAATGAGCTCTAACATTTTTGGGACTAGGGCTGTTTCTACCCCTGAGAAGCCTACAGTTGGCTTCTTCATAATTTTAAAGATGTCGGGCTTCATCTCTCCCAATTTAAGAATATTACTTGTTTCCCTCAACTGTGAGCCCAGTTCACAGTTGAGAATGTGTTGAACATCTAGGAAACATGTAGTATTCTAAGGAGTCTAAGTTTGCAAGTAAATTAGTATAAACAAATTATGAATACCTGACTTGACCCCCTGAATCATTCCATGAACTATAAAGGAGAGATCCTCAGGAATCTGGTCCCATCCACCATGCTTGTTTGATAAGCTGTGGATAACCACATGGAGCAGGTATTTCCACTGGGATGAGACCTTCCTTTCCTGAAGGTCTTTACAGAGAAATCTCCTTCATAGCCCATCTGCTCGAAGGAATGATTAACGCTTCCTTTGGGAAGAACACTTCACCTCTTCATCATCCAGCTGAAGATGTCGGTTGATGATGGCCGGAGTGATGAAGATTGTTCTCCCCTGCACTGTGGCAGACAGTGCCTTCTCCCCATCCATAATGACCTCTTGGCAGGTCTTCCAGAATTCAAGCAAGTGATCCTCATATAGAGGAGGATCAATGGTTAGGGAGGTGAAGTAGTGAGACAAAGACAAAGTTAGGATCATTTCTGAGAAATGAGGATCTTTGTCAGAGCATAACAGAGCAACCTGTTGTGTTGTCTGTGTAGCTGCATGGCAAAGTTAGGATCATTTCTGTGAGCAAGGTCAGCCATTGTGAGGTAGCTCAGAGACGAAGAGAAAAAATGGGAAAGAAATTTCAGAGAGAAAGCTTTGGGTTTTAGGTTTGGAAGAAAAGCAGATGATAGAAGAGGGGAAACCGTTGGGTTTATATGAGAGAGAAGGATTTCAGATAAAGTTTAATGAAAGAGGATAAACTTTGAAATCCGTATGTCGGTCCCACCTCTGAAAAAGTAGTTACCTTTTTGCTCAAAAAGTAGTTTTCTTGGAATTCGAAAAGCTTCCGAAAGTAATTTGTCTTCGGAAGTTTTGATTGAAAAAAGCTTCCGAAGCTAAAATGGCTTCGGAAGAATTTTCCTGAGAGTCTTGAAGATTATGCTTCGGAAGAGAAATAAACTCTTGGATGCTTTGTATAAGGATGAACAAAGCTTCGAAGGTTAATTTTGCTTCGGAAGGAAAAAGTCCTTAAAAAGAAAGTGTCTAAGTTAAGAATTTAAGCTTCGGAAGATAAATTTTGACTTCTTCCGAAGGTAAAATCTCTTAGACAGTCATTTATTTTGAAGACATATTTTTTTTCCGAAGGTAAAACGTTATCTTCCGAAGTATCAGAAAATTTTCAAGAATCTAAGGAAAGTCTTCAAAAAGAGTATTACATTCAAAGAAAACATGAGCTTATGAAAGTGATGAACTAGACAACTTAGGACACACATATTTTTAAGAAGAAATAATTAGAATTAGTTTTAAGAAAAAGTCTACTCAAAGTTAATCATCCCAATAGCTGATATCAGATACTTAAATCTTGTTCATCAAAAGCTTTTATGAACAGATCAGCATATTGTTCATCTGTGTGAACTTTGACTAGTTAATTAATCCTTTTTCATAGTTATCTCTTATTAAATGATACCTGAGTTGATGTGTTTGGTCCTTGAGTGCTGCACAGGGTTCTCAGTGATAGAGATAGCACTATTGTTGTCTATGTGGATAGGAGTCTCTTTGAAGTTAAATCCATAGTCTAGCATCTGATTTTGAATCCAAAGCACTTGAGCACAGCAGCTTGCAGCAGCAATGTATTCAGCCTCAGCAGTTGATGCAGACACACAGGATTGTTTCTTGCATTGCCATGAGACAACCCTTCCACCAAGGAATTGACATCCCCCAGATGTAGACTTTGCAGTCATGTTGCAACCACCATAATCACTGTCTGTATAGGCATACAATTGAAACTAGGATTCTTTGGATACCATAGACCAAGTGTTGAAGCACCTTTGAGGTATCTTAAAATCCTTTTCACAGTGATTAAGTGAGACATCTTAGGGTTTGCTTGATATCTTGCACAAATACATGTAGCAAACATGATATCAGGCCTGCTAGCTGTAAGATACATAAGAGACCCAATCATAGCCCTGTATAAGTGCTCATCTACACACTCCCCCTCAAGATCTGGACCAAGGGAGTGATTTCTGGCTATGGGTGTCTTAGCAATCTTACAATCAGTCATGTTGAATCTCTTGAGTATATCTTGAACATACTTTGACTGACTTATGAAGATGCCATCTTCAACCTGCTTCACTTGAATTCCCGAAAGAAGTTGAGTTCTCCCATTGAACTCATTTCAAATCTGTCTTTCATCAGCTTTTCAAAGTCTTTGCAGAGCTTTGAATTGGTTGAACCAAAGATGATGTCATCCATATACTTGAACTAGCAGAGTCTTTTCCTTGTCCTTTGATGAAGAGAGTTCCATCTATAGTACCTCTCCTGTATCCATGTTTACAGAGATACTCAGACAGTGTCTCATACCACTTCCTGGGTGCCTGATGCAGCCCATACAGAGCTTTGTCAAGCTTGCAGACATAATCAGGATGATCAGGATCTACAAAACCAGGTGGTTGTTTGACATAAACCTCCTCATCAATCACTCCATATAAGAAAGCACACTTTACATCAAGTTGATAGACTTTGAAATTCTTGGATGCAGCAAATGCCAGGAATATCCTAACAGCTTCTAGTCTTGCTACAGGAGCAAAGACATCAGTGTAATCAATCCCTTCTTCTTGTGTGTATCCTTGAACAACTAGTCTTGCCTTGTTCTTGATGATGATTCCTCTATCATCCTTCTTATTCCTAAAAACCCATTTGGTTCCAATGGTAGTCTTCCCATGAGGAAGAGGACAAAGGTTCCAAACTTTCTGCCTTTTGAATTGAAGCAGCTCTTGTTGCATAGCTTCAACCCAACTTCCATCCTTTAGAGCCTCCTCAACTTTCTTTGGCTCTAACTGGGATAGAAAACAAGAGTGAAGACAAACATTTGCTTCATGGGTTTGCCCTCTTGTCTTTACCCCGGAGATAACATCTCCAATGATGTTGTGGTAGGATGAGACTTGTGGATCCTTAGCTGAGGGATCACAGCAAGTTGCTGAGATAGATCCAAATTTGAGAAATTTAGATCTGGTCTTGAAGATTGATCCTCCACATCATCACACTTATCAAGATTAACTTGATCCAATGAGTGTGTGACATCATTGATGTTGTCATCTATGGTATGGTTATTAGCATCAAGAAATTCTTATCACTATCACCATCACCATTGTTGTCTTCTGCAATTGAGGTGTCTTTATCTGGTTGAGAAGCCTCTGAGCTGGAATTTGAAGGCATGCCAAATGTATCAGCTGGATTTGTCATTGTTGTGCTGATAGAAACCTCATTTGCTGAAGTAGTTTCAACTGGAGCTGAAGGTGTGTGAGTTGAAGGTCTTCCTTGCTCAATCTTGGATCAGGATCACCTGTATTAAAATTTTCTGCAGATCCTGAAACATGCTCACAAGATTTATTAAAACAGTTGGTAACTAAATCAAGATCAAATAGCCAATCCGACCAGAACCACCACACTGGGTGTGTGCTCATTGAAAGTCACATTGGCTGACTCCTCAATAATTCTAGTTCTGAGATTGTATACTCTATAAGCTTTAGCTTGGGAAGAGTATCCAATGAAGTGTCCATCGTCTGATTTCTCAGCAAACTTGGCAACTTGATCTTTGGTATTCAAGATGGTGCAGGGACATCCAAATGACCTGAGAAAACCAATGAAAGGTTTCCTCTTGTGCCAAAGTTCATAAGGAGTCTTACCATGTGTCTTAACTACTAAAACTCTGTTTTGCACATAGCAAGCAGTATTAACTGCCTCTGCCCAGAAGGTGATAGGCAGTTTAGAGTCAGACAACATAGTTCTTGCAGCTTCAATAAGTGTCTGTTTCTCCTCTCAGCAACTCTGTTTTGCTGAGGAGTCCTGGGAGCACTGTATTGTCTTGTAATACCCTTTTCATCACAAAATGTATCAAGGATTTAGTTCTTGAATTCAGTTCCTTGATCACATCTTATGGTTTTGACCTTGTGATCACATTGATTCTCAATCTTTAAGATGAAATTCTTTAGAATCTCAGGAGTTCATCTTTAGTTCTAAGGAAGAAGACCCAAGTGAATCTTGTAAAATCATCTGTGATTACTAGACAGTATAAGGTCCTTCCTAAACTCATTACACTGGTGGGGCCAAAGAGATCCATATGTAACAAGTGTAGGGGTGTAGTGATGGAGTTCATTTCCTTAGGCTTATGGGATGCCTATGTTGCTTCCCTTTCAGGCATGCAACACAATGATCATCACTTGTAAAATCTTTCTTTGGCATTCCAGTTAACAGATCATGCTTAATAATTTATTCATGTTTTTAAAGTTTACATGGCACATTCTTTTATGCCATAGGAAAGACTCATCACTATGGCTTTAGATAGAAAGCATGAAACTTCTAGAGGGAGATGTTTCTTGCAAATCCATCTTGTACATGTTCCCTTTCCTAGGGGCTCTGAGCAGGATGTGCTCATGAGGAATGAACACACCAGGCTTGAGAACAATGCACTCATGCTCAGTAAAGAGCATGTTATGTCTTTGATCACAAAATTGGGATACACTCAGAAGATTGTACCCAAGCTCCTTACAAAGTTTACATTTTCAATGCTGAGCTTACCATTTGTGACCTTGCCCTTCCAGAAATGTAACCACCTTCATCTCCTCCAAAAGCAACTGGTCCTCCATCAATTCTCTCAAAATTATGGAGTAGAGACCTATTGCCTGTCATGTGCCTGGAACAGCCACTGTCAATTATCCAGACGTTTCCGTTGTCTTGAGCTGTTCCTGCACAAAGAAAATGATTAGTTACATTTGGAAACCCAAGCCATACTTGTCTTGGGCTCAGTAAGTGTAATAGAAGGTAATGCAACAGTAATAGATCCTATGGTTGTACTGTGAGGATCTTCAGCTATTGTTGATGGAGAAATTTCAGTCATTTGGTCCTTTTTAGACTTCCACACCACCTTTGGACTCTTGGACTTGACCTTCAAAACCTTTGAAGCTTTTGGAACTTCACAGGTTTTGATGATTGAACCTTCGGAAGATTCTGCAGTCACTGCAGCAGACTTCAGTGCTTTGGAAGAACTCCTTTCTTCCGAGACCAATTTTACTTCCGAAGGTAATTTTCCATTTACATTCTTCTTTGATTTGGAGCTTCCGAAGGAAACAGACTTTCCTTCCGAAGCTTGAGACTTCTTGAGATTCTTTGAAGTCTTTGTATTGGTTATGTGGATAGTACTTCTAGGATTGTATGGGCAATCCTTAGCAATGTGAGAAGTATTTTCACACATGACACATAACATTTTATTCTTCAAAAGAGTCTCCTTTTGAGAGCAAGATTGGCTTTGGTCACATCCCTTCTCCACCTTCATCTTGGTAGATGCTGAGACAGTTCTTTTGGGCTGTGAACTGTTCTTGGAGTTTGATGGTCCAGGCTGTGCAGCAGTGGTACACAGTAGCTCAGTCTTCTTCTTTGCTCTGAGATGATTTGAACATGAACCAGGACTCTTAGATGAGGAGTCTTGGTTGATGTCTTCAGTCCTTACTACTTTGAAACCTGCAGAGATAAAAACTTGTTTATGCTTAGCATCAAAAGTAGCCTTGATTTCTTGAGCCTTCTTTGCTTTCCTTTTGCTCTTCCTGATCAAGTTCTTTCTTTTGGACTTGGTCATCACAGATAATTTCTTCTCCTCAGAAGGATAGTGGCCCTTGGAAGAATACTCTTCTTCACTCTTCTCAGAGGAATTCTTCACTATCACTTCTTCATCATCCTCACTTATAGGATCTATGAGAGGAAGCTCATCTTCACAAGTTCCACACCTAGGATATCTTACAGACAAGATTGTGTGTGAAGGAGCTATCTCATTTGATCCTAGTCCCTGTCTATTTTGATAGCACACTTTGTTATGCAGGGATGAGGATATCATGTTTTGAAGGTCTCTTCTTCAAGAACACTTTTCTCTGCCTTGGCTTTGCTGATCACAAGCTCAGCCTAGCACTCAGTCAATTTAGTTATGAGATCTTGGATATAAGTTCTAAAATCTGTATGTTCATGTTTTAGTACTGAAATGGTTTTCTCCAAATCTTCTATTTTTAACTTGTAATCATTTTCAGACTTTCTAAAATCAGATTTTAATATGTTTAATGACTCAAGATCGGATCTCATCTCTAAGTTGTAGGACCTGTATCTATTCACTTTAGCAATGCATTCAGGAGTACAGAGATGTTCCAATACCTTGGCTTCATCATGGTCAGCCATCAGTGCTTGGTTTGGAGAAGCATCTTCCACCTGAAAACTCCAATCAAAGCCTCCTTCTTCAACAGCAACAGCAGCATGTTGCTTAGGCTTCTCAGACTGAGGAGCTTTGTCAGTGTAGTTTGGTCTGGGTGGTGTTTGGCCCCCATTTGCCTTAGGTGCCTTACACTCCCTAGCAAAGTGACCCATAAGGTTACAGTTGTAACACTTAACTTTGCTTTTATCCGGCCCAAACTTTCCACTGGTAGCATTGCTTGGAAATCTTCTCCTGTTCTCTTGTAGAACTTCTTGGCTCTGTGAGTGAGGAGAGCCATCTGCTGAACTATCTCCATGTATTCCAGGTCATCTGGATGAATACAGTCCAGGTCTTCAAGAGTGAAGAGATAATTCCCACAGCTTTCATCAGTAGACACAAAGGCTTGAGAAGAACTTGTCTCTGGAATGGACTCTTCTTGAGTAAAGTTTTCCCTTGGTGTCTGGGAAGGTGATGAAAGGATCCTTTTTGAGTTGTCAGGGTAGCATAGAGATGATGTTGGGGTTCTATGCTGTCCCTTTCAACCACATGAAGGGCTGAACCCATTTGATTGTTGGAGTTGCCAGATGAACCTTGTATGTTCATCTCCATCTGGTATCCACTGAGAATTCCATATAACTCTGTCAGAGTAAGAGTTTTAGGTTCTCAGTCCTCTTGATCACCACACAATAGTGTGTCCATTGCCTAGGAAGTGAGGACATGAACTTCCTTACAATGTCTCTGTTCTCAAGAGGAACTCCTCCATCCACTAGGGTATCCACAATCTCAACATACCTGAAGTATTGTGGGTCATGGTTTCACCTGCTTTAAAGGTGAAATTTTCAAACTGCTGCTTCAGAAGACCTTTCTTGTTCTCCTTGGCTTCAGAGGAGCCTTCATACATCAGCTTCAGTGCATCCCACAACTGTTAGCTGTTTTGCACTTCTAAAACCTCTGTATACAGAGTTTGGGAGAGCAGTCTGAAGAGCAGTCATGGCCTTCTGTCAATCTCTACTCTTTTTCGATCTTCATCTGAGTAGTTGGCCATATCTTTAGGAATCATACCAGCACCAGTAGCAGAGGGGGTGCTGGGTATGAAAGGTCCATTTTCAACAGATTCCCACATTCTTCAGTCAAGAGACCTGATGAAGCCTTCCATTCTCATGCACAAGGTGTCAAAATCATCAAGAGTGATCAGTGGGGATTTGTTCATGGTTCCAGTCTCCATATCAGTCTTTGAGATGGAAGCCATTTGAAGAGAGTTAGTTTTTGTGTGTGTGAGGGATCTTAAGATGGTAGATCTTATATCAAGAGCCTGAAAGCTCTGATACCAATTGCAGGATCGTTTAAGGGTTTGAACACAATTACAACCAACACACATGAGGAGATTATCTAAACTCTAATCAAACAATAAACTGGGTTAACCAAAAGTGATACAAAGAACACAAGTAAAGCAAGAGACAGAACAGGAGAATATGGTTTTCAAGGATGCAGTATATTGCTTTCTCAAGTTCTTTTACAAGTGTTACAAAGTATGTTAAAGATACAAGAAACTTGAAATACTTATACTACAACCTACAGCCGGCTATACTATGAAAGCCAGCTGGATACAATTGACTAGACACTAACAAAATCAATTGTAGAATCAAAAGCATATCTGCCTTTTGACCTTGTGACTATGACATGCCATAGCTCACATCCTTATACATTACAAAAAGGATAAAGTACATAAAGTGGAAAGTTTCAGACTCAAGACCTCAACGTACAGGTACCAAAAGCATGGACCTTTTCACCAACTCTTGTAGTTGGTGACTTATCAGAGATGCAGCGGAAAAGGTGCTTTATGGAACAGTACATCAGATAAAGCATGTGTACTAAAAGTCTTCGGAAGAAATCTGTCTTCATAGGGTGAAGCTTCAGAAGACTTTGTTCTTGAAGCTTCGGAAGACTTCATGTTTGGCTTTGGAAGATATTGGTCTTGACTTCGGAAGATTTTACACTTAGAATGTTTTCTAATGTGTGTGTAAAACTTCCGAAGCATTCTTCACTTTAGTACTTAGTGCGTGTTGCTGAGACACTTTGAATGTTTTGGGTTGCATCAGACTTAAGGAATCCTTACACTTAAAGTTAATAAAGGGGGTTTATTTGTCAATTTGAAAACTTAAAATAGAACTTTAAACATAATATGTCAACTATTAAACTACAAGGGGCCAATGTGTAAAATTTCAAAGTTTCAAACCAAACCCCCCGCCCACCCCCGTAATTTCGGCCGGGACTCCGACCACCCTCCAGCCGAAGTCCGGCGAGTCTAGAACACCAAAAACCATTCGATTGTGTAACCCAAAATCGATTTGAATCGTTTTGTAAACGTAATTCGAACTTGAATGCATCTAATAAATGAAATATACATCGGTTACCAAGCCTATCCGTCGTATAACCAAAACTCTTTTAATTCATGGCCGTTCGATCATTAAAACACAATAATAATTGAATTAACTTAACATGAACCATCTCGTATCTATCTCCAATCAATTACACCTTTCAATTTCACCTGAATCAAACACAAACAACGAATTCAAGCATCATCTTCATCGCGACCTGCACACGAGTCGAGCATCACCCTCTGGAGTTCAAGAATCAAAATTGGTAGGGGACTTTTAGTCCAGATCATCATTCGAAGCTATCTGCAAGTTTAATTGGATTATCATTGAGGGTTGCACATCCATTGGGTACCCACGGTCGCGACTCGTTTTATTAGGATCATCTTCAATTCAAACATTATACGGGTAGTTAATCACATTCACATACTCGGTTTTACTTGGGGATTAAAAGCCCCAAGGTTAATTTCATTATCGTGATCGAATTAGGGTTCGATTTGGAATTACACGATTCTAGGGCTCATATGTAATTTGGGGGTTTTGTTAGCTTGGAACTTATAAATTAAAAAGCGTGTTCTAATGCGGCCAAGAGCCTTGGTTAATGGTTCCATGTCCACATTTCAACTTAGAGGTCCGGGTTTGAACCCGGCGACCTCCAACATTTTTTTAGAATGTTTTGCAACTTTTTAAAATAGATAAAAAAGTTCTAAAAATTATAAAAATTATTTTTATAAACTTCATGTATTTTAAACCATGTAGATATTTTTCTGTAATTATTTATAAAAATATCCTTATATTTTATTTAAAATTCTAAAGTGAATGTTATAGTTAATATATATTTTATAAAATTAGACTTAAAATACTAGTTTATTATTTCAACCATTGTTTATTTAAGTGTTGATTAAATCGTGTTTATTTTTTTATTTAATTACAAAACCTTAATTAAACTTTATGAATAATACTAAATTTTTATAAATGTATTCTTGTTCCATATTTTTTATAATATAAACAAATCGTTTTCATGAAAATATAATTGGTTTCATTTGTTAAATATAATTAACAAAACCCCAAACCTCAAATAGAACCCTAGCTCATAATAATTCATTAAACTTAATATTAGACTTAACCTTGTTTTTAAATATATTTAGGTGTCTTATGACGATACAACTGGAACGACGTTATTATTATTTTTATTAATCTTCATTGCATACTTATTGATTAAGTGAGTTTTCTTCCCCTTTTTTTTATATTTTCACACTATTTTGGGATGAAACATGATACTTATACATCATACACTTATAAACGTTTGAGACTTGTAATACACTTGCAATTCATATTTTTGTCATGGTTATTTATGTGTTGTAAGTGTTTATATGAGATACACATTCTTGTTTGTAATCATTAACTATTGCTAGCCTGACGACGCCTTAGATCTTTGGGCCTGACAAGCCTATTTGGTGCTAAAGCCGAGGTATTGTCGGCTCTTGATGACGTATGCTTGTTCATCATGGGAACCAAATACACTTAGCCAATCTTATATACTTGTAATCAAGTCGAGGTTTGATTGTAACGATATGTGTTCTATAACCTTACTAACTTATAACCTATGACATGAATTGCTACTTGTAATCTTATCATATTATGTATGAAAACCTTGAAAACTCACCAACTATTTTAGTTGACCTTTTTATTTTTATCATGTTTCAGGAAATCTTCAAGTTTAAAGTGGTCTTTTGAAGCTTGCAATAAAACTAAAACTTGGACCTAGTTAAATGAATAAAATATTTATGTTATTCTTGTTTTATTTGGAACTATTTCATATTTCAAGACTTATGATTGTAATACTTTTGAAACTTATAATTTTAATATTTACATTTAAATATAACGTTATATACTTGTGAACAATCTTAACCCTCACATCTCGACGTTTCCGCCATCTAGGTTGGGGTGTGACAATCGTTAGCTAGTATAGTCGTATCACCGCTGACGGGGATAACGGGTAGCAGATACAACCACCTGACTCAGGGCGGTGGGCAACGGTGAAGGTGAAGCAGCCTCGCTGAAAACCCCAAAACACATCGGACGTGAGGCAACAAAACGACGGCCAAGCATGACAGCGGTTCCACTGCCGCCGACACCTCCTTGTTCTCCAAACAAACATATCTGTGGATCTTAAGCACCCTCGGAAAACCTTGGCAGAAGCAAAAACGCATAACTGCGGTGATGAAACGAAGACGAAAACGACCACCAAGCCGAAGCGGCAACGATGTCGACCGACTTTGACACCACCGAACTGGCGGTGGCAAAACAACCACCAAAGCCCCCAAAACCAATGGTGGAGGTAGAGCCACCTTCCCTCTCTCTCTACAAAATGTGTAGAAGAAAGGTTGAATACACTTTTAAAACGGCAAGCACAAAAACCGAGTAGCATCAATACATTATACCATATGCATACAAACTTGTACATGCATTATCCACTTGTACCATGTAAATCATTACTGTTCATCAAAGTACATTTTTTCATAGTATATAATATAATTTATATCGGAATGTTCATAAAAAATAACTAAATAAGACACTGTATATAGTTTTTTTGAAAAGCAAAACATTATTCGTTATTAGATAAAACTAGGATTAAACCCCCCGCGTTGCAGCGGTGCGTAAAACCATATCAATTAGCATCAATGACACTGCATCGTCAATGATTGCCAACACCTAAAAAACTCGTATTAAAAAGTACATAAAAACGAAAAAAATATAACCGAACGAAAAGTATACGTAAAAACATTTTACCTCGCAGGTGAAACAAAAAACATATAAAACGATAAGTAGGTCGATCTATAACTAACGCGCTACAACGGGGCCATTAAATGAAAAAAAAATAAATGTAAAAACGTTAAACCATACATGTACGCCGCGACATGAAAACCGATAAAATTTATACCGAAACGTAAGTTGAAAAAAAATGTAAAATATGAAAACAAAATTGAAAATAAAAAAAAATGTTGGGCTAAATTGTAAAAATATAAAAGTAATAGGTTAAAAATATAAAAGTTAAAAAGTAGAAATAAAAGTCAAAAAGTAGAAATAAAAGTAAAAAAGATGGATACAACCGACTAAAACATATAACTTATAATGTACACTAAAGTTGATAATTAGTATATATATATAATTAGATTAGGGGTAAAAGTAATTGTAATAAAAATAAAATAAAAAGAAAATCAATATTCAAGGGGCATGTAACATAGATAATAGTTGCAACCTGCTCTTGTGACCGATTAAGGGTATTTTGTTTTTTTTTAAAACAATTTTGCAATCCACTTAAAGTTGAGATCACCATAGTGTGTTCTAGTAATAACTTGTGAGGTCGGGTGTCACCATACAAGGTAAACTATTAAAAAATGAAAGGTGTTGGAAGATTGAGTTGGTTGATAATTATATATGTATTTCTCCTTTTTTTTATTTTATAAATTGTAGACGTGTATATATGATTATCCAAAATAATATTATTAGAATAATTTAACTTTTATTAATTTAAGAACAAATAAGATTATAAAGGTTTGATTATATTTTATCAAAATTTGAGTCTAAATATACTGAATATTATTAATTATCAATTTATTTGTATATCAAGGTGTTGTACTTTAACTTTAGTAGTGGGTTGTATTTATTTTTGTTTTTTGACTTTTAACCACACTATTTATATATTTTTTTTACAATTTAACCCCTATAATTTTCATTTTTACTATGGGCCCCTACCATTTTTGTATTTTTATATATTATTTGTTTTATGTTTCAATCTAAATTTTACGAGTTAACACACAACAATATGCGCTTGTGTTTCAACATTTTTACGCCTATTTTTTTTATTTAACGGTCTAGTCACAACGTGTATAAACTAGATCGACTGAGTTATTGTTATTAATGTTTTACGTTTCACGTGTGTTGTTGACGTTTTTACGTCTACTTTCCGTGTGGTTTTATTTTTTTCATTACTATTTTTTTCTTATTAGAGTTTTTTCGGTGTTGTTAGTCATTGACAGTGTTGTGACATTGGTCCTACTTGGTATGGTTTTACGCCTCATCGCAACGCAAGGGGCTTAATACTAATATATATATATATATATATGTAGAACTAATGAAGAGGCTGATGCAACTAAACATCTTTAGTCTTTCCTGCATGCTGCACAAGTGCATTCAAGTGGAATGCTTCGGAAGTTTCACATGTGCAACAGAAATACTCTAAGTGTGAAATCTTCCGAAGCCAAGACCAACATCTTCCGAAGCCAAAGATGAAGTCTTCCGAAGCCTCAGAGACAAAGTCTTCCGAAGCCTCAAGTTCATGAAGACAGATTTCTTCCGAAGACTTTTAGTAACATGCTTTATCTGATATACTGTTCCATAAAGCTGGACACCTTTCCGCTGCAACTCTGCAAGTCACCAACTAACATGGTTTGGTGAAAAGATCCATGCTTTTGGTAACTGTACATTGAGGTCTTGAGTCTGTAACTTTCTACTTTATGTACTTTATCTTTTTTATAATAGATAAGGATGTGAGCTATGGCATGTCATAGTCACTAGTCAAAAGGCAATCTGCCTTTTGACTCTACAATTGATTTTATGTGTGTGTCTAGTCAATTGTATCCAGCTGGCTTTCAAAGTATAGCCGGCTGTAGGATGTTGTATAAGTATCTCATGTTCTTGTATCTTTTATTCATGCTTCTAACACTTGTAATAAAACATAGAGAAAGCAATATACTGCATTCTTGAAAACCAAACACTTGTACTCTTTGTGTTCTGTCTCATATACTACTTGTGTTCTTAGTGTCATCACTTGGTTAATCCAGTTTACTGATTGATCTAAGTTTAGTTTATCTCTTCTTTGTGTTGTTGTGTTGTAACTCATACCCTTCAACGATCCTGCATTTGGTATCAAAGCATTCCAGGCTCTTGATATAAGATCTCACCATCTTTAGATCCCTCACACACACAAATACTAAACTTTTCAAATGGCAGCCATTTTCAAAACTGATATGGAAACTGGAACCATGAACAAGTCCCCACTGATCACTCTTGATGAGTTTGACACCTGGTGTTTAAGAATGGAAGGTTTCATCAGGTCTCTTGATTCAAGAATGTGGGAGTCTATTGATAATGGACCTTTCATACCCAGCACACCTTCTGCTACTGGTGCTGGTATGATCCCCAAAGATGTGGCTAACTACTCTGATGAAGATAGGAAGAGAGTAGAGATAGACAGAAAAGCCATGACAACTCTTCAAACTGCCCTTCCAAACTCTGTATACAGAGGTTTCAAGAAGTGCAAAACAGCCAAGCAGCTGTGGGATGCACTGAAACTGATGTATGAGGGTTCTTCTGAAGCCAAGGAGAACAAGAAGGATCTCCTGAAGCAGCAGTTTGAAAACTTCACCTTCAAAACATGTGAAATCATGACTCAGCAGTACTTCTGGTATGTTGAGATAGTGGATACCCTAGTGGATCTAAGAGTTTCTCTTGAAAACAAAGACATTGTAAGGAAGTTCATGTCCTCACTTCTTAGGCAGTGGACACACTACTGTGTGGTGATCAAGAGAACTGAAATCTCAAAACTCTTACTCTGACTGAGTTATATGGGATTCTCAGTGGCTACCAGATGGAGATGAACATGCAAGGTTCATCTGGAAACTCCAACAATCAAATGGGTTCAGACCTACATGTGGTTGAAAGGGACAACATAGAACCCAAACATCATCTATTATGCTACCCTGACAACTCACCCAAGGGTCCTTTCATCACCTTCCCAGAGACACCAAAGGAGAACTATACTCAAGGAAGCCCATTCCAAGAGACAAGCTCTTCTTAAGCTTTTATGTCTTCTGATGAAAGCTGTGGCAACTCTCTTTTCACTCTTGAAGACCTGGACTGTATCCATCCAGATGATCTGGAATATATGGAAATAGTCCAGCAGATGGCTCTTCTCACTCACAGAGCCAAGAAGTTCTACAAGAGGACTGGAAGGAAGTTTCCAGCAATGCAACTAGTAGAAAGTTTGGACTGGACAAAGGCAAAGTCAAGTGTTACAACTATAACCTGATGGGCCACTTTGCTAGAGAGTGTAAGGCACCTAGAACAAATGGTGGCCAAACACAATCCAGACCAAACTACACTGACAAAGCTCTCCATAATGAGAAGTCAAAGCAGCAAGCTGCTGTTGCTGTTGAAGAAGGAGGCTTTGACTGGAGCTTTCAGGTTGAAGATGCCTCTCCAAACCAAGCACTGATGGCAGATCATGATGAAGCCAAGATATTGGAACATCTCTGTACTCCTGGATGCATTGCTAAAGTTAACAGGTACAGGTCCTATAACTTGGAACTGAGATCTGATATTGAGTCCTTAAATATTTTAAAATTTGATTTTAGAAAGTCTGAAAATGATTATAAGCTGAAAATAGAGGACTTAGAGAAAACCATTTCAGTTCTAAAACATGAACACACAAATTTTAGGACTACAATTAAAGATCTCACAACCAAGTTAACTGAGTGCCAGGCTGAGCTTGTGATCAGCAAAGCCAGGGCAGAAAAGAGTGTTCTTGAAGAAGAGACCTTCAAGAACATGATATCCTCATCCCTGCATAACAAAGCGTGCTATCAAAATAGACAGCAACTGGGATCCAATGAGATAGCTCCTCCACACACAATCTTGTCAGTAAGATCTCCTAGGTGTGGAACTTGTGAAGATGAGCTTCCTCTCATAGATCCTATGAGTGAGGAGGATGAAGAAGAGATAGTGAAAAATCCCTCTACAAAGAGTGAAGAGGAGAATTCCAAGAAGGGCCACTATCCTTCTGAGGAGAAAGTGAAGATTGTAATGACCAAGTCTATGAGAAAGAACTTGATCAGAAAGAGCAAAATAAAGGCAAGGAAGGCTCAAGAAATCAAGGCTACTTTTGACTCTAAGCATAAACAAGTTTTTATTTCTACAGGGTTTAAGGGACTAAAGGCATCAACCAAAACTTTGCTAAGAGTTCTGGTTCTTGCTCAACTCATCTCAGTAGCAAGAAGAAGACTCATCTGCTATGTACCACTGCTGCACAGCCTGGTCCATCAAACTCCAAGCACAGTTCTCAGCCCAAGAGGACTGTCTCAGCATCTGCAAAGATGAAGGTGGAGAAGGGAAGTGACCAAAGACAGTCTTACTCTCAAGACAAGGTTCTTGTGAAGAAGAAGATGAATTGTGTTATGTGACAACACCACTCACATTGCAAAGGATTGTCCCTTCAATCCTAAAGGTACTGTCCATATGGCCAAAACAAAGGCTTCAAAGAGTTCTAAGAAGATTCAGGCTTCGGAAGGAAAACCAGTTTCCTTCGGAAGTTCCAAATCTAACAAGAAGGGAAGTGGAAAATTCTCTTCGAAAGAACATCTGGTCTCGGAAGAAAGGAGTTCTTCCGAAGCACTGAAGTCTGCTGCAGTGTTTGCAGAATCTTCCGAAGGTTCAGTCATCAAAACTTCTGAAACTCCAAAAGTTTCTAAAGTTTTGAAGGTCAAGTCCAAGACTCCAAAGGTGGTGTGGAAGTCTAAGAAAGACCAAGTGACTGAGATTTCTCCATCAAAAACAGCTCAAGATCCTTTTTGTACAACCATAGGATCTATTACTGTTAATTTACCTTCTGCAAGTGAGACCAAGATAAGCAAGGCTTGGGTTTCCAGATGTAACTAATCATTCTCTTTTGTGCAGGGACAGTTGAAGACAGACAGAAATGTCTGGATCATAGACAGTGGCTGCTCCAGGCACATGACTGGTAATAGGTCACTACTCCAGAACTTTGAAAGGATTAATGGAGAACCTGTTGCTTTTGGAGGAGATGAAGGTGGTTACATTTCTGGTAGGGGCAAGGTCACAAATGGTAAGCTTAGCATAGAAAAGGTAAACTTTGTAAAGGAGCTTGGATACAATCTTTTGAGTGTATCTCAATTTTGTGAAAAATCAAAGTCATAACATGTTCTTTACTGAGCATGAGTGCATTGTTCTTAGGCCTGGTGTGGTCATTCCTCATGAGCATATCCTACTTAGAGCCCTCAGGAAAGGAAATATGTACAAGATGAATTTGCAAGAAACCTCTCCTTTGGAGAAGTTTCATGCTTTCTGTCTAAAGCCAATACTGATGAGTCTTTCCTATGGCATAAATGAATGTGCCATGTAAACTTTAAGAACATGAATAAATTAATTAAGCATGACTTGGTAACTGGAATGCCAAAGAAGAGTTTACAAGTGATGACCACTGTGTTGCATGCCTGAAAGGGAAGAACATAAGGTATCTCACAAGCCTAAGGAAAAGAACTCAATCACTACTCCCTTACACTTGTTACATATGGATCTCTTTGGCCCCACCAGTGTAATGAGTTTAGGAAGGACCTCATACTGTATAGTGATCACAGATGACTTTACAAGATTCACTTGGGTTTTCTTCCTTAGAACTAAGGATGAGACTCCTGAGATTCTAAAGAATTTCATCTAAAGATTGAGAATCAATCTGATCACAAGGTCAAGATCATAAGATGTGATCAAGGGACCAATTTAAGAACCATATCCTTGACACATTCTGTGATGAAAAGGGTACTTCAAGATAATTTAGTGCTCCCAGGACTCCTCAGCAAAATGGTGTTGCTGAGAGGAGAAATAGGACACTGATTGAAGCTGCAAGAACCATATTGTCTGACTCTAAACTGCCCATCACCTTCTGGGCAGAGGCAGTCAACACTACCTGCTATGTGCAGAATAGAGTTTTAGTAGTTAAGACTCATGGCAAGACTCCTTATGAACTTTGGCACAAGAGGAGACCTTTCATTGGTTTTCTCAGGTCATTTGGATGTCCTTGCACCATCTTGAATACCAAAGATCAAATTGCCAAGTTTGCTGAGAAATCAGATGATGGACACTTTATTGGATACTCTTCCCAAGCTAAGGCTTATAGAGTATACGATCTCAGAACTAGAATTATTGAGGGGTCAGCCAATGTGACTTTCAATGAACACACACCTTGTGTTACTGGTTCTGGTCCGGATTGGCTGTTTGATCGTGATTTGGTTACCAACTGTTTTAACAAATCTTGTGAGAATGTTTCAGGATCTGTAGAAAATTTGAATACAGATGATCCTGATCCAAGATTTGAGCTAGGAAGATCTTCAAGACACATATCTTCAGCTCCAGTTGGAACCACTTCTGCAAATGAGGTTTCTATCAGCCCTATAATGACAAATTCAGCTTATACATCTGGTATGCCTTCAAATTCCAACTCAGAGGCTCTACAACCATATAAGAACACCTCAACTATGGAAGAGAACAATAGTGTTAGTGACAGTGACCAAGAATTTCTTGATGCCACTAACGACACTGTGGATGAGAACATCAATGATGTCACACACTGCTTGGATCAAGTTTCACTTGAAAAGTGTGCTGATGTGGTGGGAGAAACATTATGCCAGATCTAAATTTCTCAAATTTAGATCTTTCTCAACAACTTACCGTGATCCCTCAACTTAGGATCCACAAGTCTCATCCTACCACAAACATCATTGGAGATGTTGTCTCAGGGGTAAAAACAAGAGGGAAAACCCATGAAGAAAATGTTTGTCTTCACTCTTGTTTTCTATCCCAGATAGAGCCAAAGAAAGTGATGAAGCTCTAAAGGATGGAAGTTGGGTTGA
The DNA here is from genome assembly GCA_025506515.1 of Flaveria trinervia. NCBI lineage: Eukaryota > Viridiplantae > Streptophyta > Magnoliopsida > Asterales > Asteraceae > Flaveria > Flaveria trinervia. The sequence goes on along the minus strand of CM046442.1, from coordinate 121,217,125 downwards.
AGCTATGCAACAAGAGCTGCTTCAATTCAAAAGGCAGAAAGTTGGAACCTTTGTCCTCTTCCTTCTGGGAAGACTACCATTGGAACCAAATGGGTGTTTAGGAACAAGAAAGATGATAGAGGCATCATCATCAAGAATAAAGATAGACTGGTTGTTCAAGGATACACACAAGAAGAAGGGATTGACTACACTGATGTCTTCGCTCCAGTGGCAAGATAAGAAGCTGTTAGGATATTCCTGGCATTTGCTGCATCCAAGAACTTCAAGGTTTTTCAAATTGATGTGAAGTGTGCCTTTTTGTATGGAGTGATAGATGAAGAGGTTTATGTCAAACAGCCACCTGGTTTGTAGACCCTGATCATCCTGATTATGTCTGCAAGCTTGACAAAGCTCTCTATGGGCTATATCAGGCACCCAGGAAGTGGTATGAGACACTGTCTAAGTATCTCTGTAAACATGGATACAGGAGGGGTACTATAAATGGAACTCTCTTCATCAAAGGACAAGGAAAAGACATATTGCTAGTTCAGGTATATGTGGATGACATCATCTTTGGTTCAACTAATCCAAAGCTCTGCAAAGACTTTGAGACGCTGATGAAAGACAGATTTGAAATGAGTGCCATGGGGGAACTCATTTCTTTCTGGGAATTTAAGTGAAGCAAGTTGAAGATGGCATCTTCATAAGTCAGTCAAAGTATGTTCAGGACATACTCAGAGGTTTATATGACTGACTGCAAGATTGCTAAGACACCTATAGCCAGAAATCACTCCTTGGTCCTGATCTTGAGGGGGATGTGTGATGCACATTTATACAGGGCTATGATTGGGTCTCTTATGTATCTTACTGCTAGCAGGCCTGATATCATGTTTGCTACAAGTATCTGTGCAAGATATCAAGCCAACCCTAAGATGTCTCACCTTATCACTGTCAAGAGGATTCTAAGATACCTCAAGGGTGCATCATCACTTGGCCTATGGTATCCCAAGAATCTGACTTTAATCTGTATGCTTATACAGATAGTGATTATGGTGGTTGCAACATGACTGCAAGTCTACATCTGGGGGATGTCAATTTCTTGGTGGAAGGGTTGTCTCATGGCAATGCAAGAAACAATCATGTGTCTCTGCATCAACTGCTGAAGCTGAATACATTGCTGCTGCAAGCTGTTGTGCTCAAGTACTTTGGATCAAAATCAGATGCTGGACTATGGGTTAAACTTCAAGGAGACTCCCATTCACATAGACAACAACAGTGCTATCTCAATCACAGAGAACCATGTGCAGCACTCAAGGACAAAGCATATCAATATCAGGTATCATTTAATAAGAGATAACTATGAAAAGGGATTAATTAAACTAGTCAAGGTTCACACAGATGAACAATACGCTGATCTGTTTACAAAGGCTTTTGATGAACAGAGATTTAAATATATTATATCAGCTATTGGGATGAAAAACCTTGAGTAAGCTTTTCTTGAAACTAATTCTTATTATTTCTTAAAATATATATGTGTCCTAAGTTGTCTAGTTCACCACTTTCATAAGCTCATGTTTTCTTTGGATGAAAATTTTCTTTTTGAAGACTTTTCTTAGATTTTTTAAAAAAATTCTGATACTTCGGAAGTTTTGTTTTTAACTTCGGAAGTAAATCATGCCTTCAAATTAAAGAACTGTCTAAGAAGTTTACCTTCGGAAGAGTTCCAAATTTATCTTTCGAAGCTTAAATATTTGTCTCAGACACTTACTAAATTTTAAGTACTATTTACTTCCGAAGCAAAATTAACTCTCGAAAGCTTGTCTGTTTACACAAAGCACTCAGCTTTAATTTTTCTTCCGAAGCAAAAATTTTCAAACTCTCAGGAAATTCTTCCGAAGTCATTTTAGCTTCGGAAGCTTTTAAATCAAAACTTCCAAGATAATTAACCTTCGGAAGCTTTTTGACTTCCAAGAAAACTACTTTTTGAGCAAAAAGTAAACTACTTTTTCAGAGGTGGGGCCGATATTCGGATTTCAAAGTTTATCCTCTTTCATTAAACTTTATCTGAAATTCTTCTCACATATAAACCCAACGGTTTCCCCCCTGTTTCTATCATCTGTTCTTCCTCCAAACCTAAAAACCCAAATTTCTCTCTGAAATTTCTTTCTTTCTTCTTCCTTTGTCCTTAAGCTACTTCAAAATGGCCAACCTTGCTCACAGAAATGATCCCAACTTTACCATGAAGCTACACAGACAACACAATCAAGTTGCTCTGTTACGCTCAGAGAAAGATCCTCATTTCTCAGAGGTTTTCCGTTTCTTATCTCTGTCGAACTACTTCACCTCCCTCACCATTGATCCTCCACTCTATGAGGATCAGTTGCTTGAATTCTGGAAGACCTGCCAAGAGGTCATTATGGATAGGGAGAAGGCACTGTCTGCCACAGTGCAGGGGAGAACAATCTTCATCACTCCGGCCATCATCAACAGACATCTTCAGCTGGATGATGAAGAAGGTGAGGTGTTCTTCCCAAAGGAATTTGTTAATCATTCCTTTGAGCAGATGGGATATGAGGGAGATTTCTCTGTAAAGACCTTCAGGAAAGGGAAGGTCTCATCCCAATGGAGATTCCTACTTCATGTGGTTATCCATAGCTTATCAAACAAGCATGGTAGATGGGACCAGATTCCTGAAGATCTCTCCTTCATAGTTCATGGAATGGTTCAAGGGGTCAAATTCAGGTACTCTCAGTTTGTTTATACAAATTTGCTTGCTAATTTAGACTCCTTAGAATATTACATGTTTCCTAGATATGTCCAATACATTCTTAACTGTGAACTGGGCTCACAGTTAAGGGGAACATGTAACATTCTTAAATTGGGAGAGATGAAGCCCGGCATCTTTAAGATATTAAGAAAGTCCACTGTTGGATTCTCTAGGGTAGAAACAACCCTAGTCCTAAAAATGTTAGAGCTTATTGCTCAAGGTGACAACCTAGCAGCACAAGCTAGTGTTGAACCCACACCTGCTGCTTCCCAACCACCCACAAAACCTCAAATCTCCATTTGCTACCAAAGAAAATCCAAACGAACCCCTGCTCAGACTATTCAGTATGTGGAGGCCCCCATATACTCACCCATACAGGAAGAAGTGGACACTGGAGCTCCCATTTCTCCCGAGGAGCAGACCACTCCCATCTATTCAAGAATCAATGCTGAGGTTCCTCATGCTCAGCCTGATGAGCTCATTAGCCCTACTACCTTAAGCCATCACTCTGAGTCTCAACACTCCAGTGATCAACCTTCAGGGGATAGTTACCATCCCCAGCCTATAGATCTCAACCAACCAATTCCAAACCTTGACTTCTATACTGATGAAGATATAGGTTTCAGTGAGTATAATGAATCTCTCTTCTTCCCCCTACTCAAAGAGAGATGAGTACTCCTGAGTCTCCTACATCTATCCCACATCAGTCACCTACAACTGAGGTGGACACTTCTGAACATGTTTAAGATGTCCATATAGAAGAGGCTCTCACTTCTGAAAGTGATTACATCATTAAGACCTCAACCATGGCAACTCAGCCCACTGACATCTCAACTGAGACTGCTAGTGAGCAGAGGAAATCCAGTAGGCAAGAACTTAGAACTGGTCATGAGAGAAAGGACTCTGGTCCATCTTCTCTTCTCCACCCCGTGGATTCTCTGATGAGATAAGGGGGATCTGAGACTAAAATTGCACAAACTGTCTAAAACATGCACTTACCTAGTCTCAAAGGTCAGTCACCTTGAATCTCAGGTGACTACCTTACAAAACAGGATCAATGATCAGCAACTTGAGATTTATTATCTTAAGGAAAAACTAGCTGGGAGACCCTAAGGAGAGCTCAACCAGGAACACAAGAACCTATGGATTGATTGACCTATCCTCCAGCTCACCTATGCAAGTGGGTGATGCTACTAAAAAGGGGGAGAAAGTCATTCCAGCCACAGAACCTGGGAGTTCCTCCGAGAGAATGGACATTGAGGACTCACCATCCTCACTTGCAACTGTGCATTCTCACAACCTCCTCTAGTTCACATTGATGTGGACTACACAGACTCCTTCATACAGAGTCTGTTTGAGGATGGGATACCAAGGGCTATGTCACCTTCATCATCCTTCAATCACATTATTAGGTGGAGGTATGACAACAACAGGAGAGCCCTTATTATCATAAGAGTTCAATGACAGAAAGAAGTCTTTAATTTTCAGAACTTGGACTACTATGAAGGTCTGGATCTAGTCAACATGCCACTTGTCAACCCAAGCCAATCAAGACAAGCTGACAGACTGGCTAGAAGAATCCAAGATAGGATCATTGCAGAGTTTAGTCTAAGAAGGAGACTAAGGCAATCAGGTAATGTCATCGGTCAACTGGATGTTGAGGCAGACCCTAAGATTAGCTTCATAGGGGAAACCTTGATTGAAGGCCCAGTGACAGAACCTGAGAGCCCTGTCTCATCATCTCCAACTGCTGCAGAGATCCATATTCCTTCTGGAGACACCTGCTGGTGAAGGTGCTTCTCAACCTCTTTCTGCATGAGCTCAGATGCTGCAATAAGCAATGAAGGCCAAAGCTCTCTCCACCCTGAGTCATAAAGGTCTGTGAGTGATAAGGGAAAAGAAGAATGACATCTGAGGAGATTGAGGAGGAGGAAAGAGAGAGGAAAAGGAGGCTAAGGGGAGAAGGTTCCTCTACTGAGTCTCCAAGACTCATGGAGTCTGCAATCAGGGCTGCCCCCAGACCAGATACTCAGAATGATAAGTTAAGGGCAGTCAGGATCAACTATCTGCAGACTAGAAACTATGACATAAATAATATCATTCTCTTCCCTTGGATAAATTGAATGAGTTGGTTGATCTGGAAAGGTCAAGAGAGAAGAAGGAGGCAGAAGATGCAGAACTCCTAGTACAGGTCAAAGAAGAAAGAAAAAGAAAAAGACTATACAGAGGTATGCCTACCCTCTCACCAGTTCAAGAAAGCCCTGAACAAGAGGATTTGGTTCAACAAGAACCTCAGGTAGATAAGGAAGAAGACGGAATCAAGATGATTAACTGCCTGGGTGCCACAGGTCTCTATCAGGCAGATGCACTATTTCCCTTACCTTATGACTATGTTGAGTTCGAGTATTTAAAACAACTTGAGCTTGAGTTAGTCAAGGAAAGAAAGACAACAAAGAAGAAGATGAGGGAAGAAGCTGCAAAGTCAAGAGCCATCATCCAAAAGAGCATATAGAAGTATGCTGATAGGCAGAGGATGATGAGCTTCTTGAAGCTGTATGGATTCTCCGGAAGGAGACTTGGACCCATGTCTCTATCCACTATGGATGAGCATATCAGGGTAATCAAGCAGAAGATTAAGAGTGGAGTGCTCACTGACTTACACTCCACTCCAAGTCAGGCCCCACCTGAAGTGGAGGTTAAGGTTGAACAAACAGACACAACACAACCTAGACCTAAACATCTTTAGTCTTTCCTGCATGCTGCACAAGTGCATTGAAGTGGAATGCTTCGAAAGTTTCACATGTGCAAAAGAAATACTCTAAGTGTGAATCTTCCGAAGCCAAGACCAACATCTTCTGAAGCCAAAGATGAAGTCTTTCGAAGCCTCAGAGACAAAGTCTTTCGAAGCTTCAAGTTCATGAAGACAGATTTCTTCCGAAGACTTTTAGTAACATGCTTTATCTGATGTACTGTTCCATAAAGCTGGACACCTTTCCGTTGCAACTCTACAAGTCACCAACTAACATGGTTTGGTGAAAAGGTCCATGCTTTTGGTAACTGTACATTAAGGTCTTGAGTTTGTAACTTTCTACTTTATGTACTTTATCCTTTTTGTAATAGATAAGGATGTGAGCTATGGCATGTCATAGTCACTAGTCAAAAGGCAATATGCCTTTTGACTCTACAATTGATTTTATGTGTGTCTAGTCAATTGTATCCAGCTGGCTTTCAAAGTATAGCCGGCTGTAGGATGTTGTATAAGTATCTCATGTTCTTGTATCTTTTATTCATGCTTTGTAACACTTGTAATAGAACATAGAGAAAGCAATATACTGCATTCTTGAAAACCAAACACTTGTGCTCTTTGGGTTCTGTCTCATATACTACTTGTGTTCTTAGTGTCATCACTTGGTTAATCCAGTTTACTGTTTGATCTAAGTTTAGTTTATCTTCTCTTTGTGTTGTTGTGTTGTAACTCATACCCTTCAACGATCCTACAATATAAATTGCAACATATTACTAAGAGTTGCAAGAAAAAAGATCAAACGATCCGGTTACAAATGGGTTCGATCACAAAATCTCATAGATTCAGTATGTCTGTCGTCATCTACCCGATCCCAAATAGGTCTTACTCACTTGAGTCACTAAATCGATCATTTATTTTGAGACTAGAATTTCAATCTCTAGGGGGTGTTTGATATGCAGGATTTTAAAAGAATTTGATGGAATTGGAATTTCAATTCTATTAATAAATGTTTTTGGTTGGTAGGAATTTATTCTAATTAAAATTAGAATTCCAATTTTAACGTGTTTAGTTGAGAAAAAAACTGAAATTGGAATGAATTCTCCCAAGTTCCTTCAAATCAAAGATTTCAAAATCCTTTCAAATTCTTAAGTATTTCAATTCCATCAACCATCGCCCAGCCACCAACCACCACTTACCACCACCACCCACCACTAACTGACACCACTGATGACCTTCGCTGACACTGTTGAACTCCAAACGCCGCCTATGACATCCGAAGCCGCCACCACTACCGTCAATCTCCGGCCGCCACTACTACTGACCTCCCATATTCTCCGACCCCCAGAAGCGTCAGCCGACTTTGACCGACGATCGCCGCCGATAGCCCAAAACTGTTTAACGCCCTACCCACTGCTCGTTTGTTACCCTGCTCCTAACAACCCAAACCCGCCAACAACCAATCATGCCCATCACTGTTGTTGACAATCAATAGTCTCCGCTAACCGTGGACGCCGCCAACAAACGAGCGTGTTAACCGATTGCTTCTCTAGCTGATCACTAACTACGCCCTCGGCCGACCATCAACCTTCATCGTTGAACTGCATTGGTTTTCGACATGCTTGACGAAGACTATTGATTTTCGGCAGTATGCATGATCGGTTGGTGGCGGTGGCAGTAGTGATTACAAGATGGTAAAAGACTTGATTGAATATTATTGAAAGGTTTGGTTATAATATATAAAGAATATAATGCAAACCCTAAAACCTAACTAGGTCCGTGGGCTCATACTAATAACTCTAATAATATTGTCTAATACTCTCCCGCAATCGTAGCATAAGTAACCCGACTCTATGACTTGGAAACAAAAAACATTAAACAATAAGAATAAGATAAACATGCTTCGATCGACTTGAATATCCAAACTATTGCTAACAAACAATATTGTGTTTGATGTTGTCTATCATATTTTGGTTGATTATGCTATCTATAGTTTGCTTGATACTTCATGGTTCTTAATTCTTGAAATAATAAGTTGAGACCTTACGACCGTGGTCATTGGCGATGTCTCAAGGCTAGCAAGTGACACTCTCTTTGATCCGTAGATCAAGAGATGAAATAAGTAGATATAAATAAAAAAAGAAAGCAAGACCGTGATCATGTTCAAGTGGTGGTCTTTTGGATCCGTAGATCTGAAAATAATAGAAATATTTAATCAAACTGTAGTTTGAGATCGGTGGTCGTGGACTGTGGTCTTTGATGCAGCTAAAATACAGATAAACGAAAAAGGATAAAAAAACATAGTAAACATCACAAATTGGGAGCCCTAATCTAGAAACAAACCAAGAGAATGGATGTGAGCATATCAAGAGAATGGATAAGGGTAATAGATTTGAATATACAACCGATAACAAAGCTTTATTAAACATAAACTAGAAAATAGATAAGAAACGAAACAGAAGACGAAGGTGGGACAGGGCGGTGGCAGCACACCGCCCTATCTAAGGTTTGAACTGGGTGAAGACAGCTAGGGTTTGTATGTTTTTGTGATGGTGCAGTGAAGAAGATAACCATAACCTTAAGGCTCTGATATCATGTAAAATGATAAAAAACTTTATTGAATATTATTGATAGGTTTGGTTACAATATATAGAGAATATAATGCAAAACCTAAAACATATATAAATTATTAAAAAATAACATCCTCAATAATTTTGTTTGGAGCATTTTTGTTTGGAGCATTTTTGTTTGTGTAACCATTCTATCCAAAAAAACATGTAATTTATATGTACTATGATTACTTCAGTTTATTGTCTAATTTTATTTTTCTTCGATTGTGTATCACATGAGTTTATAATCTAATCTCTATATATATCTCATTTCTCAAGCATACCAACTCCAATTAGAGCATTGTGTGAAAAATATGAAAAATTCATCAACAAAACAATGGTAATCTTTCAAACATGACTGATTATTACTAAATTGATCTCATGTACAAAACATGACTGAATCTAACAGATAAATATAATACGTTTTCATGAAAAGTATGTAATGCCATACTCCATTTCATATAAAAGACACTTACTATATTCATTAAATTTGATAGGCCAAATCCGTAATTTAGTTATATTTAAATCAATGATTAAACCATCTAAATAATAATAATGATGAGACTAACCAACTAATGATATTAATAAAATATTCATGCACATCCTAATTTTTAAAATAGAGTTAAAACAACGACTATTGAACAAATACTAATAATTCTAATAGTTAATGAACAAAGTGAGCATGCATGTAACTTAAAATGAAGTATAGCAACTCGAGCGTATAATAACCTTAGTCAGACCAATGATTATTAGCTCAACTAGTTAAAGTAAGTTATATAATACATGTAAATATGAATGAGTTCAAGTCTTATTTTGAATAAAATTGCTTAGAGTTGAGCAGGGAGGTTTTCTTAACAATGAGTTTCCTCCTGAGGGGGTTAAGGGTGAGGTCCCGGCTGGAAAACAGATAAGTAAGCCTAATTAAGATGAAACTTATCCTCCGAATCAAAGTCGTACATTGATGTTAAAAAAATAATAAGAAGAAGAACCTTGGTCAGAGTATTAGTACATTAATGACTCATTCTTATGTATTTTATAAGTTTAACGGTTAAAGCAACATGTAAACCAAAGAAGAATGTGATATCCCCTCGGTTATGTTTAATGAGTATTTGTGTTGAAAGTTTCTATTTTGATTGTCTAGAATGTCACCTAAATGATCTCCCTCATAAAGCAAAAGTAAAAAAAATAAATAAAATTCAAACGTAACTTCAAACGTAGCTTTTCTATAAGTTAATAGTTCCACGATGATTAAAATAATTAATTTGTATGGTCACACCATAGTTATACAACCTTTGAGGCTTGTGTTAGTTTGAATACATACATCTAATATATTCATCAAGTTGGTAGATGCTTTGAATTTATCTTTGATTTTACCGTTCCACTTTCCAATGTTTTGATTGTCATATTAGTTTCTGGAGTGTTATGATGTTATATTGAAAACACAGAGCTTTTTAATTAAGTTATTATAAAAATGATTTAGAAAATCGCAAAATTTGTGGACATTTTATTGGATGTATAAAATGGTCGATGGTCACCATTTTAACCCATAATTAAGATACTAGAGTTAACGTTATATTTATAAAATAGAGTTAATTTCACTTTTATTTTCTAAATTTTGACAAAAGTAATTATTTTTTAAAGTATAAAAACATCAATTTTAGTAAAAAAGTTTCATCATTTGTTTTGAATTCAGCCTAAAAGTTTTATTTATTTAAATTCAAGTTGAAACAACTTATGAAACTTTTAAACTGAATTAAAACAATAATATAAAACTTTTAAAAATAAATTGATAATCGTTTGAAGATAAATAATTATTTTCATCAAACGCCAGGAGCAAAATAATATCCCATTATCTCTTAAATGTCAAAAAATCTACCTGAATTAGATTCCTGGAAAAAGATATAAGCTTTTGATAAAACACAGACAAATGTTTCACTTCTATGTATCTTTTTACTTTAATAAAAAGGTAAATGAGACCGTCATGTGTCAGCATCATATTTATTATAATCAAACTTTTTCCACTTTTTTTCTCTATTAAATAACTACATTAATTACTAATAATACTATTTATTTATTTTTATATTATAACTAGTTTTTAATAATTAAGAAAGAGATTTTTTTGTTAAAGGTTATTTCTATAGAAATAGTTTTTTTATATAAAGAATCTCTTTCTAAAAAATCAAACTAATTTTACATAATATTTTAAAACTTGTTTTTCTAAAGTAAACTTTTATAAAACAAAAATAACTAAAATAGGGAGTTATAGTACGGACAATATTAATAATAAAAAAGAATTTAAAACGTTATTTTGAAACAAAATGTTTAATTTATTTTTAAGAAAAACGTAAAAATTAATATTTTATTTGTTCAACCCGTGTAATACACAGGTTTACTAAAGTTAATGATTTCATAAATAAAGAACGAGTATAGCCGAAAGGTCACTAATATAGTGTTGACGGAAAGCCGTCCGTTATAATCCGTAACAAATGGCACTGGTAATCTGAATCTCAATATATTACCGACTGAATACAACCAATATATTAATGATTTGTTTTAAAATAAAGAACTATAGTTTACCCCCAATCTCTATACAAAATTAAAGAAAGAATTTCAGCCACTTGGCATGGTTTTTTACATAGAACGTTCACCTGTCTGCATCATGTTATTAATCATGTTTTAAAGTAACACACACGCAGATCTAAACCCGATCCATGCTTCTATTCGGGTTATAATAAAACAGGCCCAAGAAAAACATCTAAACCAATCTCATCCTCTTCTTCACAGCCGCTCCCCACAACCATCTGTTTAGTGCAACAACAATTCCGGTGAACGGAGGATCCTTCCTCTGGTCATATGATCATCGTCTAGTGTCGACGATGATCCTCTTGTCAGATAATCCTCTAGTGCAGCAACACTTCTCTGTCAGTTTGTTTTAATGTCTTTGAACCATTGTTGTTAGGACCGGATCGGACCGGCCACCACCGGGATCGGCTAGGTGGCCGGTCCGATTTGAACCGAATTTTGATATATATTTTTTTATTTTAATAGGTAAAAACGAGTGTTGAACCATAAATTAGTGTGTTGAATATAAATATAGTTAAGTTTTATATATAATAATAAAATACATATATAAATCATATATGAATTACTTATATTAATTTTATATATAACTATATATAGTTATAACGTCATCCAGTTCTTAAATGCAATCCAACTTCCAAACCAGTAAGACGTTCGGTTCGACGTCTGATCCGGTTCTAAAAACATTGCTTTGAACTATTATTGATCAGTTAGCTTTAGCATAATACCACTTCTCAAATACGTTGTTTTAAACTTAAAGGGAACCATTTCTGGTCCAAATCTTTAAATTAGACAACATGCATTTGGACACTCCTTACCATTTACTTTTATGTTTAGTCGTTGTAGACATGTTTCAACTCATTTCTTAGCATAAACAATAAGGCAAGTGGCGGAGCTTGAACATTTCCGTAAAAAGACGGGAGCAATTAAACATTTTTCGACAATTAAACTACCATAAAATATTGTGTATTTATATGAGTTAAAACCAAACTACTAAACAAAAAAACTATCACCAACTGATATTCTACCAAAATCCATCAGTGAAGCGATTATCGATGAATATTTGGTCAACAAACAACAATCGTTTATTAATCTATCGAAAGATTACCGACAGATATATTTACTGACGAATCATTGATAGGTTTCGTGAGGTCTTCTAAGTGACACTTGTGGATTACCAACCAAACATTTGTGACAATACATTGACGAACCGTTTAACAACCGTAATACTCTATATAACTTAAAAATGTTTAAATAAAACATTTTTTTCTTGAGAAGGCATCTACATATGATCTTATTCAAGGAGTTAGTTATAATCATATAAATATTTACGAACATTAAATTTTGTCGCGGTCGAATTGAAAAGTTTCTTGGTGTTTCCACCCTTCAAACCTTGGCTACCAAAACAAAAAGAAGCTTCTCGCCATTTATTGGAGACAAAAAAATTATTACCTTTAATGTTAAATAAAACATAGTCTATGGTCAAAATCAAACTTCATTTCTCCCATTCACATTACCTTTTTAACCTCACCCAACCCCACCCCTATGTATATATAGGAAAAAGTTTAAACGAGAACTCTCTTTTATTGCGAGAACTTACGAAAACCCATCAAGATCAATGAATATCATTATTTTTTGTTTAAATAACATTATTACACATATAGAAGATTATGATCTTTTATGTATATGTGCAAATTCGTAAGTGTAAATGAGTTTACATCGGTGTAAGTTTTTCAAAAAACACATATATTTAAAGTTGTAAGTAAAACTTACATCGATGTAAATTTATTCACACTTACAAATTCACACATATACATAAAATATAATAATCTTGTATATGTGCAATAATGTTATTGCAACAAAAAAAATTATGATTCTATTGATTTTGATGGGTTCTCGCAAGTTCTCGCAATAACACAGAGTTCTTATTTGAACCTACCATATATATGTGTGTGTGCGCGCGCGCGCATGTCCTCTAAATCCCTAATAGATAAGCAAACATCAATAACTTCTACAAAATCCTAAAAAGAGTTCATATATGCACAAAGTAATGGATACCAAGAGCTTATTGTTCTTTGTTCTTTTCGTCATGTTTGGTGTACCTTTCGTTATATCTCAAGAAGTTGGTGAGTCCTTAAAATGATTTAAGTTAAAAATCATATTCGTCTATCCGATTCGTTTTTTTATCTATGTTTTGGGTTCATTAAATATGTTGAACTGGTGGAGCAGACGATGAACGTGAATTCTCATATGACGTGAATAGTCCAAATGGCCCGCGCCATTGGGGAGAGATCCACCCCGAGTGGAGTATGTGTAACCATGGAGACATGCAGTCACCAATTGATCTCACTCATAAAAAGGTTCATACAACACCTATACTAGGAAGACTTTATAGGGATCGATTATAAGCCTGCTAATACAACACTTATTAATCGGGGCCATGATATGATGGTAAGCATGCATGCACTACAGCTACGTTTTCATCATCTTAACATGATACATATTATTTATCAACGCAAATAATTGTTCTAGTAAGTAAAACTTATTATGAAAAATTGTAGCTGAGATGGATAGGTGGAGCCGGACATATTCATATTAACAGAACTGAGTATCTGCTTAATCAAGCTCACTGGCACACGCCTACTGAACACACCGTAAACGGTCGAAGGTATCAACATGTCGTTACTACCTTACATGTGTAATAAATTTGTTATATAAAATTTAATTGTTACTATTAAAAAAATCAAATTTTCTTTCGATATTACCATAGTAAAACTTCAAAATCCAAATTTCAAATTAATTACCATGACGCTAATCTTTCATCCTTGATACAATATTAATACTATTTCCTGCACTCATAGGTTTAATCTTGAGTTACACTTGGTTCATAAAAGTATAGACCAAAAGGTTGCAGTTGTTGGAATCCTATACAAAATTGGTCGCCCCGATTCTTTTCTAACAATGGTACGTTATAAAACATTTTCTTTAACAAATTCCACAATTTAATCATGCTCATAACTTTCTCTAGATATCATTCTTCATGTTTGTATTTTGTTCAAAATATGTGATTAGATGGAACCATATTTAAAAGAAATGGCATCTACAAGTGAAGTTGAAGCAAGTGTGGGAATGATAGACCCACGAAAAATAAAGATTGGGAGTAGAAAATATTATCGATATATTGGCTCTCTTACTACTCCTCCATGCGACCAAAATGTTATTTGGACCATTGGCCGAATAATTTTAATATATTTTTACAATATTTCATACTAATTTAAGGTAGCTGCAAAAGAAATTTGATTACTAAAAAATTTATTTGCATTATTAATTACTAGGTGAGAACAGTTTCACGTGATCAATTGCGTATTATCCGTGAAGCAATCCATGATGTGAGTTTTACATATATGTTAAATGGTATAGTTGTAGTCTTGATATATAGAAAATGTGTTTGTTAATAGTAACATGTGTGTAACAGGAAGCTGAAGCTAATGCAAGACCGGTTCAAGCATTGAATAAACGCTGGTTGAAACTATTCAGGCCAGATGATGACAATGAAACGGATTAAGGGTATGACTAGATTGATTCGTAACTCAGGATGAGCATTATAATTTATATTTTTGTTAACTATTGATGATTGTTTTTTGTTGCTATTTATTTTTATTCTAGATTGTATGATTTTGATACATTGTTATTGTTATTTTGTATGGTTCATTAATACATAAATAAATAATAAAGATGCATATATTAACTTGTGTTCACTTTAACGTTTAATGTTTATTATTATTGTTGTTGATGATGACTCGAGATGGATATAAAAATCAAACTTTTTATATATTGTTGAGGGGTTAAAGCATTCACATGTGATTCGACATGACTATTTTATATCCAAACTTTTAGAGATATATATAATTTGTGTAATTTAGGTGGGTGATGAATATTAGATAATTAAAAGGTACGGGATAGAAAACATGAATATGTATCCTATTTTATAATGAGTGTATTTTTTATATTATAAAGAATGAGTGTAAGTGGTTGTAACTTGATGAAATAGAAATTATTATTATTCATATATATAGTTTAATAAACATCACCCCTTATATATATTTTTAATAGTTTTAAAAGAACTTGTAAATGAAAGAGGAAAAAAAGTAATAATACATGTATGTCGAGCTAAGGCAGGGGGTTCAAGCCTCTTAGGAGGCAAAAGGAGTTTATAGATTTAGCCGTTTAAAAAAAGTCAAAAATAAAAAATAGTAATTTTTAATATAATTATAACAATGAATGTCAGAAAGCTGACGTGAATGTTTTCGAAGAATCAAAGTAAGATAATTGGGAAAATCATTCAAGATAGTACAACTAAGAACTATAGCAAATAAGAAATAAAGGTGTTAATAATTTTCATTATCAAATATTTCATACATGTACATGTTCATATATAGGCTTATGGTCCAGTGGTATTTCTGATCAAATTCCATATACGCAAGGTTGATTTGGCGGAAATTACAAGTAAGAGCATTCATAACCGTTGTTTAAATTGATATGAGCATATCTCTTATATTATATGATATGGTTATAAATAGTTGTGAGTGGATGAGAAATAAATAATACTATTCAATCAGTATTTTAAGAAAATACTGTTCAAACCCTTATAATTTTAATATATTTTAAGTGGTTGTGGGAGTAAGAGAGAGAAATAATAATAATAAATGTGTAAAAATATTATTTAATAAAATAAAATAATAATAATTTTTAATGTAATTATATAAATAAAAGTTATTAATGAGTTGTAAAATGCATGATGGATGGGTTTTCTTTTTCTTATTTTTTTAGTCTCTTCTGTGCTGGACATATCTAATTAGTTTAAATTTTAGTAGCTATCACATATATTTTTATAAAAGTTCTTTTTTATTATGTAGGAAACATACAATTTTGTTTATACAAATAGAAAGTAACAAGATTCAAACACGTATTTATACCTCAAAATTAAAGCGAAAAAAAAAAAGAATATCATATATGCTTCACATAAAGTGACACACATGGTTATCCAAAACATATTTCACAACTCTTTCGATTTGTTTCCTTCGATTTGTTTCCTTTCAAAAAGAATATTATACGAGTTCTACTGCTGGTGATAAAATCATTAGCAGAGATAACGTCTGATATATATCTTTTTTTCTTCTGTGAAATAGATTAAATGAGTATGTGTATGCTATCAAACAAGTTATATAACTTGAGTCTCTTAGTTTTGTGAAATGGAACAAAGAGAATAGGTTTGCCCTTTTTATCTTTTCATTGGTATGTATATGTAGCCCTTATGTCAAATTAAAACGTCTTTTGTCATTGCATGTGATGAATAGATACCTAGCATTAGATAAGAACTTTCTTTTTGTTTTCAGAAAAATGGAAAGAACTACATGAAAAATCTTAACTTAAGGTTAATATCAAGCCCTTATACATAATGTTTTACAAATAGTATACTAGTTTTGAAGGACTTGTATTGTCACTGTTTTGATAACGTTATACAAGACTTTATAATATTGAATGTTAAATATGTCGTAAAGTAATGTAGGACATATATGCCATGTTTATGATGATAAAAAAGATAATAAAAGTTAAAGAGTTGAAGCTCTATGACATCTTCTTCTAATACCACTTTGTCTTGCAATCACCTTTTGTCAAGAAAAACGTGTTGTGATTATGTTTATAGAGCGTGTGAATTGAATTGAAAGTTTCTATTTTGATTATTTGAAATGTTAGTTAATAAGTTCGCTTACAAAAAGAAACATTCAGACATAATTTTCAACCAGTAGTTGCACAAGAAATAAATAATTGCTTTGTATTGTCATACATTAAGTAAATTCAACAAGTTGCTAAATGCTTTGAATTTAATCTATGATTTAACCACTCCCTTTACCAATGTTTCCAATATTGTGATATTATTTTATGAAGTGTTATGATGTGGTTTGAAACATAGACCTTTTCTAAATAGCAACAGTAATACGGGAAACAACTTGTTAATATTTAATTTAATTTCATAAAATATTACTTTAAAATTATTTAAATGATTTCAAGTGAACTGTCATACTTTTGTATAAACAAAATGAGGGAAAATTACAATTATTCTCCTATCAATTACATATATACTTAATTTAAAATTTTTATTACATATATCCCCTTATAAAACTTAGTTAATTACAAATATACCAAAATTAAAAGAATAATCTATAAATAATACTAATAAAAGAATGTTTTTTTGCCAGTTGTCATCTTTATAAACCACATTTTTTACATTTGTCATTCTTTTAAACATTCTTACTTATTTTCCCTTCAAAAAGGTATTAAGGTAATTTAAACACTCATGCAATTTTTCTCTCTTCATAAAAATTAATTTGGTCAATTAATACATTTTTTTATCTTATCTACATTATTTTTAAAATCAAACTATGTTTTAAAATTAAATTTTACTAAAAAAAATGAAATTCATATCTTTTCTAAAACATTGAACATTTTGAAATAAATATTTTAAATCAGTCATTTTTTAAAATAATTATAAAAATATGATTTTTTTAAAAGCAGTTTTATTAAAAC
The DNA here is from genome assembly GCA_025506515.1 of Flaveria trinervia. Lineage (NCBI taxonomy): Eukaryota > Viridiplantae > Streptophyta > Magnoliopsida > Asterales > Asteraceae > Flaveria > Flaveria trinervia. The sequence goes on along the minus strand of CM046442.1, from coordinate 121,199,859 downwards.
AACCAAAATAATTAGAAACTTGAGTTTTTAATAAACAAGATTTTTATAAACAAGATTTTTATAAACAATATTTTTATAAGTAAATCTTAAAAAAAATATTTAAAAATGAAACTATTTAGATAAGATAGTTATAAATGTATATTATTTTATCTCTTAAACAAGCACGTATATATAATTTTACACATATCTTATATTAGAATAACGTACTGTAACTTTTCGTATTTATTACTAACTATAATCCGTTTAATAATTGAGTTTCTAGACTATCTATTTATCTATATATCTATCTATTTATAACCTAATGATTGTTTATTACTTGAAATAGTTATTCATATGCAACTATAATCATATTTATCTTCAAACATGGTTTTATAATTCATAAATTTCTATTACTAATTATTTATTATTTTATTTATTCAACCCGTGTAATACACGGGATACTAAACTAGTTGCATATATCTCATTCTAAAACTTTATTAATTACCTATATACCTAAATTAAAAGTAATTACATATATTTCCACATAATACTTAGTTAATTATATATATACTCAAACTAAAAGTTTAATTACATATATCCGCTTTATTAAACATAAATATTCCACATTTACCAATTTTATTACTTTTATTAAAAATAACTTATATAATTAGTGTTTTACTCTTATTTTTATTCAAACTATATAATTATGTTTTTACTTTTTTACTTGATTTTCGAGTTTTGATTATTTATTAGTATTTTTATTCTAACAATTTTTATGTTTTTTTATATATTTATGCTAATTTTTTTACCCATACGAGATACTTTCAGTCTTATTATACAATAACAAAATGTGTTCACAATGGGACTCTAAGTGTATTATACATGAACCCAAAAAGTTATCATCAAAAGGTTAAAATAACAAAAAGAACATAAAAACGTTAGTATAAAAATATTCGTAAATAACCAAAACTCAAAAAGCTAGTAAAAAGAAAAATATAGTTTTATAGTTTAATAAAAATAAGAGTAAATACTAATTATGTGTGTCCCTGATGTGAACGGGAATAATGAGCATGGATCTTACGATTCATATTGCTAGTAACAAAATTTAATGATTCGATACTAAAATAATAATAATGATGAACACATAAGTGTTTAATGATTGATGTCTATTGATTTGATGATGAAATCATCCATGAAGAATGATGTTATGATGTTGTTGGTGATGGAATTAATTCACACACTTTATGGAGAATTATTCACTTTTACAATGATGATATATGTTAATATTTATACTAGTCTAACAATTACAATAATTACAAAATAAACCCTTGACTAATATTTTTGTTTTGTTTGTTCTTCAAGTCTGCAACTTCAATAATATTGGAAATCTTTAATTTTTTCAAAGATAGAATACCCAACAAATTATATAAGTTACTTTTTAATAAAAATAATCATATGAATAAATATGTAATATTTATGTTTAATTAATAGATATGTGTAACTAAACTCTTAGTTCGGATATATATGTAATTAACAAAGTTTTAGAAGGGGATATATGTAACTAAACTTTTAATTTGAGTATATATGTAATTAATTAAGTTTTACAAGTAGATATATGTAATAAAAATTTTAAGTTGGGTATATATATATATATTAATAAAGTTTATAGGAAAATATATGTAATTCTCTCTTAAAATGATCGGATTATACGTAACTTATACACGTTTCATGCAACTTTCAAAGTATTATATGGAGTTACCAAAATGATTATTTGCATATCTACATTTCCTACTAGTAAATATAAGTTTTTGCTTGTCAATTCGTCATACTCTTGTTATATATCTTAAGTTACATATCATCAATTCTAAATCAATAAGGGCTTGAGTCCCAATGCAAGCATGTCATATCACTGCAAGAAATGCCACAGATAGCGGTGATATTATTAGCGGCGATATAGGCATTTGCGGTGATACTAATAGCGGCGACATGTCGCTGCTATTGATAAGTGATCCGTTTTCAACTTATTCAGTTAGATATGGCCGTTGAACGTGCAGCAGATCTCACTGTCTAAAATTTATTGCACGTGACCAATAGCGGCGACATGTCGCCGCTATTGGTTAAAAAATAGCAGATCCCATGACTTCTCCCTCCACATTACCCTTTTCCCTCCACCTAAAAATTCCACCCGCGCAGCCACCAACCACCATGCCTTCTGCCACCGGCCACCACTGCGTTCTAGCCGCTGACCACCACGCATTGTAGCCGCCAACCACCACCTCCTCCCGAGCCCTCTCACCATTACAGTCGTGCACCGCAGACCTCCTCCTAAGCCCTCTCCTCTCGCCGCCATAACCAAAGTAGTCGTCGGTCGCCACCTCTTGAACCCTCTCACCACTACAGACCACCACCACTACTTCACAGCCACCACCACCACTTCACAGCCACCACCACCACTTCACAGCCACCACCACCAACTTGGTTCTTGTGTAATTTTGAGGTCTTTTATTGCTTTTTTTCATATGTATTATGTTATGTTATTTGTTAAATTAATTGTTTATAGTGTTTAGTAATTAGATGTTAGTTTAGATGCTTTGTTGGTTGAAAATTATTATGTTAATGGTGCTTAGTAATTAGATTATTTAGGTTATGATACTTGTATGAATTTTTGATTTAGTTGTGTTATTGGGTGAATTATTTAGGTTATGCTAGTTGTGTGAATCTTTAATTTAGTTGCATATGTTATTTGTTAAATTATTTGTTTATAGTGTTTAGTAAGTAGATGTTAGTTTAGGTGCTTTGTTGGTTGAAAATTATCATGTAAATGGTGCTTAGTAATTAGATTATTTAAGTGATGATAGTTGTGTAAAAAGTTGTGTTATTTGGTAAATAATGAATCGGTGGAAATTGATTTATAAGTTGTGTTATTTGATAAACATATTCCTTTGTTTGCTATTAGTTAGGTGTTAATTTAGGTGTTTTATTGGTTGAAAATTGTTTAGTAATTAAGTGTGATTAAGTTTAGGTGTATTTGGGTATGTTATTAGCGACGACATTTCGATTATTTGCGGCGACAAAATTAGCGACGAAAAAGTTTTATAAAAATTGATCATTAGCGGCGACATGTCGCCCCTAATAGTCATTAATTTTTTAAAAAAAAACATTAGTGGCGAGTTATTAGCGATGACATTTCGATTATTAGCGATCATGTATGATGTTGAGGGTGATTAGTAGTTAGGACATTATGTTTGGGACTAGAAATTGATTGTTGTGATGTTTGTTGAATGCAATGAACATGGTTAATGAATATGATTATGACCATCATACACACGTGCGAATCTGAGGCCCCTACTTGGTAGGATTGGCAGGGTTTAGGATGTGAAGTCGTGAGTGGCTTCACATGGCATATGGTGCGTGATTTGATCTTTGTGTAGTATATTGGTTGTGTTATAACTAGTGGATATGTTAATGTTCTAGATTCGCATGACTTGTATGATACTTGGTTGTATGATGATCTAAGTGATACACCTGGATAATATAGCATACATATGATCTATTTGAATGTTAACCATGTATGATATATGTGTATGATTGCTGGAATGGTTTACAACACATAAAGTCACCAACGGGTCAAACGGGTCAACTGGGTCAATCGTGTCTGTTCTCGGAAATCTTGAGTCCTTGGTTGTAGTGTACTTAGGGTTTCACATGTTATTTGTTTACACGTACTCATGTACTTATATGATCTAGGTAACCTCTGAAGGTTGACTGTCTATTCTGTCTGTCAAGTAAAACTCTAAGTGTCTATCACGCGTATCAGGTGAGTTCATGCCCCACTCTTTATTTAATCTCTTTTGGGGGAGATAGCATACTGGTAAATCATAAACGCTTTATATATTCAAGTTGTGTATAATATTAATATAGTGTTGATATCATGGAAAAGTCCTCACACTTTTGAATTGTTAATATTGAATAGCGGGAAAATTTGGGTAGTACTACTGGGTCTGACGAGCTCCACCTGTGTGACTCGAGGTCAACGGGGTGCAAGTTGTCCTATTGAACATTGTCACGACCTGTTAAGTCGTGACAGGAGGCAACAGCATAACACAGTCAGCTTCAATTGCGAAATCACTATGAATTAATATTTATTGTTAATGGACTAGCTATCTGTTATAATGCACTACTTTTATATCTATGTTATTAAACTGTTGATGTTTGATGATCACTTTTGAACTCACCAACCATTGTGTTGACATTTTAGTATGTTATTCTCAGGTCATTAGCTTGCTTGCTATTAGGAGCACTACATGGTTTCACTTGCATTCTAAGACTCGGTCTTCAAGACATTTTTATCATTTAATGGTTAATGTTTACTCTTTTGGGTTGGCACATGTTTTGCCATAGTATACACTTTTATTTCTTTGGGTTGTTTTACAAAATGCTTCCGCACAGTTTAAATTTTGTACTTTGGTTGATTTTATTTAAATTATGGCATATAGAGTCATTTTGAGTAACTATTGACTGTGATCCTGGTTTGTTCACACGCCTCGCGGTAAAACTCCGCACGTGGATTTTGAGGGTGTGACAGATTGGTATCAGAGTCATTGGTTATAGGGAACTAGGTTGCATACACACTAGACTATAACCGCACACAGTTAATTAGTTACCTGTGTCTTATTCTCATCTACTGTATACTCATTGGCATACACGTCACACTCTCTGTAGCATGGCATCGTCATCGAGAGCTTCGGGTAAGCAACTTGAATCACCTTCACGATCTGAATCCCCACCTCCCGCACCTGTACCTGACAATGGATTCGAGTGGCCCCGATTAGCTTATCCTCGAGAGGAGATTGATTGGGATCAACCTTTTGCATTGATGAAGTGTGACCCTCCACGAGACTGGAGTTTCTATCCTAGATTCGTTGATCATATTATGTTTAGGGAGCGCGTACCTATCTCGAGGCCCAGGACTAAGAACAATGCTGACCAACCAATGCCTTCACTCCCACGAACGGTGCAGTCCAACGAGCAACTGATTGCTGCACTAGTGGCAACACTGGACACTGAGCGGCATCGAGTCAAGCGGCTCACGGTGATGTTTGTACACTGCAGCAAGAGGTGTACAAATTGAGAATGGTAATGAGCAAAGAAAAAATAATATGAAATTGATTGGTAATGAGCCAAAACAAAATGCATCAGTCACCATATGCAACACGGGAAGACCCTAAATGGGTGTCACCATATGCAAGATGGCCTCATAGCACTCCGAGGGCGCGTGACTGCTCGGGAACAGCGGGACGCCGTAGCCGATAATAGGATTGCTATTTTAGAAGCTCAACTAGCGACACTTTAGATTGCTATAGCTCCTGCTCCTGCAGCAGACCCTGAGGATGAGGATCCCGAGGAGGGACCCGAGGAGGAGGAACCGATGGAGATGAAGTTCTGGCAATTGAAGATGCAGGGCTCGGAAATCGAGGCCTACACCACTAGAACCCATGAACTAGAAACTTTGTGCCCGGGAATGGTGAATAAGGTGCATAAAAGGGTGGAGCATTACATACAGGGATTAGTACCCGAAATCCAAAGTATGATAACTGCTTCCAATCCAACTACCATTCAGCAAGCCATCCAGCTAGCTCATAAGCTAACTGACCAAGCCGTGGAGCAAGGACGTCTACCCAAGCGAGGCGCTGTGGCAAGCGTGCCCGACAACAAAAGAAAGTGGGATAATGCCAACAACACCAAAGCATCATCATCTTCTAGCGGTCAAACTCAACCTCAACAGCAACAACAGCCAGTTCAGCAGCAACGGAGGTTCGACAATAACCGTAACTTCAACCAAACGGCTGCAAATAATCAAGGACCCAGTGGTTATGGTGGTAGACATCCGAAGTGCACTCGGTGAAATTACCATCATGTGGGAAGGTGTGATAACTTCAAGTGTCAACGCTGTGGAAAAATTGGACACGCTGCTAAGGAGGCCACAACAACCTCAAGAAACTCCCAAAGATTGTTTTGAATGTGGGAAAGAAGGGCATTACAGGCAAAATTGCCCACAACTAAGGAGAAATGGTAATGGCAATAATAACAACAACAACAACAACAACGGTAATAACAACAACGGTGGTAATGGTACTGGTAATGGCGGCAATAAAGATGGAGCCAAGGGGAGAGCCTTCGTCATTGGCTCTGGTGAGGCTCTAAATGATCCCACAACTGTTACTGGTAGGTTCTCTGTTAATGGTTGTTTTGCTACGGTACTATTCGATACTAGAGCCGATAGGAGTTTCGTGTCCTTAAAGTTCTGTAGTCTTTTAAGTGATATACCCTCTGCTTTAGAAGTGTGAGAATAGGAGCATTACACAACTTGCGTTTCAATGTCTCGAAAGCCTCTTCTTGCTCGGGTCCCCATTCAAAAAGTCGATTCTTTTGGGTTAATGCCGTTAATGGTTTAGCAATATTCGAGAAATTTGCTATGAACCTACGGTAATATCCCGCTAAACCCAGAAAAGAACGAACCTCGGTTGGGACTGGAAATTGATTGTTGTGATGTTTGTTGAATGCAATGAACATGGTTAATGAATATGATTATGACCATCATACACGCGTGCGAATCTGAGGCCCCTACTTGATAGGATTGGCAGGGTTTAGGATGTGAAGTCGTGAGTGGCTTCACATGGCATGTGGTGCGTGATTTGATCTTTGTGTGGTATATTGGTTGTGTTATAACTAGTGGATATGTTAATGTTCTAGATTCGCATGACTTGTATGATACTTGGTTGTATGATGATCTAAGTGATACACCTGGATAATATATCATACATATGATCTATTTGAATGTTAACCATGTATAATATATGTGTATGATTGCTGGAATGGTTTACAACACATAAAGTCACCAACGGGTCAAACGGGTCAACTGGGTCAAACGTGTCTGTTCTCGAAAATCTTGAGTCCTTGGTTGTAGTGTACTTAGGGTTTCACATGTTATTTGTTTACACGTACTCATGTACTTATATGATCTAGGTAACCTCTGAAGGTTGTCTGTCCATTTTGTCTGTCAAGTAAAACTCTAAGTGTTTATCACGCGTATCAGGTGAGTTCATGCCCCACTCTTTATTTAATCTCTTTTGGGGGAGATAGCATACTGGTAAATCACAAACGCTTTATATATTCAAGTTGTGTATAATATTAATATAGTGTTGATATCATGGAAAAGTCCTCACACTTTCGAATTGTTAATATTGAATAGCGGGGAAATTTGGGTAGTACTACTGGGTCTGACGAGCCCCACCTGTGTGACTCGAGGTCAACGGGGTGCAAGTTGTCCTATTGAACATTGTCACGACCTGTTAAGTCGTGACAGGAGGCAACAGCATAACACAGTCAGCTTCAATTGCGAAATCACTATGAATTAATATTTATTGTTAATGGACTAGCTATCTGTTACAATGCACTAATTTTATATCTATGTTATTAAACTGTTGATGTTTGATTATCACTTTTGAACTCACCAACCATTGTGTTGACATTTTAGTATGCTATTCTCAGATCATTAGCTTGCTTGCTATTAGGAGCACCACATGGTTTCACTTGCATTCTAAGACTCGGTCTTCAAGACATTTTTATCATTTAATGGTTAATGTTTACTCTTTTGGGTTGGCACATGTTTTGCCATAGTATACACTTTTATTTCTTTGGGTTGTTTTACAAAACGCTTCCGCACAGTTTAAAGTTTGTACTTTGGTTGATTTTATTTAAATTATGGCATATAGAGTCGTTCTGAGTAACTATTGACTGTGATTCTGGTTTGTTCACACGCCTCGCGGTAAAACTCCACACGTGAATTTTGAGGGTGTGATAGTTCCAACCTGGTATTCGTCAATCGTCATGACAAACGTAGTAAACGAGTGTGTTTTCCACAAATAGATACAGAGTATACTAATTGCCATGATTGATTATTTAATTTGAAAAAACGGAATATTTTATGTTGATTCATATAGTCAAATGTATCATCTTATTATTAAAAAAAACCTAAAGATTTGTCATATTTGATTACGTCATTTGAAAGACCTAAATATTTGACGTTGATATATAGAGTCAAATTAATGTATCAATTTGAAAGTTAAAGCCAAATTCGATAATGATATGTGATCCTAGTTTTTCTTTATTTTTTCTTTGAGGTAATTGAGAAACAAACGTTTTTCTTCATGTGGTTAAATTAATGGGTTCATCCGAAAACTGGAAACTAATAAATGTTTAGCCGTATCCAAGGCAGACAATTGGACAATTGGTCAAGGTTAAAGATTGCATGTATAAATTTCACAACTCAAGTCGTTTGTGATCTACTCGAGATCAACTAATTAAAAATTAGATTCGAGAGGAGCTTCACATATTGAGCTCGAATATACTCACGAGCCTAAACAAATGTTTTGCTTATATAATTTTCATCGAATGTATTTAATGTACTTTTATGTAATAACTGTAATTAGAGGTGGCAGTTTTCTTAAACACCAGTACTAGTCAACATGACATTCTTTTCTTCAGTAAGGTAAGGGGTACAATAGTGTCTTCTTATCACAAGCTTAGAGCATTCACGTTTTGTTCTTTAAATTTATGTTAGTATATTATTTATATTATATGGTATGGTTAAAATTGGTTGTAGAGTATATTTTTTTAAAACACTATTCAAAACATTATAATTTTTTTAATATATTTTAAATGGTTGTGAGAGGATAAGAGAAAAAAAATAGTGATAAAAATATACAAAGTATTATTTAATTAAAAAATAAAGAGAAAAAAATAGTAATTTTTAATGTACTTATATGAATAAATATGGGGAATAGTTTGTGAATGCTTTTAAACATATGTATATACACAAAATAATATATATTATATTATAAAAGTTATTATTATAAATATGTATATAAATGACACATGAATTAAGCCCAAGTGGAGCTCAATCTTGAAAAAAAATTCACTGAGTTGAGCTAGGTTAGAAAAACAAAACTTCAAATGAACGAGCTCGAAATCAAGATCTCTTAACTATAATACCCGAGCTTAGCCCTACGCAAGTTTGAGTAATAGTTACAAATATTATATTAATATTAAGGTGGTTGAATCCATATTCTTTTTTGTGTTTCCACGTTTCGAGCCTTCGCTACCAAACAAGAAATTTCTCTGAAACAAAGAATATCCTTGCCTATTTATCTTTAATAAAACATAGTCTATGGTCAAAATGAAACTTCTTTTTCTTCCATTCACATAACATGCTTTTTGATCCCGACCCCCAACCCCTCTAGCCTCTATATTTGTATGCATGTCCCCTGTATCTAGATAAGCAAACATCGATAACTTATACATAACCCTAAAATAAGTTGGTGAGTACGTAAAACAATTCAACTTTTGTGTACCTATCACTACATTTGAAGAAGTTGGTGAGTCCGTAAAACAATTCAACTTCAACATTGTTATTGTCTTTTAAATATGTTTGATTGTATATATTTATGTTCAAGGAATATATTCTTAATTTTTGAGGAGATGATAAACATGATCAATAGTACAAATAGCCCCGACAATTGGGGAGAGATCCATCCTCCTAGTGGAGTATGTGTAATCACGGAGACATGTAATTAACAGTTGATCTTGATCAATCATAAAAGGGTTAAATGACTTCTGAACTTAAAAAGCTTGATGGGATTATAACGAATTAAATTTTAGTAAATTTTTGGTTTCAAATAAGTTTTCTTAATAGATTCTCATTTACTACTACATCAATCAAATTAACTTTTCCCTAGAAATAAATAAATGTCATTAAAAATAGTTTAATAAGCCTTAATTTCATTAGAATACAATTTGATTTCTAGCTAGTTATTGTTAGAACTAAAATAATTTTTATATATAAAGAGGTTTATGGATAATAATATCTTTTTTTCTATATTATTATTATAACTTAAATATGTTTTTTATATAATAATTGATATGTTATCTATAATATATAATAGATTATAATATATATAATTTATTATATAGTTTTTTTAGTTCAACATGTAACATACATGTATCTAACCTCGTAAAGTAAATGTATAACATAAAACATGTTTAGAAAATAATAACAACACTTGGTAGTATGATAACGACATTGAGTTAATAAGATAACAACATCGTTCCCGCATGATATTATACACTATTAAAATAACACTGTTTTTAATAACGTAATATTATACATGTATTAAAGATAAATAGATACTCGATTTTATGGGTTTTTTTTTGTAAAAACATAAGAGTAAATTACACGGATCGTCCTTGAGCTTTGTTTAAATTTTACATTTCGTCATTGGGATTGAAAAATTATAGATTTAATCCTAAGGTTTGAAAAAATATAACATATTTCGTCCATGTGCCAAATGGTCATTAGTTTTTTACGTTAGATTTTTAGAAATGACGATTTTACGCTTTGCCACCACCATAGCCCCACCGTGTCATTTTTTCGACGAACCTGGAATAACACCACCCTGCAAAAACAAAATATCCCACCTTCGCATTACCAATATACCTCAACCCTCATCCCACAATATAAATAGGGATATATGAGGTGGTGGAGTGGAGGTGTGGTGTGATGTACGGTGGTGGCGATGAGTGGTGGTGATGGTGCGGATGTGGGTGGTGCTTGAGAGGAGGAAGTAGAAGTGTTGGTGGGGGTTGGAGAAGAAGAAGAAGAAGTGGGTGAGGGTTGAAGAAGAAGAAGAATAGTAAAATAGTTATTGTACAGATATGTAACGTTAAAAACTAACAGTCATTTGACCAGGGATGAAATGTAAATATATTTTTTCAAACTATAAAACTAAATCTGTAATTTTTCAATCTCAATAACAAAATATAAAATTTGAGCAAACCTCAGGTACGTTCCGTGTAATTTACTCAAAAAATAATAATATATATAAGTGTTATTTATCTTTACAAAATTAGTGGAACCGGTTAATTCCCTCTTTTACACGTTGTAATTATAATATATTGTCATCGGTATGTGTGTGATACTTTTAGAAATACCATACTATTGGTGCATATTAACAATATTTCTCACAGACTTATGAAAGGATTTTTCAATGGAAATCATTTTACCAAAAAACTTATTTGTGGGCGTGATTCTTTGCAAAACTATTCAGTTTCTCACATATTTGCATCGAAAACCACTACCAAACAACTCGTTGCGAATCATTCCCGAAAATCTACTATGATATATGGGATATTTGCTACTACCAAATTACCAACGGATTCTCAGATGCTGGTAAAATCATGGCAAATTTTATATTTTATTTTAAAAAACAATAAAAAAATATTGTGACACCTTCCGTCGGATATATGTCGTCGGTGATAGCCATGGGCGGACTTAAGAAGGGTGGGGAGGGGTCAACCAACCCCGTAGATTTTTCCTCCTATATGTAACGTGTATTAATGATTTTTTATTGACCTCGTGTATTTTTTTAATACCGACTTCTATAAATAGTCTTACAACCCCTAAATCCTATTTTTATTGGAATGTTTAACCCACTAAAAATTAAATAATAACTCACTTAGTTAAGAAAAGTAACATCAGAATAATCACTAACAGATTTATTTTGTATAAAATCTCTAATCTCATTTATTTAACTAAACATCTAAACACATATTTCATTAATCTATTAACATTCCTTAATTATCTCTAAAAAAATTTTAGAAGAATACCTTAAACAATACTTACATTTGCTACATTAAGAAAGACGTTTTTAAGAAGGTTTCGATTGATGATGTAGTGGATCTTTTTCAAGAGATGAAAACATATAAACAACTATAAAATGTATTGTGTTCTACTTTCTAGTGAAATCATCTACTCGAAAACTAAAAATACCAACCCTGGAAAAAAAAATTTTGGGTCCGCCCCTGATGTTAGCCTTGTTCTTCTGTTAGTATTTTATGATTATTGTGTATAACTTTTGTTTGGTTTAATTTGGGTTAAATATGTTTATAATTACTAGAAGGGTGCCCGCGCAATGCAGCGGGACGACATTTTACATACGACACGTGTTTTTAATTTTTGTTATTCTTCTAGTAATTTTGTAAAAGTCTATTATATTTTTCTAAGCTAAAAATTAAAACACCAAATAAATGTGTTTTGCATTACGACATATATATTTATGCATTGGCTTATTGTACCTCACGAAATACAGTTCGATTCAACGAAAATTTTACACCAAAACGTTTAAAAATACACAGGTTACAGTTGTAGTCTCAAAAAGTTTTTAAACATGATAGATTAAAAGATATAACTAAAATTTTAAAAGAAATTAAGTACTTTTGGCTTATGAGTAGATAATGTAAAATTTTATGTAAGTTATGGTAAGTCTAAGGTTATTATGTAATTAAGTGTAAGGGTTAATCAGTAAATAATGTTAAAAATACTATTTTACCCTAGTATACGTATTTTATGCATTGAGTAAATTCAATGTTCTTAATTTTATGGTATATTAAAATATCCATCTCATATGCTTTATATATAGTATAAATTATATTAATTTCTTACGTTTATATTTTCTATACCATGTGATTATGACTAATATTTAAGATTGAGATTGTTGCTTCTATTCTATAAAATAGTATATGTTCATTCCATGTGTATGTGTTTATTTAAAAATTCAAATTTGTAATAAATGAACATATACACATATTTTCATTCAGTTATTTAGTAAACTAACCTAAAAATACTTACACTTTTAACTATTTATGGTCTATACTTAAATTTGGTTAGTAATTATACTTCCACAAAAGTAAGTTGATATTCAATATATGTTTATGTGGTAACCCAACTGGATCCGGGATGTCACACTAACATCCATGGCATCTTGGTTTTAAATGCATTATTTACTTTTTTGGAGAAAAAAATGTTAAGGAATAATATGATATTAACATGTGTAACTCTTATTTTTTTTATTATAGTATGGAGATCGAGATTATCGGATGCTAATTCGAGAAAGAATGTTAATCAAGTCTATGTTGCTAATAATTGTTAAACTTACAAGAAGTATAAGTATCTATGTTGCCTTGAAGCTAGCTAGGAATAGTTGTACCACAGTTTAGGAAGCTGGCAATTTAAAGAATCTAGGCCTATGAAGAATATGTTATTTAGCAATGATGCAATAATAATTGTCATATGCACAAATTAATGATGTGGTGGTATGTGTCAACAAAGCACTCAAAGAACACACATGCAAGCCAACATAATCACATATGGTTATGTTAAATCGGTAGTTCGTTAAATTTTAATCCAATAGTGTAAATTTTTAGTCCGCTAATGTAAATTTTTATATAAATATCGAGTTCTCCCCACCTTTAAAAAATTAATTTTGCCTTCGCCCTCCTACATGAATATTCAAGCTTCGCCACTAATCCCAAGTATACGTGATTTAACTGAAAACAATTGCTAACGACTTTATTCAATGTCCTGCCATAAACATCTATAATTCACGATTTAGTTCTATTTTTCATTAATATTTTAAATATATTTTCAGAGAATTATTTGTTATAGTTTGAGACAAAAGTTTAGTTATTGAAAACTAGCATAAAATAGCTAAAATCTCATAATATATGAAAAATACTGCATCCAAAACATCATAAATTGATTTTAAGCATACTTCTATAAGCTGCGTGATATGAGTCAATCACTAGCTAGTCTAGCTAGCCTTTTTTCAATGATCTTTTGCTTTACATCTCAATATAGTAATTTTCAAAACTTCACCTCCATCACCATTGTTCCATGATAAAACAACCTTCACCAACTATATTGTAATGCGTATATGTGTGTATCTCTATACGACTGCAATCTTTAATTTACATTAGTCTAAAATCAAACCTACAGTTTTTGTATATAGAATCTCTACAAATACTTTCTATGCTTCTAGCATCATTAACTATTAACTAAGATAGTGATGGAACAAGAATCTTTCAACATATATACAGGTGTACATAGTTGTTTTTTTACTATTTCAAATATGATTAACATTTCTTATAAATAAAAAGATAATATAAAAGTAAAAAAAATTCTAGAAATAGCTAGTTTAGATTGAAATAAATTAAATAAACTAGTTTTTCTTAAAAGCTTTTAAGGTACGAGGTTTATAATTGCAAAACAATTAGAAAAAAAATTAAAAACATTAAACATTCTTTTTCTTTTTAAGAAATATGTATAAAACCAAAATTAACATTTTTCAAATCAGCCAAAAACCAATTTTTTTTGTTGGTTTTCGGTTAATAAGAAAAAACAAACCTTTTAATATCCAAACATTTCATAAATATAATTCATCGGCTCTTAAGGAGGGGAGTGAATGTGATCGAACACATAGGAGGGTGAGGTGAAGGGTGTTCTAGGTGATATGACATGGTTTGGAAGAAAATTTTACGAGTTTTTTATGTGTCGAAGGTTGATGTAATGTGAGTGAGGAGAAGCCGATTGGCTTTGATGGGAAGGGAGGCGGCTTTGGCAGGGGTGTGACGGGACGAATTTGTTGGCTGTTGTTGCGTATATAGTTTTCTAAGATTACCGACTATGGTGATTTAACTTAAATTAATCTTTTATTAAAATATAATTGTTCTTTTTTTACTTAATCAACCCAACCTAATTTATTTTTTTACTTAATCAACCCAACCTAATTTATTTTTTTACGCACAATCTCAACCTAACTTCTTATTAATCAAATAAACATGATTCATTTTTTATTCTAAAGAAATATGAGCCAATAGTTAATTGACATATGCCATATGAGTGGGTCGTAACCTAAATTGTTTCAGCAATCAGGTTGTGATGAAGTATACTACTTTTTCTTTTTTCTATTAACATTTCTACAACCCATCTAAGCAAAAAGCTAGTCGCATAGTGATTTGTGAATGCTCTAGATGCATGTCATGAAAAACTATTAGAAAAACTTTTAGCCAAACGTAGTATTCTAAATAATATTAGGGGGAATATCATATATCTCCTTCTCCACTTGAAAACTTTGCATATTCTCATGAAACATAAGTTTACAATGTATAAATATAATATTTAATTTTAAGCATGTTTTTGTAGAAGTATGCACTTTTTCTAAGTTTAGAGGGTGACATTACTCCTCTAATTTAAAATACGTGTCCACTAGATAAACTATTTACACCTTTATATTCATTGTATAGTAGGAAAATATTAGTTTCCCCTTGCAAATGTAGTTTGATAATTGATATAAAATTAAAATCTAGTAACTTTTTTAAAATGTTTTTTTTGGAAATAACCTAAAATAGAAATAGAAATAAAGTGTATACTGTTTATGTGAAGAAGTGATGTGTAAATATTCAAACCCAATAGGCTAAGAACATCCATTTTGAACGTCAATAATTTTCAATTCCTAACAAACTCAACAACGACCCATCTTCCAATCCTTCCATCCCTTCTAGTAAATAAATAAAATAAAAATATATAACTAAATGCTGTCAAAATATTCTAAATTGGGTAATTTTCTATATAAAATAGCAAGTTCGTTTGAATGATTAAAATAATAAAGTTTGAAACTATGGTTTAAATAAGTATTAATTTATTAAATTCAGTATATAAAATACCTTTAAAGTTTGAGTTTATGGTTATGTTAATCTAACATAGTGACTCAAATGTAAGATGATCTACTACATATATGTATATCTATGTTATTCGCTTAGAAAACATATATATAATAGAATTAAGCCTCTTGTTGTGTTACAGCGGGAGGCGTAAAAATATACCAAGTAGTACGAATAGCTTACCAACGTCAGTGACCATCAATACTGAAAAAATCATATAAAAACAAAAAAATACAATTGAATGAAAAGTAGATATCAAAACGTTGAAACACACAAGTGAACGTAAAACATATAAAATAATAAGTAAGTTGATCTAGGACCAACGTGTTGTGCGTTGTGACAGGGGGGAAATAAGCGTAAAACATTGAACGACACACGCATGTTACAACGTGTTAAATTATAAAATTTAGATTGTAACGTAAAACGAACAATTATAAAATTTGAAATGTATAAAAATCAAAGTTGAAAGTAAAAAAAAAATATTAGGGCTAAATTGTGGGTTTCTAAAACAAAATAGAAGCATTCCATGGATGAAGAAAGTAGTAAAAAAATAACTTGGTTGAATTTCCTTATCATAAACATCCAAGAAAATGTCTCTTCACATTTAAAAAAAACTAGTGCCCCACATGCTTTAAGAGTAAATTATAGGTGCTTTCAAATTGAGAAGTCTTTCTTTCTTTTGGTATCCCCAAACTTCAAATTTCACCTCCCAAAACCCATGAAGAAATTTGTAAAAGAAATAATAATAATAACTTTAGGTCTATTCACACGGTCATTGCCTTTTTGGTCAATAATCTTGACCCTACTTAACATTCATACCTTCTTCTTGACCCTCCCTCTCTCTATATATATCTCTCTATCTCTCTACGTGTGTGTATATATACACACATAGCAAAAATTAAACTTGTAAAAGATTACATTTTGAAACAAATTATGGATAACAAAAGCTTACAGTTTTCTTCAATCTTGATTCTTCTTTTCATCATCTTGTGTATACCTTCTGCTATATCTCAAGAAGTTGGTGAGCTTCTATGATCTTTGAACTTATTGTAATATTTTTCTTTGTTTAGTTGCATGATCTTAAAGTACTTTGTTAATGGTGGTGCAGATGATGAACATGAGTTCACTTATGATGTAAACAGCCCCAACGGGCCGGATCATTGGGGCGAGATCCATCCAGAATGGAGCATGTGTAATCAAGGAGACTTGCAGTCTCCGATTGATCTCACACATAAAAGGGTTCAAACAACTTCACATCTTGGAAGGCTTGATAGAGATTATAAATCTTCTAACGCGACCCTTGTTAATCGAGGCCATGATATGATGGTATGTACAATCAGGGTTAGATCTACTAAAAACATATGAGTGTCACATGATGCCTGTAATAACATTAATTATACTGTAAATAATATTGGATACTTATTTTTATGTGTTATATACATATCTGACACTCAATCATGATCAATCTAACGAAATTTATGATTGATTATAGTTGAGATGGACCAAGGGAGCAGGACATATATATATAAATGGAACCGAGTATCAGCTTAACCAGCTTCATTGGCACACCCCTACCGAACATACCATCAATGGCCGAAGGTATCATAATGTATTATCATATTACAAAGAAGTAATAATAACAAGAATATTTATTTTAGTTATATTAAAACAATAATATAAAAATATTAATTTTTGTGATATGTACAGATACAATCTTGAGCTGCATTTGGTTCATCAAAGTACAGATGGGAAAATTGCAGTGGTTGGAATCATGTATAAAATTGGTCGTCCTGATACACTTTTATCATTGGTATGTGTCTATAAACCTTTCTCATGATTTTAGTTATAATTTATTTTTCCCCTGCAAGAGTTTAGGGCTTTTTGGATTCGGGGTTATTTTTAAGTATCCAACGATATGGATCATAAGTAAATTAGTTAAAACGAATATATATATATATATATATATATATATATTATATATATATATATATATATATATATGTATATAATTGTGATTTTCTAGGGGGCTGGTCCTACAGATTTAAAAATTTGTGAAGACTATATGCCATCGTATGTAATGCGTCTATTGAATTTTATATACATAAAATAAAGATGCTAGTTCGAAAAATGATAGTATATTTATCGTTAAAAAAACTAACTTCTTAGTTATCAGCATGTAAAGAATGCCTTCCTTTTATAGAAAGTTTGCTTCATTTTTGCTTAATTTATAACTTGTCCCTCCCTCATGAAAGATTTAAAGTTCCAGAGCTCACAACAACATTTTTTTACACCAGTTTACTTTTTTAGTATGATATGGAGATTTTTGATAATTTCTTTAGATTTTATATTTTTTTTCTTAGTTACTAAAAGATGGCGAAAATTTATAGATTTATCAAAAAATTTATTACAAAATTTTGTTTAGAATAAATTCCATCAAATCTTTTTATAATTAGAGAATCAAAATTAAAATCTTGCTTCAAACCCTAATATAGATTGAGCAGCCTCCATTTTATGCTAAAACAAGTTATTTGCCCACAAATTGGGCTACTTTGAATAAGATTTATATCGAAACATAGGTGAAAAGACACACATTATAATTGTGTAGGCGGAATATAAAAATTAATTAAGTTAAAGTTTGAAAAGGATAAAAATATACTATACTCATATCATGGGCTTTGGTCACGTATTACAGGGCTTTGTTTTAAATTAAATTTATATAAAAAATCCACAGAGATAATCTATCATAGCAATATATTCAGAATTTTTAAAAACATTATGTT
This sequence comes from Flaveria trinervia, assembly GCA_025506515.1. Lineage (NCBI taxonomy): Eukaryota > Viridiplantae > Streptophyta > Magnoliopsida > Asterales > Asteraceae > Flaveria > Flaveria trinervia. The sequence continues at coordinate 121,181,485 of CM046442.1, read as the reverse complement.
TTTGTAAAAAAAAATAAAATATATTATACTAGTTTATAAACTTGTGTTTTATACGGGTTGAATTAAAATATCAAATTAATAGTTAGTCACTATATTTAGTATTTATAATTTTTAGATAAATATGATTCAAATTATGTATAATCAACTATCTTAAGTAATAATTTATAACATAATTTTTCAAACTTTCGTTTCTTAAAAAACTTATGTTAAAAAAAAGGTTATGAAAATTCCATTTTTTAAAATTTCTTTTTTAAATGTATTTAAAAAAAGTTCACTATATTAAATAATTTATTTTTTTAAAAATATATGTTTTTAAATAAAATTGTGTTTTATAATTTAGAAAGAATATAAGTAAGATCTTTAGCATTTAACATGACTAATAAATAGTTAATTTTTATGCTAATGACATATGGTATGTAGGATATGAAAAGATGATATGTGACAATGATAGTGTGAAAAGATAATATTTGTCAATATTTTATTTTTTAATTAGTATAGGCTAGGTTATATATACTCATTTGTTACAAAGTTTGATATAGAAAACTTATATAATACAAAGTTTGATATAGAAAACTTATATAATAGATTATGTGTATATATATAATCAAAGATATATCATAAATAACATATCAATGAAATAACTATACCTTATTAGTATAGATAACAAACATATTTAACTTATAGCAACAGTATAAAAAGAAAAAAAGAGATTTTATTATTCATAAATATCCATAAGTCTGTGTATATATATTTTTTAAACTATTATAGTTTTAACAATGATTACTAACAAATTAATTTGTATTTTAACAAAAATTAAATCCCATTAAAGTATTTTTTACTATAATGTTAAATAATAATTTATTAGAAAAAACTTTTTTGAAATCAAGATTTTTACCAAAAATAATAATTTTATTGTGGTGAGTAAACATAAAAAATCCTAAATGCAATCTAGGTGTAAATGATTTGGATGTGTTAGAATATAATCATTTGGCTAATAGTTATTTTGTTGTATTGTTATAGAATTGACCATATTAGTTTCTTTTGAAACTAACATTTGAACATAGATAAAAATAAACATATCGTAACAGTGTATTCGTAATTTAAAAAACCATCATATTTTTTAAGTTATAAGAAAAACAAAATGATATAAAAATAAATTATAATAATATAATAATAACTTTTTAAAATCATACCCTCAGTCCAATCAAACACAAACCAAAGTTACCGTGTCATGCATTCTACGTTAGTACATCATGCATCAACCTGTGATGTTTAGTTTTTAATATATAATAATTTTCTGATTCTACCACATTATTATCCGACATACTAATCTTGATGTTCGCAATTTCAAAAAATGCTAACAGATGGAACCATATTTTAAAGCATTGGCTTCTACAAAAGGAGTTGAGATGAACGTGGGTTTTATTGATCCACGAGAAATAAAAATTGGAAGCAGAAAATATTATCGGTATATTGGCTCACTAACAACACCTCCATGCCACCAAAATGTTATTTGGACCATTGTTAAAAAGGTAACAAATAATACTTAATAATTAATCTTTTAGCTTGTTTGTATTTACATTAGTTGGTATTGGTTTTAATAAAGGTTTGTCATTTTATAAACAATTATAAATTAATGTTGGATACTAATAAATACAATTGTTTCTTTGAAATTTGACAGGTGAGAACGGTTTCACGAGAACAACTACGTACAATCCGCGAAGCTGTCCATGATGTAAGCTTTTCTATATTGTAATATTATATTAAGTTAATTTTTTTTATAAAGTTGTATAAAAGAAATGACAAATATAAACATCAATGACAAGATGAAATTTGGAATCTATTCTTCATACATTGAATCTACGATGCTGATTTATTAAATATTTATTAGATTTACGTATTGATACTTATAAAGTATTAGTCGTGTATTAATTTTTGCTTATGATTATGATGCAGGATGCGGATGTTAATTCAAGGCCGGTTCAACCTTTAAATAACCGTTCAATAAAGCTTTATAGGCCCAACGATCATCAAAATAACTAATTGTTTCCACCATATTTTATGTTACTTTATAGCTTAAAGTGGTATATGATTTAATTTAATTTATTGGGTATGATCATTTGTATGCATGAATATATAAATTTTACTTTGCTCATTTTGTATTTATTATGTAATTAACTTTCATGAGAGTATAAATATATAATATGTTTGCTTACACGTGATTCGTTGGTTTGACTACTAGCTAATACATCGAACTCATATAAAGACATTGGTTTGAGTTACTTATTTCCTCTCGTTATCGATCACTCAATTTTTAATACCCGATCACCGGTTCAGAGAACAATGGAACAACCATCGACCATCAGTCAAATATTCAGAATATTAATCTCATTATCTTATAAAACATACAAGATGGTTTTTAGTAAGGGTATTTGTTTTGTACACATATATTAACTACACATCAAACTATCAAAACCCTTGTATAATTTACTTTTAATTATTATAAATCTAACGTGTGAAATTATATTTTTTACATCGAAGTCCCTTTTACATAAACATCCAATTAGTTGTCAATTACCCAAGACTGCCAAGAGAATCATTTGAACGGACAACAAAAATGCCGACTTAAAATACATATAAAACAAAAATACAAACTTTAATCACAAATCTCGATAACTTCATTATGTTAAATCAAATTAGGCCAGTTGTTTTCAATATTAATTTTTTATATATTTGGTGTTTACTATTATTGAAACTTACTAATCACACAACCTATAGGTCGGAATATGTCACCATTCCAGTTCGTTACAACTCGGTTTCATCCCTAACTACTGGTCGGACCGGGAAACCGGACCGGCTTTTGTTTTTTATTATTTTAGTGGGTAAAAACAGGGTGTTAAATCATAAATTAGTGTGTTAGATATGTAAATATATTTAAGTTTTATATATAACTATAAAATATATATGTGTGTGTGTGTATATATATATAAAGCATATATAAATTACTTATATTTAACTATATATATAAATATAATTAAAATATAGTTAAATCCGGTCCGACCACCAGACCAGTAAGACGTCCAGTTCAACGTCCGATCCGGTTCTGAAAACATTAGTGTTATCAATGATGCATGTGAGTTGAGGGAGGATAAAGGACGTATAGCACCCGTCCAATTCCTTAACAAATGAGAAAAAATCGTGAAAGAGAAAAGTGGATCACCCGTCGGGCTCTTTCGAGTTCAGATTTTTGTTTAACTATACAGGGAAAAAATATCAAATATTAATAATAAAATATATAAAAAAAAATAAACAAACAAGCCCTACATTGAAAATAAATATATAAGGACATTGTATTAGCATCATCGTTTACTTCTATTATATTACCTCAAATTAATACATAACCAGTTTTATATAAAAAATTACAAAAACCGCGTTACACTTTTTTAATTATGACAGATAAAACAATTATATAGCAGCTTACCTCAATCTCTTTCGAATTGCATGTCATTGTATCTTTCAACATCATGTATAAGTATATTGTGATGTTTTTACAGTTCTTTACTTAAAATTGACTATGTATTAAACACAACAATGCAAAACGTACCCCTATATGTTTGATATTTGTAATTGTACCATTTGAAATTTGAAATCATACCATTCTAGCAAGTACTTTAAGAATATCTTCCATTGATGGCCTATGCAAAGGATCATTTTCCACACAAGCTTTAGCCAATACTCCTAAACACAATGCCTCAGCCAAACGGTAGTCATCCTTCAAACAAGGGTCCATAAAACTCTTCAAATTCTCAAAACACCCTCCTTCACCACTCTCCCCTCCTAAAAACCCGATCGATTCGCGTAACACTGTTCTATCGACCTTCACTTTCCCCGATAGTATCTCGAGCAAAACCATCCCAAATTCCCATATATTTTCTTTCTCTAGTGTCTTCAAAGCATCGTACTTCTCATACTCCAATCCTGGGATCATGGCCAGTGATCCCATGATCCCAGGATTCATATTCGGTGACAAAACTGCCAGTTTTGCCCTCCATTTTGACGTCGCAAAGATGTTTGCACTACATAGTCCCGTTTGCATATAAGGAGGGACTATGCAGTAATGCAGGTAATGCAACCCCATCGCGACATCAAACGCGATTTGGGTTCTTCGTTGCCAGGTTAAAGTAGATGAATTAGTCAAACAGTCTCGTAAACTACCATTTGTCGGGTGCTCTAATACAACATACGACGATGATGACTCGTTGTAACATACCCCGAGCAATTTCAATATGTTGACGTGGTTAACCTTCGAATGGAGATCAATCACATGGCGTATATCGGAGAATTCAATCGTTTTGATTAGCACTCGCGCATCATCGAATGACCCTCTATAAGTGTTCTCACTCACTTTATAATCATCCCTAAAATCTTTTGTGATGCTTTTAATCTCCTCAATAGTGAAGTTACGCAAAGAGTACTTTATGCTAGCAAGGAGATCGGGTGACAAACACGAGCTCGGTGAGCTTCTCGCGGCCGGGCTTGGCCTCGACCGTGGAGAACTCGCTGGAGGTGTGGAAAACGAGTTAAAAGAGCTTCTTCGAGTCGAAGGCATGACAAAAACGCCACGCTTGCATTTAAGTAAAGCGTTGACATATAAAGCCGTGACGATTAGTATCGTAAGCACCAAACAAAACCCGACAACCGAAACAACAACGAACACTCTTTTGAGTTTCATCGATTTAACACGTCCTTCGACGGGTTTTGTCGGAAGAAATTCAGGGGCTGGTGGCTGAGGATTAGTGTCCAAAATGTTTATTACTTTTGAACGAAAAGGTACTAAAATTGTTGTTTCTGGATAAACAGTTGTATCTAATTTTAGAGTATTAACTTGTAAAATATCATATTGGGAAATACCAAACTTTGTACTTACTTTACCTATAGAATCCCCTGTGACCAAAGGGTATGTGACCAAATATTTATAGTCACTAATAGCGCAAGCACATTTTAAAGGCACATTAAGATCAAAACCAACCTTAACAACGTCTTCATCGATCCCATTCACGTCGCGAAGCGTGATCGCTTTCACTAATCCTTCAAAAACCCCACAAGCGGTATCGGAAACCGTGGTGTTTTCAGTGATCGCGTAGTTGAAACTAGCTCGAAAGAACCCGCCCGAGCAAGAACAATTAACAGGGACGAGTACTTCCCTATCGGCGGACAGAGTTTCTAAAGGCGTACCAATCTGGTTTAGTTGAAGTAAGGCGTCGAGTGGCTGCCCGAACAAGGCGGAGATGGCGGTGATCGTCGGAAACCGGTGGTTCGCCCGGAAAATCAAGAAAGTTTGGCAAGAAATCTTGGATATGTTATTAGTGCAAGTGTACCTTGTGCCCAAAGTATCACCATCTACACTACAAGATGTTGGGTCATAAAATGCTTGACCATTGCTAGAGTAGATAGAGGTAACAAAAAATAAAAACCAAATATAAATCATCGAGTTATAACCATAGGGGTTCGAGATAGATTGGGTGACGTGTCACTTTAGGACGAGTGGAAACACCGCCCCGACGGGCCGCCTGCGGTGATGTAGCAGGTTGAGGGATTGTATCGTGTGACGACGCCCTCGGCCTAATGGAGAAGTGATTAAACACATAGAAAGTGATAATTGGAGTGTATAAGAAGAGATTAATGATGTTATAGACAATTTATTTATTTGTTTTTTTGAAAATAGTTTAACTGAAAATAATCAAGAGCCGGCTGATGAACTAGTGTCCAACTTTTTTTGCAATTATTGGTTGAATGATATCTGTTTGTATTTTTGTTGTGAGGAATTTTTATTAGTATAGATATGGAAGAAAGATTCGTAAAATGTTTATGTAAATTCGGTATGAAAAGCGTTTAAAAGCTAACTTTAAAACAAAAAATATTATAAAATAATAATCAAGCTAACTTTACAATTACTCACTTTTAAAACGTACAAAATATGTGAATTAATTTAGAATGGGCTTATAATACAACGAGTAATTAAACCAAAACCTACGCGTTGTGACTTGTGACAATATTATATTTTAATTTAACCACTTACTGATGTTTGATCACGTGTATTTACAGAGTGAAAGTTTATAAACACGGTTTATTTACAGAGTTCCAAAAAGACATTAGCAGCCTTGTCAATCTTATCACAAAACATAACCTCCTCTTATTATTAATTTTTAAGTTTGTAACAAAGAGACACCGACATTGCTTATTAAAATATATAACTTAAAGGCTACCAACCAATTAGATTATACAATAACTTATATTTTGAACTGATGTAATTTGGACTAAATTATGATTGGTGTTCTTGACTAAGTATCAAGAAGAGTTCGAATTTTATAGAAATTATGTAAGTTTTGGGTTTCCTTTTTTATGGTATTTATGATAGAGATTATCACTGGTAAATCACTTGAACACTCGATAATTTCATTAGCAAGCCCCAAATGACTATAAATACACGAAAATAGAAACATGGGAACATGGGAACGTGGCCTATAACAACTACAAAGCAGGAAATCAACTACTCGACTAAACCTAAGAATCGGTCAACAGGCAGAGTTTAAAGTTACCACCTATTGACATTTTATTATTATTGAATTTCAAAAATAACAAAGACATAAACATAAATATGCATGTGCATGTGCATGGGCCACGAAACTCCAACAATTTCTGGATGAATCAGGCTTGCAGCATCAATATCATTATAAACGACTGACATTTAGTTTTAGGATGGCTCACTCGAGTATTAGGGTGGTTTCAAACATCATTCAAAAGATGTAACTTTGGATGATGATGTATGGCACCGTCATTGTTTTTGTCTTTCATGTTACTTACACAGTTACACTACTATGAGTATTTGTTGTTGACATGATGTCGGAAATTTAATCATGGGTAATTAACTTTTGTTAAATTAGCAACAGAATTATCGATAAAATACAAGTGGAATTATATAGATGGATATTTATATAAAATTTTAATAAATAATTGTTAATGGATTGCTAACTGAATTATAAACGGATATTTATATGACATTTTGATATATAATCATCGGCAGAATTTTTTATGGATTATAAAAAAGTTATAATATGCTACTTCATGCGGGATTTCTAATGGACAGTGGTTTTTTTTAATTGTTAAATACTCTTTTATTTATTTTTAAAGGTAAGATTTTATTTTATTATAAAATAACTAGTATTAAAACTCTCTGAAACTTTTAACTAAAATCACTAAAGTCAATGGTACGACAACAAATTATTATACAAAAATTTTAGTTTTTACAATTGATGCTTTAATGAGGTCATATCTCATGTTGTACGAGTAGTCAATGATAATGAAAAAATACCTGAAACAGAATGAAAAAAGTAAGACTTCACCAGTCAAATGACCTATCACAAAACACCACAAAAACATTGACACGAAGGATACATCAGTGAACAGTGAACGTGTAAACAAAATGTCTACATTAGTGTTCGAAATATTTGTAGTTTAAAGGGGTTGTGATTGTGAATGTTCGTGGGAACATTCAACTCTTAATGAAGTATTTGTTAATCATCTTTCTTTATTTATTTTACCTTATCAAGTGAACCTTCCTCAAAAATTTGATGTGCAAGCTTCTTCCTCGTACACTTCTCTCTTTTCTATAATACACTATTTTATAATACTTACACGTAATTAAAATGATTCATTTTCATCTATATAATTTCAATACTCTTTTAACTCTTACAATTACATAGTTTTGGTGGTGTGCATTAATCAGTTTGGTTTGTTTTTTTATCTCAAATTGAAACCAAAATCGATATTTCAATTTTGAGTTTTTGAAAACCGTTCGGTTTTGGATTTTTTCAGTTTCTTGTTTCGATTATCACTCATGTGGTTTCGGTTTCGGTGTCGGTTTTTTGGTTTTATCATTTGGACTTCAAATCTACAAGTAATATAATTGTCCAACGTAATGAATTTAAGTTATAAACTTTTGTCTTACATCATTTTATTGATAATATATATTCTTATAAATTACTTAATATTTTAAATAAATTAAAATCCATGAAATACAATAACAAACAATTTAAAAAATGTCTCAATAAGAAGCGATGGTTTTTTGGTTATGTACGGGAGAAAGAAGTAAACATATGAAAACTCATTTAATTGTATCAAACTAAATTGTCGTTTGAGTTTTATTTTCTACTTTTTTAAGGCAACAAAACTTTAATTACACCATAGACTAACAAAACATTAGCCAAAACATGTTATATGCATTAATATAAATCAATTCATAATCTCATATCCGATACATTCAAATCACACCAATGATCCCATTTTAAAGCTTGTATTTTCGATCAGCTCTTGAGTCAAAGAAATTTAAGGACTTTAATTTCACCAACCACCTTTGTGACATTGATAGATTTTTATCAAATAACATCGCGTTCCCGTTTTTCCATAAGCACCAATAGGATCTGTATCACCGTGTATATTGCCTTCTTCCAAGTTGGTGATCCTCGAACAGATTCATGAAAATGGAGTAGGTATTTCTCGTTGAACAAAAAGAAAAAATGAAGTTTACACCAAAAAGATATAAAATCTCATGTCATTTGTGAAAGTGGGCATGCCACAAATAAATGGCCCAATGATTCCTTATTTTCATGGCATCGAACACAAAGTGAATTGAAAATATTGATATGTCTCTTCAACAATGAAACCAAAGTTGGAAAACTCAAACATCACATCCAACATAGAAAATTAACCTTATTAGGGACCCAATTATTCCATTGAAAATTTAATCTTATGTCCAAAAAAACATAGTCGTTTGCATTGTCCCTTTAAACTTTTGACAGAAAAGATACCCGATGAATGCAGGCCCCACTCCCACACAGGACCATTTAGCCCAGCCGAGAGCCTAGGATAAGGCCTTATAAGACTTGTCAAGTCCAGACCAAACGTATTAAGCTCTTGTTTAAGTTTACCAATTTGCTTCCAAAGCCCGGTTATGATTATCTAACTGATATAAAACTCCATGATCTAGATTTACAAGAAAAACTCAATATAACATTTCTCCATAATTCATTATCGTCCATTTAGAATGACACCACCACTTGGCTAGCAATAATACCTATTAATCCATTGTTCAATAATTTAATTTTGTTGAGTCCACATTTGGTATTCTAGGAGACTACAATGAAATTTGATTAATTTTATATCTTTTAATTCCCATATATCTTTTGACAGATTCATGGTCTACATCTTGAAGAATGTAGTATTTATTAACCATTGAATCATCGTTCGTTTAACCTTTCCAAATAAAATTAAACAAAACCTTTAAACCTTGCAAATGGAATAGATGACGATCACTTAAACTCCCCTGATCAGAACAAGATTGCAAATCAAGAACCGCGACTCGCAACTTCAACAGAATCAAGCAAATAAACACGAACTCAGCATTCAAGATCATAACCCAACGAACAAAGCAATAACTCGGATGAATCTAATCACTATCATATTAGACCTCTATTATTATTAGATTCGACTAAGAATTTGAGAATTGAATTTGATTTGCATGTTAGATTTTTCACATCTTTTTACCAAAATATATGATATCCACTTTGTATATATTAATCGCCACACCATATTTTATCGAGTCGCTATATGATATTATGATCTGCCAAACTCCAAAGTTAATGGGCTCCACTAATAATTCAGCAAGACGCCGTTAATAATTCAGCAACTTAAATCAAGCCCAATATATTTGGTAACAAGCCCAATCTAATCATCAAGCCCAAGGATTCATGAACAGGCCCAATCAACATAGTCACGTACTCACATATACGGCAAATCTTAGTGTAAAACAAATCCGCACTCCTCTGTCACCTAACTCATTTGGCAATAAATAAAATTCACTAGATCAACAAATTAGTTCAACAACATTAACATCGTTATGAGCAGGCATGGGCGGCCTTGGCCGGGGTGGGCAACCGCACAAGTATGGTCAAGGACCCAAATTTAATTTTTTCTATATTATATATGTAATATATGTATAACTGTAAAATACTATAGGTTATTAACCAACCAACAGTAATTTAATTACTATAACCTATTGAAACTTAGGAGCTCATAAATAGTTTTATTTGTTTATTCCATTTTCATATACCTGATCTAAAACCATTTCAAAAACAATTTGTTTAAGTAAATTAGATTGTTTTACTACAATACTTTTGTATATTAATAAAACAATTATTGTCATATTTTTTACTTTTTACATACGAGTTATTGACTTTATATCATAGGGACTTATTTTCTACTCGCTCATGGCCCAGATTTTCAAGGTCGGTCCTATCAGAGCAGGGACGCGACCTTCTCATCATTCTCAACGACCTTTATTTCATTTCCGCTCCATAATGATTGAGGCTATAACTTTATTAAGGTCGTAACTGGTAACGTTTCTTTAGTAGCTTGAATGATTGGACCCTTATCATAAGCCTTTATGGGCTTTTAGAATGGATTCAAAGTGTGTGCAATAAAGGGTTTTATGATAGTTAAAATATTTATATCTACGATAGAGAGTTGATAGTTCGTCGTTTGAATAAGAACTTGAAACAAACTGCAAGTTATGAAAACATCAACACTTGTTAAATAATGAAAATTCAAAATGTGATTAGAACATGCGATAAGTTTCAAGAAACAACCTATTCAATGTCGATCTTGATAATGATATATAGTTATCATGATAATGAAATCTAGTTACTTTGGTACCATCTTTTGTTTTGAATAAACTATAAGTTAAGTCATTAACGATTTCAACATGGCAGACATGTGAGGAATGAGAAAACAATAGTATACCACAAGCAAGGTGTTGGAAATTTGTAAGATGAATAATGAAGTTGGCATGTTTCATTTTGTCCCACATTAGTGAAGAATAAACCATTAAGTGATTTATAAGGGGTTTTCCCTTATGAGACATCAAAGTGATTGTTGGGCCAAGAGAAAGGCTAAGCCTACACGCGTGTCGAGCTGAGACAGAGAAGCAAACTCGCGAATGGGCATGTTTGAAGTGCGAATGAGCACGTTGGAGGTGCACTTTGCACTAAATAAGGGCTCGGTTCAAAGGCTTGCATATAGACTCAAGATAACCAACTAGGTGGATAGAGTCGATCAGTAAACAATTCAGGTTATCTGCGTGACCGAATTCACGAACTGGTGAGGTTCAACCCCATCCCTTTTTTTCTCATAATTAGTTACATTTATAAAAAGAACTATTTCTTAATTTATTAAAAACTATTTTAATCTAAAAAAGAATTCAATAATATAATTAGTAGTTAATGTAAATCTATAATCTCTAATAAACTATTTTTTTTGTCACTTGTCCTTCTTTTAAGTCATGTTTTTTACACTTGTCATTTTTCTATATTTCCACATATAAGTTTTCCCTCCAAAAAATATTATAGTAATTTAAATACTTCTACAAATTTATCTTTTTTATTAAATGTAAATTCTATTAATTGTTATGTTTCTCTCTCTTATCTAATTTTTAAAATCAGCCTATCTTTTTTTAAATAGATTTTATAAAAAAACTAGAAATCACATATTTTAACTAAAATCTAAATAACAAAAATCAAAAGTTTTATATAATATGAAATTTTATAAAACACTAAACATTTTTAAACAAAATATTTTAAATATTTTTGTTTTAAAACAAAAATTATAAACAAGTGATGTGTTTTAATCAATATTTTTAAAACAACCAGAATAATTACAAACCGGGTTTTTAAATAAAATATTTTTATAAAAAATATTTTTATAAAAAAAATCTTAAAACGAATGTTTAAAATAAAACTATATACACAGGAGAGTTAAAAAATGGTTTAATTATTTTATTTCGTCAACTATTATGCATATATAATTTTATTTTATTTTATATTAAAATATTATACTGTAACTATTCATGTTTATTTTACATTAAAATTAATCTGTTTATTTAATGATTTTTAGCCTCTCTATCTATCTATAAAAAACTAAACTAAGAGTGAAACAATCATAAACCTTATTATACTTATTTTTATATTTCTCTATATTATTAATAATAACATTGAATACTAATATTATTACTCATACCATTTTCAATTTAAAAAATGTATAATTTAATAAATTAAAAACCTATTTTTTATTAAAACAAACTTTTCAAAAACAAGAAAAATATAAAAAAACAAAATACAATGAAATTAAAAAGAATCATATCTCCTAAAAATCACAATTTTTTTACAAAAACAAAAGTTTAAGAAAATTACATTATTGTTTATTTACTTAAAGTAATTATTTATACATAATTATTAATAATAACATTGAATACTAATTTATTACTCGTACCATTTTCAATTTAAAAAATTTATAATTTAATAAATTAAAAACCTATTTTTTATTAAAACAAACTTTTCAAAAACAAAAAAAAATATAAAAAAACAAAATACAATGAAATTAAAAAGAATCATATCTCTTAAAAATCACAATTTTTTTACAAAAACAAAAGTTTAAGAAAATTACATTATTGTTTATTTACTTAAAGTAATTATTTATACATAATTATAATCTTATTTTATCTTCAAGCATGATTTATAATGCATAAATTTTTATTAATAGTATATAATATTTTATTTATTCAATCCGTGTATTACACATAAACTAACATAGTATTTAATTATGAGAAATAAACGGGAAAATTACAATTAGAAGATTTAATATTGTGACAAGTAACAACTCAAAACTTTTTTTTATTAGAGTAATAGATGAGTAATAAAATTGATAGTTATGTATTGGATGATGAGTTAAAAAATATTTAATTTATGGTTTATTTGATTTCAATTAATAAGTGTCTAGCTAGAGTTAGGGATTGTTTGATTACACCGACTCAGTAAGATCTGACTGAGTCAGAAGCTGACACAGTTAGAAGTTCTGACTGAGTCTGTATCTGACTAAAACTTGATTGTTTGATTCAGTATCTGACTGACTCTGTTAAATGATAAAAACTATATAATTTAATTTATATATTTTTAAAATTCATACATTGTTAAAAACAAAAAAAAATTATATATTTAGCTTCTTGTTTTATACGATTTTTTGAATGATAAAAATATATAATTTAATTTATGTATTTCCCACATCCACTCTTCCACTCCCAACATCATTTATATCTACTATACACTCCCACATCACCATTAACACACCTTCATCTATTTCACACACCTTCATCTCATCATCACCACCACTAGCACCACCATACAATCTCAAGCTCACCTCTAATCAACCCACCTTCGCACCTCCCCAATCCACCCTTTCCGCTGCCACAACCACCGCCAAACGGACCCACCGTCATAATATCCACCACTGCCCCCAAACGCGGAAAATGCCCCAAGGTGGGGGGATCTGCTAAGGGGTCGGGCAGAATGGGGGGGTCACCAAGGTGGGGATACACGCATAATGGGGGGGGGGGGTCCCATGGTGGGAGTCTGCCAAGGGGGTCCGGGAGACGATCAGCTAGAGGTTGTAGGTGGTCACGCAGGTTATGGGTGGTCACGCAGCTTGTGGGTGGTGGCGCAGCTGGAGGTTGTGGCTGGTCAGCTCAGGTCAGACTATTAAAATTTTCGGTTTGGGTCGACAAATATGAACCCTGTCAGTTGTAACGGATCGCCCATCAAACGGGCTGACCGAGTCAGTAGCCCGGTCAGCCGAAATCAAACACAGCCTTATACTTGTTTTTAAAAACACTAAAGAAAACATGTACCAAGAATAAAAAAATTAGAAAACAGTTTTTAAAAATTACAATCAAACGAAATGTTATAGTTTTTTTAGAAGAACTTTTCTATATTTGTATTTGCAAAAGAAGGATTTTAGTTTTTAGAATCATCTTCCTTCGTTTCAATCATCAATGTCGATGGACCTAGACATGAAGTAATCCCTCTTCCTCATCGATCGAAACATCAAGTGATATCATCTTCATCGTTCCATCTCAAGTTCCACAGAAACCCTACAACTTGTACATCGCTTCAACACAGGTTCGATTACTTTACTTTGGTTCACTCAAATTCTTCAATCCTAGGTTTACGATAGCTCTGTTTAATGTTACACTTGATTCAGTTTGGTGTAACAGTTTAATGTGTTCTTTGGTTGAATGTGTTCTGATTCTGGGTTAATTAGGGCATTTAGTTCTTATTCTTATCATCTAACATAAATTGGTCTTCAAATGAGTAACTTTGAGTGATTGAGTCTCTCTATGGTTGATCACCGCCTTGAATTACATGCAACCATAGCATCCTCTTAGTGTTTTTATACGAGTCACGTAAACAACCATATATGCTAAAATCTAGTACTGTAATACGGATATAATGAAAAATGCCTAAAATTGATCCACCAAATGCCTAAAAATATGTTGTTTTGACTTTTGAGGCTGGTTTTATGTTGTTTTTATGCTGTTTTTGGTTTCAAGCTGTTTTGCTGCAGGTTTCATGCTGGTTTTAAGCTGTTTTCATGATGATGTTGTTTTGAGGCTGTTTTTATGCTATTTTGCTACTGTTTTTGGTTCCAAGCTGCTTTGCTGCAGGTTTCATGTTTGTTTTAAGCTGCTTTGCTGCTGTTTTCATGATAGTTTGTTACTGTTTGAATGATGTTACTCTGCTGCTGTTTTGTCGATGTTTTCATGTTGGTTTCAAGCTGTATTCATGCTAGTTGGTTGCTGTTTTAAGACTGTTTAAATTAGGGGTTATTGAGTAGGTACTAGTGAAAACCAGCATCTTATTCAATGACATCTTAATGATTTGACGATGATTTGTCCAGCACCTGTTGAGTCTCTATGCATATGATATGAATTTAGATGACAATTAGGCTTTGTTCATTGTATATCACCTTGAGTTAGGCTCTTTTTCATCGCATTTTATCTTAATGATCAGACTTCTTGCTTTCTGTTTGATGAGTTATATCAAACCTTTCGGTTATGAATTGTTGATCCTAGTAGCATCTGTAAGATCAATTGCTTTCTGTATTTCTTAATAAAGTTTAGTTTTCAGCTGATATTTTGCCTTTGCAGTCATCATGGGAGATTATTTGCTCCTACAGATTTGGCAGGCGGCAGTTATGTTTTACTTTAGTCAACTGATAAAATTCTAATCTTCTACAGCTCCAAGATTTGGCTTTCTACAATGTTGTGTGATCATGAATAGCAAGGTCAATCAACCAATTTTAAAACCTAAAAAAATAACTACAATAGTAACCGGTGTGCTAAATAGGGTTAGGTGGCGATGGATCAAGCGTCTGGCATTAGCAAAAATAACAGTCTATAACAATTCTGAATATATTTCGATAGTTTATTACTTGGTTCTTCTTTCTAATATACCCAAACCTTTGATCAAAACCCATTTATTTTGTCATATATGCTTTTATCATAATTTGAAAAAAACCATATAATAAGACAATATAGCTGGTAATTGAGAATTTGAGAATCTAATTGTCAGAGAGAAATATAGATGTCTCAAATGTGGTGGGTTTGGGACTCCTATTAGTTTCAAAAATTAGTTTGGACTTCGGACTCACCTACTGGATTGTGTATATTTGTTGATTTTAGTTCTTTTGTATCTGTAGTTTCTGCTGATGGCGAAGAAGAAAGACGCATCCACAGGTTCAGCTGATGCATCTTCTTTAAGGAGGTCAAGTAGAGATGCATCATCAAGAAAACAACCAATATCAAGTCCGGTGAATTCCAGAAAGTCTGAAAGAAGTGAAAAACATACATCACCAAGTCCTTCACCCATTAAAAGTAAACTTGATAAAATTGAGAAACAAATGGGGTCTAGCCCTTTGAGGAGGTCTGATAGAGGTAAGAAATTGGTTGAGATTCGTAATTTACCAAACACAAAGTCAGCAAAAGAGAAAACTGCAAATACTTCAAAACAGAGTCCAGAGGATGTTAATGATGATAAAAAAACAGAAAAGCAGGATCCAAGCGTTGGTGGTAGGAAAAGGAAGAGATTCACTGCGATCCGTTATAAGGCTTTATTTAAACCTCAACGGATAAGAATTGAGTCAGGTGCCTATGTTCATTGTGCCTTATTGTGTTTGGTCATGCTATCTTATATGATAATCTCTTTTACTTAAATGGTAATTACATATGAACCATATAGTATAGTATTTACAAATGAACCACAATGTTTGACGCCTTCTTAAGTTATAAACTTATGGTGATATTAGTGTCAGTTTTTTCTTGACAGCAATCTCTTAAATAGCTATTGAAGTGATGCTTTTAGTTTTTGCACTTGTAAGATTCTAAAAGAATTGATTGAGACCTTTCCCCTATTGGCAAATAGATGATGACGAGGTTCCAGAAGTGGAAGGCAAGTCACCTCAAGCTAATACTAGCATGAATGAAGGTACTACTTTTAATAACTACAAGTCTTTAGATTGTTTTGTTTGTTTTACATTTCATGCACTTATTGCTGTATGTAAACTGATATATATATATATATATATAATATATATATATATATATATGTTTTTAATAATATAATTTCTAACTTCTTTTTCCTGACATGTTAGATGTGGATAAGGAACTGAAAACCCAAAATAGCATAAGAGTTCAAGGAGCTCCTGATAAAGATAATAAAGCACTTTTGGAGGGAAGCGTGATTGATTTAGACCAAATAGAACATGGTGATTGTCCTCAAACAAAATCACTAGATGGCAAGTCTATTACAAGAGGCAACGTAGAGAAAAATATTGGTGACAATGTCAGTCAAACAAAATCACTAGATGGCAAGTCTATTGCAAGCGACTATGTAGAGAAAAAGATCGGTGACAATGTCTCACCATCTAATGGAAATGTTGCAGTGAGTGATAACCACATGTTCCACAAATCATCAGATAGGTGAATTTTGTGTTTTTTTTAGTAATCACACCATTTTAGGCACATGTTAGTAAACTTGGGAAAGATTGTCTGTTTGAAATTTTCTTGAGCCTTTTGGAATCCATAGAGCTATTCTATATATCATTGGTTAGCACTAGTAATTTTATTTATTTATTTATTTGATGAGAAGAGGGTCAACCTTTGACCTTGCACTTGAAAGTATAGGTGTTAGACTTGGGATTAGGCTAGAAGTTTTAGACTTGCATTATTTATGGCTATGTAATAAGAAAAGGCGCCCCATGCCATGCCTAGGTGCTTGGGCGAGGCTAGGCCAGGCCTAACCGCTTTGACATACGCAAGACAGCCTCCTTCTTTTGGGCGGATTAGGTGACAATGTACTTCTTTTCTTCTAAGCTAACTAGGATCTGCTTCTTTCTCCTAAGCTAGCGATATGACGATCTTACTTCTTCTTTCTCATAAGCAGCAATACTTACAAATGACCTAAAAGTGTCTTGTTATTCTTTATGTTTTTTTTAGTTGTTTTTGGTCTTTCTTTTCTCTTGGTTCGGGTTCTTTTATTTCTTGGCCGGATTTTGAAGTCTATTATATTATTGTGTCTGCTATGAATAGTTTTTTTTATTATATTTGGGAGTAGCATCAGTATTCTATACCTATTATATATATCTTTTTGTTATTGCGCTTTTCCTCCTCCCTCCCCTTTGCGCCTTTTTTTACCTATATTCAGGGTTAACTTTTGAAATAGGCAAGAATAGAATTTCCATAATCAAAATAGTTATCGGTAGATTTGCAGTATATTGGGTTAATTTTTTAATATTTATTTAGGGCTAATTTGTAAAAGAACCAACAATAGTATTTCCAAAATACAACAGATTAACATGCATTGACAGTAATTTCATTAGAAGAGGTAACGTTATTATTTACAAAACAAAGCAAATAGTGATTTGGACAAGTCAAGTATTATGCTTGATTTGATTATTGATCTTAGGGTTAGGTTAAGCATCATTGGAGATAACCTACATCTCAAAAGTTGGTGATTTTGAAGAGATGGCAGCCTTTTAAAAGCACAATGATATTGCCTTTTTCACAAATGCTATTTTTCCCTTTTTTCCCTCCTTTGTTTTGTTTTACAAATTGAATATGTTTTAATATATGACAATGTCAACGGGTGCCATTACTAATATAAGCCATGCTTTAAGCCTTCTACATAGGCATTGAGTCTGTTATATTCTTTCATCCTCTTGTGATGTATATAGTCGAAGTTTCACCTCAGAATAGAAACAAGATTACAACCTTAGTTATTTTAGCATCATTTTGTTATACCTTTATGGCTGTCCACCTTGATTAGTGACTTTTATCCTGCAGATCCTCCCTTGATGTATATAATCTAACTTTGATCTCAGAGTAGAAACAAGATTAAAACCTTAGTTAATTCATAGCATCATTCTGTTATACCTTTTTTGCAGTCCACCTTGATTAGTGATTCTTATCTTGCAGGATTGAACATGATTTAGGGAATCAGCAGGAACCTGACACTTGCCACAAGGTTGGTCAATGTTTTGATGTTTTTGTTTCATGATTGAAATATTTAGTTTGATTAATATTAAAATTTTTTGCTATGATTAGAAAGCAAAGAGAATGTTCTAATATCTAGCCAAGTTGACACACATTGTTTTTTTTTTAAATTTTAATTCTTGCCCTAGGCTACAGGGACATGCAAAGCAGCAGGTAGCATGGAGAATGCAGAGAACAATGATGTCTCTACCAACATGCAGAATTCTAAATTTGTAGAGTTCTGGGTTCCTGTCCAGATTTCAAACGTGCAGCTTGAACAATATTGTGCTACTCTACTTTCTAATGCTGTGACTCTTCGTTCAAGCTCAAAAAGTGATACTCTTGGGGCTCTTGAGAACCTGTTTGCTACCAACCGAAAGGTTTGTTGTAGCACTATTCTTTCATCAATTAAATATATTGAACCTGAAATGTGCCAAATAGTAACCTTGGATATATGTTTTGACACTAGTAAAATAAGCTTAAACTAATCTTATTGCTGATGTAAGTAAAAAGACAGTTAAACTTGACCTTGGTTTGGTTTTACTAAAGATGGAAAGTTTGAAGTAATGCCTGGGTACACTGAGTTGACAAATAGATTTTTACTACTATGATCTTTGAACATTACAATTAATATCTTGGTTGATGTTGTTTTTAGTGTTCTTCATGTTGATTTATTTGGAATAATTAATTATGTTAATTGGTTGGTTTTAGTGATCCTTAGAAGTACTCTGACTACATTTTGATCTTTAGCTCCACAATCCAAATCAATTTCTATATAAATCTTAAAATTAATCTGTGCTGTCCTGATCTAAAATTATATGCTTATTGGTGCAGTTTTTGTCTTTACTCAAGAGACTCAAATTTAGGATAATTTTTCTTTCTACAAGGCATGAAACACTTCATTTACACTTCTTTTATGGTTGTTAAATATTTAAAACACATTCAATTTTCTTGATATATCATATATGATAACTTTAGAAAAAAAATTCATCAACCACTTATGCATATAAATCAGATTTTGATGATTCTGATTTTTACATTTTATTCAAAATTTTTTTTATTGATACTACACTGCAACCTTTTTGCAAGCCTCCTTGGAAACACAGGCTGAACAAAGAGTTTATTTTGCAACAGTTATATAGATGGTAATTAACTGCTCGTTATGAGATTTATTTAGTTTATCTTATTTCTCCCTTGAAGTGTTGTAACCACCCCTACATCATGGACCCCGAACTTCAATATACACTTATGAAGGATAAGGAACAAAGTATGATGCTAGATGTTGACATAAAAGCAAGCGGAAAACTACAATTTCTTGATCACGTGCTACCTGAAATCCAAAGACGCCAACTAAGAGTGCTTATCCTCTTTCAGGTATGTATAAATCAATGATATTGTAATTTTTAATCCGCCATAAGGTATTAAAGTCCAACTTATTTCTTGATTTTTTATGTAGCTTACAAGTGGTACCTTAAGTGGTTGTCGTCCACTTGGAAAAATATTAGTTGATTACGTCCATCAAAGATTTGGTCAAAACTCATATGAACATGTTTTTGGAACCATCACCACAAAGAAGCAAGCTGCTATAAATATGTTCAATAAAGAAATGAGTAGATTTATCTTTTTACTAGAATCACACTCGTGTCATCCTAGCATTAAATTATCATCAGTGGACGTTATAATCATATTCGACAGCGAATTAAATCCATCAAATGATTTAAAATCACTGCAAAAAATATCCATCAATTCACAGGCGGATCAAATCATGATTTTCCGATTATATACATCATCCACCCTAGAAGAGAGAATTCTCAAACTTGCAGAGAACAACATGGCCATTGATGCCAAGTCACAGAATTTAAGGAGTAATTGTGGTGCTTTACTCACATGGGGGGCCTCTGAGTTATTTGACAAATTGACTGAGTTTCATAGTCAAACTGGTGCAAGTATCTCATCTGAAGAATCTTTACTAAAGGATGTAGTGGAGGAGTTTTTATATATAATCTCTCACAAATGTAAAAGAGACATTACAACATCAAAAGCGACTATCATTCAAGTTCAAAATTATGGAAATTATGGTAAAAGTATTCCGCTACAAAGTGAGATAAAAACACATTTACCTGAAGGAGAACAGCCATATATATTTTGGAGAAAACTATTGGAGGGACAGTCTCCAATTTGGAAATTTGTATCTGAGTCAACCCCACGTCAAAGAAAAAGGCCTAGCTATATTTTGGATTCACCACCTAACGGAAAAAGTGGTGTGGATGGTGGTGGTGTAAAGACACGTAGGAAGACTGTAAATAATAATACTATAATTGAATCTGCTCAAGTGAAGACTGTTATTGAATGGGAAATTGGAGGAGTAAATGGAGGTAAATGGGCAATGTTGTCTTTGTATTAATTTATATGTTTTGTTTGTTCGTGTGACAGGGACTAGTAGTTTAAGATGGTGATATGTGTTTCAGGGGTACCTGCAACAAATAAGGAATCTCAGTCATCGTCTGGCAATCAGGTTTGGTCAGCCGAGGTCAATAATGAAAAGAGGCTACTTGACCTCTTGAAGCCCACTGTGTCTGAGCTTTGTAGTATTCTCAAGTTTTCGGTATGTTCTTGAATATTGGGTAGAAGTGGGCTGATTTTAGTACGGGTCAAAATGGGCTGGGTTGTCCCGCAAATACTTTTGTCCAATTTCTATAACTTATCAAATATCAATGCTTGACTACAAATATTATTACAATAATATTATAATCTTAAAATAACAAAGAATTGGAAGGCCATATAGTGAGTTTCATCTTGTTTTACACTTTTACCCTTTTTGTCCATTTTTAACATTTTTTATCAGACCCACTTGAGATAAAACACACCCCAAACCAAAGTTGCTGCCATTTCATTTTTTTATTTAATCATCTGTAGGAGTAAGATTGATCTGCTTACTTGATTTCTTATGTGTGGGATGTTGCTGACAATTGAGGAAATTAAACATGTTATTTGTTAACATCATGTTTTGATGCTTATGTAACCTATTGAATAAAGGTCAAGTACTTGATTGAATTACTTGACTCTAAATGCAGGAGTATGTGAAGAACATAGTGGAAAGATTTCTTGAATTTGTTATTGATCATTATCGTGTCGACAAGAAACACACAAGGGCATTACAGGCTTTAATGATATCACTGGTACTATCTTTTGACAAATGAATGACTTTTTTTGACAATACCTATGTATTTACTGATATGTTCTGTTATATTTTAGTGTTGGATTGGTTCTTCACTGGGAAATAACGAAATTGATAGGAGTGTATCCTTTGCTCTTGCAAAGGAGCATTTCAATTTCAGCTGCATGGAAAATGATGTAGACATCGTGTGCAAAAAGTTGGAACCGGCAAAGGAAAAATTCTTAGAGAACGAATTTCTTGATTATTTAAAGGATATTATTCCTGCACCAGAAGAGACTAAACTAGAGATTAATAAAAGTCGACATATCCCAAATGTTGATGCATTTGAAACCCACGAATCTCATGAAAATGTTTCTGGAAAGGGTAAGAAGAGTTAGTGAAGATCAAGGGAGAATGGAATAAAAAGAGGGTGAATTTAGAGAACGAGTACAAACTGGAGAAATCTATAATCCATGAAGTTTACAGTAATCCCTCGATAAGATCTGAAAAACTAAAAAAATTAGAAAGAGAATTTGCTAACAAATTGGAAGAACTTGAAAGATTGTGCGAGATTCACCTTGAAGATCTAAAGGCAACAATGATGGCAACTGAGGGACACGTGGCAGCTGAGCGTGAATTTTCCTTTCATGGGTCCCAATATGAGGCTCAGGTGATGCACTCTGGAAACCCTGAGGTGGCCCCCACTTTATCCGAAAACCCAATTGACGCACAGGGTCATGATGTACCTGTGTGTGAAGGTGCTAATGACATTGAATCTACTGGCTCTCATACATCTGAGAAAGAAAGGGTTGACACACCAGTATCAAGTGAGCAGATTGGAGAAGTTCCAGCTCTGCATCTTGGTGATTACATGGAGGTCGATGTGGCCGAGAAAGTTGACCCCAGTCATGAAAATGCTAAAGGAGGTATTAGCAGTCCTCATGCGCCACATGCTGTTGAAGATCACAATGAGACTGGTGCTAATGATATGGCGCCACATATCGACTCTGGTGACATTGTAATGCCAGCTGGAGGTTACAGCAAAGAAAACGATGAAGACAACACTGTTAGCCTTAATACTTCACATTTTAACAAAGACCGTCACAATACCATTGATGATGCGGCACAAGAAGTTGAATATGTCGAGATTTACGCTAATGAACCAGATGTTTGTGACAACCACAATGAGACCAACCCCAATGATGAGCTACCACATGTTGAGTCTGCTGAGATGGGAATGCAGGCTGGCACCTGTGAGAAAGAGAACAGTGAAAATGGCGAGATCTACCTTGATAAACCAGATGTTTGTGACGACCACAATGAGAGCAGACCCAGATCATATGTTGGGTCTGTTGGGATGAGGATGCCAGCTGGCACCTGCGACAAAAAGAAAGCTGAGGGTGGTGAGATTAACCTTGAAAAACCAGATGTTGATGATGATCACATGGAGACCAGCCCCAACGATGCGCTACCACGTGTTAAATCTGCTGAGATGGCAATGCCAGCTGGCATCTGCGACAAAGAGAACCTTGAGGATGGTGAGATCTACCCTGATAAAGCAGATGTTTGTGACGACCACGATGAGACCAGCCCCAGACCGTATGCTGAGATGGGAACACCAGCTGGCACCTGTGACAAAGAGAATGCTGAGGATGGTGAGATAAACCCTGACAAACCAGATGTTGGTGATGATCACATGGTGGCCAGCCCCAACGAAGTGCTACCACCTGTTGAACCTGCTGAGATGGGAACACCAGCCGGCATCTGCAACAAAGAGAACCTCGAGGATGGCGAGATCTACTCTGATAAACCAGAGATTTGTGACTATCATAATGAGACCAGCCCCAGACCACATGATGCGTCTGTTGGGATGGGAGCACCAGCTGGCACCTGTGACAAAGAGAATGCTGAGGATGGTGAGGTTAACCCTGACAAACCAGATATTGGTGATGATCACATGGAGACCAGCCCCAACGATGTGCTACCACCTGTTGAATTTGCTGTGATGGGAACACCAGCTGGCATCTGTGACAAAGAGAACCTTGAGGATGGCGAAATCAATCCTGATATACCAGATGTTGGTGCCAACTACAATGAGATCAGCACAAATGATGTGCTACCACGTGTTGATTCTGCTGAGATGGCAACACCAGCTGACAATGAAGAGAATGCTGAAGATAGCAATATAAGAACTGATGCATTACATGTTAATGAAGACCGTAATGATTCTTGTGATTCCATTAGTTGTAATCCAGTGTGTGCAGCCATATCACAGGACAAAACACCATCTGTTCAGCCGGTTTTTTCACCAGCTTTAGATCATTTGGAGTCGATCATTCCCGTAGGTTATCTGCATTTTGCGTAGTCATAATTATTATTTTGTTCATACGCATCGTAACTAAACTTTATACTTCTTTTGATCTTCTCAGGAAGTCCAGAACAAGCCTCTTCAATTAGAACAACTCCCGGACAATGGAGTCCAAGATGAACAAATTAACATTGGTGATCTGCAACTGGCAGGTGCCGGTCAACTTGATCGGATCATTCTAGATGAAGAACCGGATTTCCCATCTACCGATCCAGTGGTTGTTGAAAATCCATCTGATATGCTTCAACCGAACAGGCTATTACTTGAACCCACTTGTGAAGAGCCAACTCTCACTGCGTCACAATCTGGAGAAGATTTGGAAGAAAATCTTGTTGCTGCTGAGACACCTCATGAGGAACATCAGCCTCATTTAGCTACATCTGTTGCACCCGTACCTCCGCTTAATGCACTAAACATGTTTGATAACATTATCAACCAAGTGAGCTCTCAAATACCAAATCATACTGATCCACTTCAAGCTGAAGTAGAGCGGCTATACGCAGTGAAAGATAAAGTAACCAAGTGCTATCAAGAAACGGTCAGTCATTTATCTACCTTGATTAGTTGACTCATACTAAACGAGTTTTTATTAATCTTTATTTCTTAATTCTCATCATGCTATTGGATTTGTTTTTGTGCAGAAACTAAGGCTGAATTCTGAATGTGAAAAGGAAATAGCAGAAATTGTTGCTCAAATAAGTCTCAAGTATGAAGCTAAACATCTAGAAACAGATGCAGCTTATAGCTCAAAGAAAATGGAACTTGAGACCAATATCAATCGAGTAACCATGAACAAAATATTGGCCGAGGCTTTCAGATCTAAGTGTCAAGATCTTACTCTCTCTGGGCATCTGGGAACGCAACAAGGTATATCTACATTGTGGAATTTTGATAAAATAAAATTCGTATATTGCTGTCGCTTCGTTCATCTTAATGGGAATACTTTTCATCTTTGCAGTCTCTCAGGCTGGATTGATGCAGCAATTGCGTATGTTATCTGTTTCACCTCCTATGAGGCATCTCCACGGTGCTCCTTCTCCTTCGTCTTCACCTGGCCAATCTTTAGGAAACCAGCAGCCACCACAACCATCACTGTCGTTGCCACAGCCGCCACCACTACAGCAACCGCAAATACGACCACAGCAGCCTCTTCAGATAGTACACCAACCGGCTGCTCTTTTCTCGAGCAGACCACCATCACTGAGTAGACCATCACCACCTATGGTCAACCAGACCTCTTCAACCCCGCCTACCACTAGCAGACAGCTACCTATCACCCCCTCAGGTACACCCACCACTAGCAGATTGCCATCTACTGTCAACCAGATTACCCCCTCAACCACACCTTCCACCAGCAGACCAAGACCTGCCGTCAATCCTATCACCCCCTCAAGCACACCTACCGCTAGCAGATTGCCATCTGGCATTAACACGATGAACCCCTCAAATTTGACCAACAGATCACCACCTAGTATCGCCCAAATTGACATGTCTGCGGCAAATCTACGGATAAACACAGAAACCCGTGGTCAGTCCCCACATATGCGGCCTATGGTTAGCAGTGAACCCCGTGCACCCGCCCCACACATGCGACCTTTAGTCAGCAATGAACCCCGCGCTCCAGCCCCACATCTTAGATCTCTGCCCAGCAGTGAATATCGTGCACCAGCCCCACATATCAGGCCATTTAGATCTGTTCTGCCACGCCAGCACGTCACAAGTGGTCCGTCTCAATCTCCCGTCATGCCACCTCCTTCAACATCCTCACCACAATCACTAACACCACTACCTTCCGAACCCTTCATCGTGCCACCACAACCACCACCTTCTGAACCTTGCACAGTGCCACTATCACCACCATCAACCACAACTCCATTATTGTCATCTTTTGCTAACTTAAACGGGCTTGTGGACAATGCTCCCCGTTGGGTTAACATCGTGACACCTCAACCTGACGTAAGATCACAATTGACCAGTTGGACATCTCCGATTTCATCCGAGAGGGAACTGCACCGTCATCTTCTGCCATGATCTGGTTTGTTTGTCTGACGATGACTAACTAGTAGATGAGTATATATCTTTAAAGAATGTGCATGTAGTCTTAAGCTAGTAATGGGTAATCTAGAGGCTTAGAATGTTGAATTTTGGAAGTGAAACCTCACCACTTCTGTAGAGATGCAAGCATGAACACTTATCCATCTTAACATGTTTATACTTATTAGGGCTTTTACTCTTAGGTCCAATGTTAGTCCATTGATTTTTAAGAGGATTATGAAAAAGAAAATGACGAAAACTATTATCTTTAATGTATAAATGACACAACTTAACTCACGGGTCTACTTTATATTCACGTCTTCTATATGTTGTGCAAGAGTAAATAAACAAATTTACAAACTTAATAATTAACTATTCAAAATCTTTAAATTTTACAATGAATCAAAATTACTCCTGGACTCCTTCCCCAACAGTCTACTACATAACTCCGTCAAGCACTTAAGCTTGTGTAGTTGTGTGATTTCCTGAATGATGTGAAACTTTGTAGAATACGAGATAATACGTGACACTTAGTCTTTTATATATTAAAGGATTATAATAAATAAAACATATACGTGAATATATTACTAATATGCAAGCTAAGCTCATGTGTCATGGTTTTTATCAGTATTAAAAAAACCTTACATTGTACTCGTATCTTATAACTATGTGGTGATGACGTTGAAGTGGTCAAGTATATAAAGTGAGAAGTATGAGCCTACAAGTCTACAACAACTTGATTTTGATTATCTGGACGTAGATAAAAGGCACATCATATACAAAAATGCATATTCATATTTCACCAAACATAAATAAAATAGTTTAAAAAATAAGTGTTACAAAAAAGCATATTCATATTTCACCAAACATAAATAAAATAATTTATTAAACTTACGTAAATAATAAAAGAATTAGAGCATAAAAATATTAGTAAAAATAACTTATTAAGGGATATTTACATATTTTCCATTCTTAAAATCATAAACTATGTACTAATACCATAAAATTAATTACATATTTCCCTTCCTAATACATATATATTGTAATATTACATATTGATCTATTTAATTAAATTAAACTATCAAATGGTTATTTTATCTTGTGTTTACTAAGAGATTCTTACTTATTGATGTTTTTGTTATTATAATTTTTAAAATTTTGACAATTGTGTTTTGCATTTAGATATGTAAATTGATTATCGGTTATTATTGTTTTGATATGAAGTTTTAAACTTTTGTATGTGGAGTTTTTATTTTTATTATTTTTATCTATATAGAGGACTTAAAGAAAAAGTTATTGATGTTTTTAAGAAGGAAAATGTGTAAATTACAAATTCTAAATTACAATTTAAATTAATTAGAAAAACAAATTATAACATGTTTTTTAAATATAATATACACATGTGAGAATTTTGATGTGTCTGAAAACCTAAATATATAGATATAAAAATTGAAATACCAATATCATATCATTGTTTTAACTTGTTAAAATAAACTAATATAAATTTTTATATATATAAGAATGCATGCAAAACAAAAGAATTATTTTGTATAAAAAACAAAAATAAATGAGCCAACTCGTAACAAACCAAGCCCCGAGCCCATCATTTGAGCTCGTTAACGCACACGAACCAGCTCAACTTTAGTCAATTGTTAAACGAGTCGAGCCCAAATTTGAATCAATTTTTCCACAACCCTAACTGAAAAGTTCAAGCCGAGCCCGAATCCACCTTAACTCAACTTGACTCGTTTAAAGACTTGAAGTGCTTCATTTTGGCAAACAAAAACGGTAACAGGTAAAAGGGATAAGAATTAAAACTACAAGGGTCAAAGTAATAATTCAAAAGTCAACAACAAAGTCTCATGACACTACACCTCCTTCGTATAAATAGCGAATCTGGTGAGTTTCATCGGTGCACACGTTTCCGGCGACACCGTATGAGTATCTCCGGCGATAATATTATTTTCCGGCGATCACTTTTCGTCCACTAAACATCTGTATCTTTCTCCCAAAATATCGATCTTATAATCCTTTATATACGACGGATGCATAAATCGATCATAAACAATAAGTTGTGAAGTTGAATCTCATCGCATCGGAGTGTTTGTTTGCTTTTTGCAGTTGCAGTTGATCTGCCGTTGAATCTGGTTGGGAGAACAACGGTCTCTGACGAAGATGTTTAAGTTCTGGTAATTATTTTTGCTTTTTTCTTCTTCGATCGATTTAGGGTTTCTGTGTTTACACTGAATGATTGATTTTAGCCTCTTAGGTGGTGTGTGTGGTGGCATGTTGTGAATTGTGCTGTTTAATTTCATCTGGTTGAGAAGTTTGATTGATTTTGATCGAATTGCTGTTCTAAACCTTGTGATTGGAGTTTTGCTAACATGTGGTTCTTATTTGCGATGACTTTGTTAGTTTTTTTGGATCTCTAATAAGATACATTTGATGGAAGTAATGCCAGTAGCTTTGGATTTTAATCGGATAACATCAATTATATCTTTGGGGGTTTTTTAGCTGCACATGAACATCAGTTTACTGTTTATTTTTTGTTCTCTTCTGTTTAACTTAGGTAAACCATTAGTTTGTGGTCTTATGTTGAACCTGAATGATGTCAAATTATCAAACATTCAAACCATGTCTTACAGTCTCCAAGTTGTTACATTATGCTGTCATGCATGATACATCTAAAGTATGAACGACTATCATTCATTTACCAAGTTGTACTTTGATGTTTGATCAATGGAGCATTAAAGTTATAACTACTGCTTATTTTCAGGGGTTCTCAAGAACAAGCCGATCCAAGGCCACAGGAAATTCCTACAAACTCATGGTATCCTCCATCTGTTAGCTCACCAAGTTCATCCCGTCCTGCTACTCCTAATAGCATCCACTCTAATGCTTACTCACAAAGGGTTGGAGATCGACCTCATGTTTCTCCAGCAGAGGCTGCCGGCATTATTGTGTATTTAAAAGATAAAAGGTTGGCTTTATTTCAGTCAAGTTGATATTTATAAAGTATTATTTTTGTTTTCTTTTTTTTTCTACATCTTTTTATGTTCATCAAGATATAGCTATAAGGTGTTTCAGTTTGAAATTTTAATCATTTCATTACAAATATGCCCTCATTTAAGCATAGATAAAGAGAAACTTAGTATTTTTGTTTTTTAGTTTAAATTTGTAATGATTTCTTCAAAGCACGTTAAGACTTAATGTGTGTAGCTTGATTTAAAAAAGCATGCCTAAGGCATGAGGCGTGTTATACGCGTCATAGGGTTCGAAGTGAGGTGATTCCGTGAGGCGGCTTGATGCGGTCGCTTTTGGGTGAGCCCCACTTCAATCGCTTCAGGTCACCACTTAGATATGTATCACCTTTCATGGGGTAGTTTGTTAAGATGTTCATGGTTGAGAGAGTTGGAGTGATGATCGAAACTCGGACTACTGCAGGACTAAGAGGAAATAAACTAAGAAAATATACCAGGGGAGATCCCATTTGGTTTTTGGATCATTAGCTGTTAAATTGTTGAATTAAATTAGCTGTTAAATTAAATTGCCATCCATTAATTATAGAATAAAGACTCTCAAGTCTTAACAGTTATCTGTTGGATTGATTATTTTGATCAGCTATTGCCTGTTAAATTAAATTACTTGTCAATAGTTAGTTGTTAAATTAGTATATAAGTATCGCCTATGTGAAGCTAGTGTCTTGTCCTCAAGGCTTGATTTCTGGGATCCTAATATGACTATGGGTCTTTGACATGATTAGGAAGAAAAATAGCAAAGTTGAGCAATTAAGGGTGGTAATTTTTGTCTTTATTCTTTTGTTATATAGTTTTTTCTTAATGGAGGCACTCGTGCTTCTTAAAGCTAAGACCACGAAGCTTTCTGGCCTAGTGGTAGGTCCATGTCTTCCCTGGGAGGTTGTGGGTTTGAGTCTTGCTTGCAACAAAAATGCTCTGGTTAGTGGTGGGATTCTTTTGAGGGGGTTGGGGTTTCGGTTTCGGTTGAGAAACAGATAGGTGGTCTCAATTAAGGTAACCCCATCTTTCAAAGCAGGGTCGTACCCTAGGTAGCACCGAAACGGGTACGGGAGATGGGTACGGGAGATGGGTACGGGAGGTGGGTACGGGGACGATACGGGTACGGGGAACGGCAAATATAAAAAGTTCTAAATACGGGTACGGCTAAGGTACAACAAAAAAAATATAAAAAAATAATAATATATCAACCAATTTCCAAAATAGACATCAAAGTATTAAACAATATCCAAAAACAAATTCCTTAGTTAATTAATTATCAATAATCAAATCATTTTCATATCCCGGTTCATCCAATGTGAGATCGGCAACCTCCAAAAATCCTACATCTTCCATTGAGTCAAAAGCATCTCCACCCACGTCCCACATCTTTACAGCATCATTCGGATTCCTTGACAAAAGTCGAAGATTATTATGGATGTAAACCAAGTCTTGAGCACGACTTGTAGTCAACCTGTTCCTCCTAAGCGAGTGAATAAATGCATAAGTACTCCAATTACACTCGGCACATGAAGAAGAACTAGGTTGCCCAAGTAATCTAAAAGCCAAAGTCTGAAGGAAAGGAGTTTGAGCACCAAAGTTAGCCCACCAATTCTTGGGTTTCATACTCGCCATCTGTGAAATGCTTGTTAAGTCTTCAAAAGGACCACTCTTCATTGAAAACATTGCATATTCATCAAGAACTTTCTTATGTTCATCTTCACTAGGAAACAATCTTTTAAAACATTTAATTCTTTCTTGTGATATTTCACCATGTGGAGCAAGTCTTTTAGAATCCTCTAGTAACCATTCATCACTATAATATCTACAACATTTAGAAGTGAAAACATAAGTAAGTAATAGAAATCAAGCATATAGTTTAAAGTCATTTACCTTGGATTTAAAGAATGAGCTAAACAATGTAGGGGAGTGTTATTTTTCGCCCATCGAGCCACTAAAATATCATGCACAACATCATAAAAGATATTTAAATCAGATGCCGAACGTTTTTCTTTCTTGTAGATCTCAATCTTCACTTTCTCAATCATCGAATCCCATATCTCATAGACCAAATGTAAACATGGCTTGTCGGTGTCACAAACTCTAATCATCTCATATATAGGTCTAGTGAAACTAAGAATATATGATACTTTTTCCCACCATTCATCATCCAAAATTTTTTCTTTAACAAAGCTTGCTTTCACAGTGTCATCTTCTCTATAAGAAGACCATTCTTCGCTTATGACCATAGCTTGAAGACCCCTTTTGATTAGTTTCAGTCTTTTAAGCATCATAATGATGGAGGCAAAGCGAGTATCTGCAACCGAAAGAAGTCTAAGAGGAGTGAACTTGTTGAAAATTGAGAGTCTCATGTTATGATTCATGATGATATTTTTTATTGCAAGCGCATCTCCGTGAACTTCTTTTATCCATTTGCACTCTTCATATGTTGTTTCATTTGTTTCTACATTCCTTGGTGAACAAATGTTCTTCAAAGCAAGATTGAGTGTATGAACAACACATGGTGTCCAATAGATGTGAGGAAACTGACTCTCTATAATTTCTCCAGCCGCCTTACAATTTGCTGCATTGTCAGTAATGATTTGCACAATTTTTGATGACCAATTTTACTAATGACTTCTTTCATCAAATTAGCAATAAAAAATCAATCTTTAACTTCCCCAAAACAATTAACTGCCTTCAAAAACAAAGGACCATTACCTGAAGTAGCCATGAAGTTGATTAGAGGCTTTCTTGTAGGATCACTCCAACCATCACTCATAATAGTCACACCTTTTTCTTTCCATGTAGACCTAAGTGGTTCCAATAGCCTGTGAACATTATCTTTTTCTTTTTGCAGTAAGGTTGTTTTAAGCTTATTGTAACCAGGAGGGACATAACCATCAAATTTGTTGTTAGCAGCAAACTGAAAAGCCCGTACATAGTGAGGATTTCTTGCAAGATTAAAAGGTAAACCTCCGGTATAAAACATCCTAGCTATTTCTTGATCCAGTTGGTCTCTAATTTCAACACCAAAAGCTCTTTCAATCGGGTTTGAAATACCTTTTATTTTCTTAAATCCAACACCTGATTCACATGGCAACCCGACTTCTTTGGCTTTTGACTCGGCTTTCTTCCCTTCATGCGTATCTTCTAATCGTTTCATCTCAAGTTTGTCACCTGTTGTTGCTTTCTTGCAAATAGTAATCCCAATACCTATATAAAATACAAATCATAATTTATAAATATACAATATGAATCAATGAATCATAAAATATGATTGTAGATACAATCAACATAGAATACGAATCAATGATTCAATGATTCAATGATTCAATGATTCAATGATTCAATGATTCAATGATCATTACCTTTTATACCAAGCAAATGTGCTCTAACCCTAGAATATGACCCTTGTCTGATTTCACTGCAAAAGTTACACTTAAATTTCCATGTTTCTCCATTACCTTGCTTTTCTATTTTAGTCACATACTCCCACAATGGTGGTTCATCTAATGATGTTGATGATCCTTGTGTTTCTTGAGAAGCCATAATCGATTGACGCCTTATTATTCAGTTTATGACACCCAAACAATAAGAATAAACAATCAAATTCACCTCCAAAATAAAAATCAAACTATAATATATATAATAATATTATACAATCTATGAATGACACTCTTGTTGCAACTTGTATCCAAATATTTAATTCATATTTACTCATCTAGTTAAAAACTTAAAATCAATGGCAATATAGTAAATATTCATAAAACTCACTGATAATTGATAAATATTCATAAAACTCACTGATAATTCATAAAAATCAATGGCAGCTTGTATCCAAATATTAAATTCACATTTACTTCCACACTTTCCAAAGTACACCATCACCACTTTAGTATTGAATATTCAATGTTCAGTTCACCACTTCACCTCCAAAACAAACAGTCAAACACCTTTAAGAGCTTAAAGTCGATGGACGATCGTTTACCACTTCTCTTTTCACCTCCAAAGCATAGTTCGTGAGATCGATGATTCTGCTGCACAGATCGTGAGATCGATGATTCTGCTGCACAGATCGTTCGAACTTCGAAGTGAAAGTCAGTGATGTTCGATGTTGCGCTCACCTCTCGCCCAGATCGTTCGAACTTCGAAGAAGATGATTAGGCGGAGGCGACTGCCGGTTTAAGGAAATCAAAAAGGTTTTATACGGAAACCCTAAAAATAAGTCGAAACTTTTTGGAAACTTGCTTGAAACGTTTCCTTAAATCACACCCGATACCGGTACGCAATCGAAGCGTTTCGGACGCGTTTCCGATTCGTTAAAGTACTCGAAACGGGTACCCCACTGTTTGGGCCGTTTCGGTGCTTCCGAGGTCGTACCGTTAAAAGAAAATAAAAGTTAAGTTTAACTTTTTGTTTCCCGTGATCCATTGTGTGTTTGCTATCTTTCTAAAACTTAGTTATATACTTTCTTTTTAACCTTTTTTAAACTAAAGGAACATATGATAAGCATCTTAGTTAACATTTACATGTTTGTATATATTAGTGGGGTTTAATCTTGGATGTTAGCCACTTAAATATTTAAACTATATTGTGTGATGATTACTGATCCCAACACTGTTTGTGATGAATATATTTTTCAAATTTTGCTAATATTGTAAAATTTGTTTTTGTTGATTGTTTATTACTATTTGTTGTATCCTACATGATTTGATTGATGTAGCGTTGATGAGTTACGGAAGCTTTTATCTGACCAAGAGGCCTATCAACAGTTCTTGCTATCAATAGATCCCGTGAGAACTCAGAACAATGTAAGACACTGAATTTGTATTTTACATACAAATTTTTTTATTACAATCTTCAACATTTTCATTTGATCGTTTAATTGTTTTTTTCTTCTCTTATTTCTTCTAAAACAAGGTAAGAGATGAGCTTCGCAAGGAAACTCTCGAGCTTGCTAGTAAGTTTTTTAGTTGATGTGTAAACGTTTTCACAGTTGTACTCCTAATCTCCTATTCATTGTCTGTTTCGCCTAAAAGAAGTTTGAATATAGAAAAATAAGGAAATTAAGCATAAACTTGTTAGAAATTAATCTTGATGTTAAGAGAGTATACGAGTGAACAAGAAAGATAAGGGTGGAATTAGTTAACATGTAGAATATATCAGTCAAGGTAAATATTAGGAAAGTATTGAATGTTTTGGCTGTGAATGGGTTGTCATCCAGTTGTGTTTGAGGTGTGATTTGATAGTAATTAAGGTTAAAAGTAGTATAAAAAGAGGGTCATTGTATAGAGTTTAAGGTGTGGTCTTTTGTTCTTCATATTTATAAAAAGAGTCGTGGTCGTTCCCACAAAATACGAAGTATTATCATTGTTTTTCTGGGCCAATATTCTAACAATTGGTATCAGAGCGAGACGATCAAAGAAGACCTATGTGGCGGTAAAGGGGAGATCAAGTAACAACCAAAGACGTGTAGAACAAAGCCACCCAATCAGTTTTGTGATAGACTGACGGAAGAAGAACATGTGACAGGTTTAAACCATCTGTGATAGATTCATTGCAGGGCTGCTGATGGAATATGAAGGTTGCTGTTGGAAAATGAAGGCTGCTGTGAGGTTCTAATAAAAGGGTTATTTGAGTAGCAATTGAGCAGCAAAGTGCAGACCATATTTGTGAAGTTTCTGCCCTATTTCTGTTGAAGGATCAAAAGGCTGTGAGAGCCGGTTGCGAGAAGCAATCAAAACAGGGTGAAAATAAGTGACTGATCTGGGACAGATCGATTGAAGACAGGTTGTGTGACGCAACTACAGTAGAAGAAGACCTGCGTGATACAAGTTACAAAGGTGTGATACCGGGGTGGAGAAAAAGAAGTTTAATCTGTGAAAGATTGAACCAACTTTGCTGTGAAAGCGGGTTCGAGAAGAACTGATTTGTGATTGATCAGTGTGGGAAAGCGGGTGATCCGTGTGAAGAAGTGAGAAACTGATCTGTGCGAAACAGATTGGGTTCTATGCGAGGCAGAACGTAAGGTTGTGTGAAGTTGCGATCAGAAGTTAAGAAAACCTGAGCGATTCAGGTCACCACCGAGAAGATTTAATATGTGAGGGATTATTCATATATGGGACAATCTGTGTGACACAGGTCGTGAGGAGAAGAACTCAGAAAAACAAGGGCAAGAAGAGCTTGTTGCTGTTTGAATCAAAGGAAACAATTGGCAAGTGATTTGCTAGGAAGTGAGATTGTTGAGCTGCTGTGATAGCAGGTTTGCAAGGCTGTAAGCAAGGAAGAAAACAAAACAAAAACAATGTGAGACTAAACAAAAGCTATGTGAAGTAAATTTGAAGATCAGTGGTTGATCAAACTTAGAAGAAACATGGTTCCAGCGACTGGAATTCAAGACCAAGGTGATACAACATC
Source organism: Flaveria trinervia (assembly GCA_025506515.1). Taxonomy (NCBI): domain Eukaryota; kingdom Viridiplantae; phylum Streptophyta; class Magnoliopsida; order Asterales; family Asteraceae; genus Flaveria; species Flaveria trinervia. The sequence continues at coordinate 121,146,020 of CM046442.1, read as the reverse complement.
AAGATTAAGGGCGAGAATGTTAGAAATTAATCTTGATGTTTAAGAGAGTATACGGGTGAACCAAGAAAGATAAGGGTGGAATTAGTTAACATGTAGAATATATTAGTCAAGGTAAATATTAGGAAAGTATTGAATGTTTTGGCTGTGAATGGGTTGTCATCCAGCTGTGTTTGAGCTGTGATTTTATAGTAATTAAGGTTAAAAGTAGTATAAAAGAGGGTTACTCTATAGAGTTTAAGATGTGGTCTTTTGTTCTTCATATTTATAAAAAGAGTTGTGGTAGTTCCCACAAAATAGGGAGTATTATCTTTGTTTTTCTGGGCCAATATTCCAACAAAACTTAGTTGTAATAATTAGATGTTGCAGTTTTAACCTTTTTACTTGTGAATGGCCCGATATAGGTTGTGTATCATCTGAAACTGGTCATATATAAGAAAATTATTAAAAGGGGGACGTTTTAAAATGAATGAAAGCTGCAGAGTCTTTTTTGTGTTATATACAACCTCTTTTATCACTTTATTTGAAGAGTTTATTTTATTGTGATAATAGTGTTCTTGTAATGATAACTACCACATTAATTATCCATAGAAATAGACAAAAAGTTTCTTTGGTCAACTTAACTGGACCTGATCCGACCTGTTTAGCCCAACCTTGTTTGGACCTGTTAACTGATGGATATTGTTTTTTGTCAAAAATGTAATTCTTCAATACCCGCTAATAAAAAGGACTTAAATATCCTTAAACAATGACAAAATAGGAGAATATTGTGCACCCAAATCAATAGAATCATTTGTATGACCTTCCAGTACTTTCTACTTAACTTACCAAAGAGTGCAAGTGTAACGAGAGTACAACTTCATAGATTCCCCTATTTATTTGAAAAGGATTGCATATGACTGCTACAGAGTCAAGAACATATATTTCTATTTTATTTTTTTACTAATAATTGGTGACAAACTTACAGTATGTTTTTTGGTATGCAGGAAAAAACTTGGAGAAAGAACCCCAGATAACCGAATTGAGGAACCAGGTGAGTTTTTCAGGCAGTGCAAATGTATAGCAACCCCCAAATTCAACATCAAACTTGTCACATTTTTATATGTAGAAAAAATATTTGATTTGATTTAATTTTTTTCATAAGAAGGGTAGCTATGATAAAATTGGTGATGGCTATAGATATACTATTAAATTTTGTAACTTTGATATGAAAAGGCTCATGCTTCTTGTTTTCTTGTGGTACAGTGCATGATCATAAGAACAAGTGAGTTAGCATCTGCTCAAGAAAAGCTTAATGCTCTCACCATGCGAAAAGCTGATATTCTTAAATCTTACTCCCCTGGTGCCTTGCTACACAAGCTACAAGGTAAATACGCTCTTTCTTTAAAGGCTCAAAAAAACACATTCTAGGATTAAACTTCTGCTGTGTGCTTGTTAAGACTGCCTTGTGAAAATCTTGAGGTGGCAAAACGGGCTGGTTGGTTAATAGGTCTGCACAGGTAACTTTTAGAATTAGCTGTGTCGGTTTGGGCTTAACACTCAAAACACATTTTGTCAATTATCATGATTATGGACATTTTAAATACATTAACGACGATGGGCTGCCGGGCTGGGAGTCCAAATGGGAGCAGCCTCTCTACCTCATGGGATAGAAGAAAATTATGTTTTCATCTCACCCTCCACAGACCCTACCAATTGCTTGCTATGAGTGGGTTTTACTGGGCACATTCGTTTGTTTATTTGAATACATTGTGGATGACTATTGACCTGTTCAACCTGCTTCCATATCCAACCAATCTTTAAAAACTTACCCATTTGCCCGTTAGAAGACAAAAATACAACTGCCGTCGACATTTACTATCATTGTTTTTGGTGAAATTAAGGACTTGCATGATCATGTATTTGGGTGGTATATGAACTTTTAATCGTATAAATAAAAATACATATTATTGATTGATTTCAGAGTCTATGAGTAAGACCGATGAGGAATCTGAAACACTCCACCAGCAGCTTCTCGGAAAAGAGATTGATCTTGCAACGTTTGTTCAGCGATACAAAAAGCTACGTGTTGACTACCATAAACGGGCTCTCACACACCTTGCAGCCAGCACTTCATTGGCCGGTTGACTCTCTTTTTGGTCAAATTATATTTCTACCTTGTGAATGGATTTACATTGAACGCACAATTGTAACATTTGAACATGAAAAGCATCATGAATGTTTTCGTTCAATTTCTTTCTGTTTGTTGGATTGAACAAAAACTATAATTTAAAGAAGATGTGCTTCCTCCGTTCAGGCTCTAGTTAGAAATACGGTTTCTGGTCGAATTAGAGACCGCTAAATTCAGATTTCAGTTTCTGATATTCGTTTTGGATTAGAGACTAGTTTGAATTTAAATTTCGTTTTTATGAATCAAGTTGCGGATTTGAAACCGAATAGAGTATCCGAATTCAACGTATATGTATGTATATGTCACACTTTTAGATGTAGAAGCATAGTGTCTTACCTAACCATCTCATATCAAATCTGAGACCTTTGTCAAAGAGGAATCATGCGTCAACCCTTGTAGGTCAATGCCCATAGTTCCATTTACAAATACTGAATGTAAATTTTTTTAAAAATATATCGTTTTCTTTGTTGCGTGGTAAACTTATACAAAACAAGTTGTAATGCATAGTATAGAAAACGACATATGAACACTTTAACACTCAAAAGACTAGTATTTTGTCAAATATGTCAACTTGTTATATATAATAAATAAATTAATAATTAATAATACAAGACTTAAAAACCAAAGTATTAACTAAACCATTTGGATATTAGAATATATCAGATGTGCATTGTGCCCTTATACAGGTAAAAGTGACAGTTTGAGATTTTAAATTTTTTCCTTTCCCTTTCTATTATTTTTTACTTATTATATTCCTATACATGAGATTATATGTTGCTAGTTATAGGTTGAATTGCTCACTTCTTTATTATATTTTTTATGTGACACTATAGATCAGAAGGCTATACTTGCAGTAAAACAAAGAAAACTAGATTACATACACCATTTAACTTTTAAACGGTAAATTGTAGTTTATTACAAGGTACATCATAGTGTGTCTGCAATGTTAAATAAGTAATGTTAAATATCTAATCAATGGTGTAGGAGTTTAAAACCCTAAGACTGATAAGTTTTACGGGTCAAGTTTATCCGTGATGATGGTTTAGTCACCCGTCTATCACTCGGTAACGGGTACATTCTTCACACTCAAGTTCCATATAAAGAAGAGGTTGGTGTATATCCATTTGCCCAAAGATTGATTTAAAGCCTACAAGAATAATATTTAAGGTTCGAACATTTTCAGTAGATTTGTTAGAGAATATGCCTATTTTATTTCTTGAATAAATAAAAACACTCTTTGAGTCGTACAAGTAACATACAATATTGTTTACAAAACATATTAGAACAAATATAAACAAAACAATTTTTATAGCTTAAACTTGATTCCATTTTAGACCAAACCCATTTTCACCCAAATCATATTGTCAATTTTGTAAAAGGAACTGTTTTTATCTAAAATCATTAAACTTGAAAATTATTTTGACCCGTTACCACCACCTCACATGTTTATTTCCTTATTTGAATCTTATACGAATTAGGAGTGTTATTCAAGTTTTTTATTTGGGTTTCGGGTTCCTCAAGTTAGGTTATTCGGGTTTTAGGTGTAGGAAATCAGCCCGAAGACAACCAAATAAGTAATATTTAACTGGTTTTTGGGTTTATTTGGTTCGGGTTAATTGGTTTTCGTGTTTATACTAAACCATTAAACTTAAATGAATGTGTATGTGATCAAAATACAACTATGAGATGTAGCATGTGTTATCAATATATTACATTTTGTTTATGATTTCAATCCGAAAGTTTCGTATATTTATATTTACTTTATTATGTATATTCAAATCTTATAAGATATTAGATTTTAATTATTCATAAAGTTTACATAATAAAATTGAATCACTCAATCACAACAAGGAAATACAAAGTTTAAAAAATCATGTTTTCAAAAAATATGTAAACGGTAGCATGATACACGTATATATACACATACATATATATTAATCTTGAACTTAAATAAAAACTAATATTCGGGTTAACCTGAATCTCACAATATCAACCAAAATACTAAACCATTTGTAAAAACAGGTTCGGTTTGTTGTAACAATCAGGCTGGGTAGCTCATGTCAGTCCTTAATCGGGTTCAGATTTTTTTTATTCGGATTAATTTTTATTCGGATTAATTTTATTCGGGTTCTGGTAAAAAAACATAAACTCTAATTGTTTCGAATAAAACAAACATTAAAAAAGTAGTTCCTTAGCAAAGAGCCATATACATTATTAATACATAATAACATTTCGCATTAAACACGTAACAAATTTCTATTTTGAAATTTAATCATCTCTTTCATGTGATTAGGTCAAAATTGAAGCATCAAAACCTTCTTCTTCACTCAAAAAAGTTCAATCTGCCGGAAAATGGGACCACATGATCGCTATCGGATAATTGACCGACGAAAACGTGTATATAATGCCAATGGTCTCATATCGTTTGATCAGATCCCAAAAAACTCTGGTGAAGAGATTACAGACGCACGATTCTTCTACATTTTATGGATGTCTCATCGGAAAGTGAAGATCGGAGAGTTATGGAGGGTTGGCTGTATCAAATTCGCTCCAATAAATTCGGATTTCAATTCTCCAGGAGACGATATTATGTTCTTCAAAATCGCCGTTTCAAAAGCTTCAGTTCGATCCAAAATTCACTTCTTAAGGTTCAGTTTTTTATCATTACCTTTGTTGATTATTCATTGTTGATTAAACAGGCCGTGTTACTGTCAAGGGGTACAATCTAACAAGTATAGGCCGCGTGTATATTATTACAAAAACTAGGTTAGTATCTCGTGTATGACACGTGTTGAATAAATAAAATAATAAATAATTAATAATAAAAATTTATTAATTATAAAACAATGTTTGAATATAAAATATGATTATAACTGTATATTAATAGTTATTTCAAGTAAATAAACAATAAATAGGTTATAGATAGATAAATAGATAGTCAAGAAACTCATTTATTACATGGATTATAATTAGTAATAAACACGAAAAGTTACAGTACGATATTTTAATATAAGATGTAAAAAATTATATATACGTACTTGTTCAAGAGATAAAACAATTATACTATTTTTAACTCTCTTATCTAAATAGTTTTGTTTTTAAATATTTGTTTTAAGATTTTCTTATAAAAATTTATTGTTTATAAAAATCTTGTTTATTAAAAACTCAAGTTTCTAATTATTCTGCTTGTTTTAATAAAACTACTTTTAGAAAATTTTATAATTTTTATAATTATTTTAAAAATGACTAATTTAAAATATGTCGTTTCAAAAGTTTCAATGTTTTAGAAAATATATGAATGTTAATTTTCTTGATAAAATTTATTTTTAAAACATAGTTTGATTTAAAAAATTGTAAATGAGAGAAAAAAATGTATCAAGTGACAAAATTAATTTTTATGAAGAGAGAGAAATTATTTGAGTATTTAAATTACTTTAATAATTTTTTGAAGGGAAAATAAAGTAACGATGTCTAAAAAAATGACAGGTGTTAAAAAGTTGGTTTAAGAAGATAACAAGTGATAAAATAAACTTTCTTTTATTAGTATTTATAGATTATAACACCGAAAGATAATATGAGCTTGATATTACATGACTTGTCTAACCTGAAATTTTATTGTATTTTATTGCATATTAGTACTTATAAATTTTCATTTGCAACAAAAAATTGAAACGTATGTAAAATAACTAGGTTAGAGCCCGTGTGATACACGGGTGATTTAAAACAATCAGTCTTTCATTAAACATTATTTAAATAATAAACAATATGAAAATTTCAAAGTATGAAAATAAAATTAAAATAACATTAATACTCTCAAAACTTTCTCATAAATGTCTAAACACCTGTTTGTATATAACGTTTTGTGTCTCATTGGTAATGTAATTATTATGATCTATTGTTATCATTTCAAAAGAGTAAACTTTTTTTGAATCCTTGAATAGTTGTCTAGTTTAAATCTTGATGATTCGAACCTTTATGGTATACTCAACCTGTAATACAATTAGATCATTGAACAATGTGATTCTCTTTGATGCCATTATACTTCAATATTTCAAGAGTGAGAAATAATTATAAACTTAACAATTATGAAATGAACATAGTCTTGTATTTGATTGAATTTAAAAACATCATACATAGTTTGGTGGTTGGGAATGTAAGTGTCTTTGTGAAATACACAATTATAGTATGTGCATCTCATATGATACGTAATTATACACTTATTGGCAAAAAATAAAAGGAAACAATTTGAATTAATTGAATCTAATAATTCATAAATATATTATAATTAGATCATTTAATAACTTATCAGAGTAATATTACATATTGAATACTATATAGTTCTTAAATATTTGATACTTTGATAATTTATAAATATATTATAACTGAATCAATTAATCATCTAGTAACAAATCAAAATTGGTGAATAAAATTTTTGACAAAATAAGAATTTACTAAACTAAAGGAGTTTATTTTAGAAAGTAATACGGAAACGGAGGAAAATTTATATATTTTAAGACATAATATAAAAGGTTAAATGGAATTTGAGAAACAATACTATAAAAATTGAATTAATATATGGTTAAATAAAATATCTATTAGTATGGTATACATGTATTTAATATATGAAATACTAAAAATAAGATGATCTAAAAGTATGTCATGTGTCAAATTGATGGTTTAAGAAAATGACACGTGGTTTCAAAAAACTTGTTTTATTAGAGTCTATAGATTTTGTTTTTGTATCTCCTAAAAATAGATATAAAATCTCAATTAGTTTACATTCTATGTAAAAAAACATGTATGATTAAAAAGGTCAATCTGAACATCAGTAGTAAACTAAACATGTTAGTGGATTTGACCTAAAATTCGCACCCATTTGATTATTTATTTTGATCGTAGGATCCTGTGAGAAGCGCAGATGTGAATCCTTGTATATGTGTAATGGACAACGGGAGAAAGAAGATTAGGGGAAAAGTTTTTTTTGTTTTCACAATTTATGGAATTTCTAGCAATGGTGGTTGTTTGAAGGTACATAAATACCATCAATTTATTTATGGAAAATATGAGATATTTCTTTTAAAATATTGTATATAATAAAGCAATTTTTAAAATTAATATACATTTTTTTAAATTTAATAATCTCAATATGTACATCTATTTTGTTATAAAATTTATTAAAAACCGAGTTGTATTTAACGTATAACATTTTTTTTATATTTACAAGGCCAAAAATACTTTACCTTGAATACAACTTGTTTTTCAGTACAATCCACATCGAAATGTGAAAATAACAAATAAAAAAATTGTTTATCTATAATTAAATTTGAATGAAACTTATTAGTGTAGATAATCAATCTATAATTTTAATAAATAATGAAAAAAGAAATATGTTATATTTTAATATTTTGCAGTTTCATCAGTGTTATAACTTATAACCCTTGTTACTTAACTTTAAAAAATTAAAAGTTTTACATCCGTTTTAATAATTACTTTAAGAAAATACAACAGATTTAATAAATTCAAAAATATACATATGCTAATTATCATGTTCTTGAACAGTTAGGAACAAGAAATCTTGAAGAAGCTGCAAATTGGGTCGAAGCTTTCAAGAAAGTATCTCTAAAGGTGCAAATGGATTAACTTAAAAAGCCTGCATCTAATTATATTATTGATCAAGGTTAACATATTTCTCTAAATTCACAGATGAACCAACATCCACAAGATACTTTGGATTCTGGTATATATGACCAGCAGCTTACAAGGTAAATTAATAAAACAGTAGCTTCATAACTAATCAAACTCGCTTATTTTATATTTTGAATTTATTGTCTTATTAGCATGATTTAATGGTTTTGCAGGTCAAACAGTTCTAGTAGAGTCCTTGATTCAAACCATGTTGATATCCACTTCTCTTTAGGCTCAGTTACAAATCGCAAAATGGCTGACATGTCATCTTACTGGACAATCATTGGCTGTCACAACGGTAAATCATTAAAAAAATCTTTAAAAAAAGAGGAAATTTTCTCATTTCTGAGTCTGCATGCTTAATATTTTGCTTCTTGATTCAGGTCTCAGACTATATAAAGAAGTTAATAATCATGAATACCAGAAAAAGGTTAGTCTGCATGTTAATTCCATTAAACACCACCTCCCCCAATCCATATATATTAGATAGAATATACACTATAATTTGATTATGTTTCCTTTGTAATTATCCTTATTATACTTCTATAAGTAGTTGATTAATAATACATAATATCTTATGAGGCTTTCATTATTCCATACATGGATTCTTAATTTTGCTGGATTTATATTATGTGTTGCAGAGGAATGGTCATCCTGCAATAGCAGCCATTAGTTTGATAGATGGAAGCCCAGAGGTTGTATTTCAGATTCTTATGTCTCTTGGTTCTTCAAGATCAGAGTAAGAGTGAGAGCACCCTTGTTGTCGTTGTTGTTGTTGTCGTCTCCACATTTAGTGTAATTATATATGTGTAATTGCAGGTGGGACTTCTGTTTCCAAAATGGTAGTCTGGTTGAAAATATAGATGGTCAAACAGATGTCATTCATAAGCTCCTAAAAGATGATTGGTTACCTTGGTAAGATTCATACCAATTTCAACAATTTGTTTAAATGTGACAACATACAACTTCATTCTATAAATATTTATTTTCCAGGGGTATGAAACGAAGAGATCTCTTGCTGCAGCGTTACTGGAGAAGGGAAGATGATGGAACATACAGTATGAAATTGTTATTTTATTTCCCCTTAATTAAGTTCTTTACTAAACAATAAACTCTGTTTTATTAATCTTTTTGCAGTTATTCTTTATAATTCTGTTCATCATAGAAAATGTCCCCCTCAGAAGAACTGCGTCCGGCCTGCATTAAAAGTAATGTATGATGAAAATTTACATTTGCAGTTACTTATCAAACAAAAACTTAAAAAGAACAATTGAAAGGTTAATACCATGAAAACCTAATGTACTTTCAACCCAGTTTTGCCATATTAAAGTCCATGAACTTAGCTAAGATACACGTACATATTAAAAAAGTAATAATAGTTGCTTAGTTACTTGTTACTTGTTACGCCTTAAACGGGTCAAAAATTGATGAAGTGTCATTCCAAATGTGCAAAAATGCTGACGTGAATTATCTTTTTGATCACTTTATCTAAATTTATATATAAAGCGATCAAAAACTAATAAGGTAGTGTTTCATGTCAACAAAAGAGTCTACATGGAATGCATGTCAATAAAAATCATCTAAAAGCCTACACATAAGTAATGAGTGTGCTAGTAACCGGCATTTGTTATTGATTTCACAAATACATGGATTTTAAACAAGTTTTTAATATACAGAAATTGGGTTGAGGGACTTTTTCATGCAAAATGAGTAGGTAGTTTGGTTTTCTATGGCATTAACCCATAACTAAGAGAATGGTTTTGCATCATATTTTCCAGGTGGTGGGTACATCATATCACCAATGTATCAATGCAGACAATCAATTGTAAGACATATGCTTGATATTAATTGGAAACTTTGGAGATCCTCTTCTTCAAAATATTCTAATAAATTTCTTTCGATTCGCATGATTGGGAGACTTGCTGGTTTGCTTTTCTTTCTTTTTGCATGATTATTGTGTTTCTTTTTTATAATTATAAATCATATTCATGTATACTGAATCATGGTTTCCATCTATATGCATGTAGCTTTGAGAGAGTTCTTCAAAACAAACATAGATAATTACTTATCAGAGTTCTCACTGCAAGAGTCAAAGAGAAAGGATTTGCTGCACAAAACTCAAACTTCAACTAGTCTTGCAAGTCAAAGAAATGAAAATCAAGAATCTAAAGTTCCTTCAAATCACTCGGATTTTGTAAAAATCTGTGATGAATCAGATGAATTCTTTGACGCTTCAGATACTTTTCTTGATGATCAGTTAGAAAGTAGTTGTACTGCTGATTGTCATCCTGAAATTTACTCTCAGGTACTAGAGCCAGTACATATATTTTACTATAGGTGGGGAAACCATTTGGCGGGTTGGGTAACCGACTAATACGGGTTCGGGTGAAAACAGATGATTATATGGTATTGGTCACATATTGGATTGACCAAAAACACTTTTTGTCCAAATTATCTTACAAGTAGTTAAGTGTGTCAAATATGATTACAAATAGTGCACTTTGACCAGTTTTATAAGCTACTTTTAAAAAAAAAAATTAACCTTTTGTTACCATTGGTGTTGAATTTTCAGGACGCCGAACTATGCACTCAACCTGATAATGATTTAAAGGAAAATTTGCATGAATATACGGGTAATTAGTTCTGGTTATTATTGTTAAAATTTCATGTACAAAGATGGTAGCATTAGAGCTCATTTTCTGTTAGTTACGCGTGTTAAGACTTAAATTATGATATTTAGCTGCAGTGCATGGACAAGATTATCTTAAGGGTGTCTTATGTAACTACAAATTCAGCATTCTAGAAGATCAAACTGGTAGTCTTCCCAGCAGTTGGTCAGTTCCAGAACCTTCTTTGTTTCAAATTCGGGGAGAAACTTATTTCAAAGACCGAAAGAAGGTATATTTCATGTCATTTTGATGCTCGTTTTTAATTTGTTCTCTTTTTTATTTGCTTACATGCTTTTCTTTAGATTACTGCAAAAAGCATATTGATGCAAACTGTTGCTGTTGATTTCCTGAGATCAGATAAGAAGGAAGGTGATCTTGCTGCCCGGCCAGGGAGCATTGTTCAGGTTGGCAAAATGGGTGGGTCAAATGGATTGGGTTAGGCGTGCTTGTCAAACTTCTTTTAGTTTGTATATAGTAAATGTAGTACATATAGAAAATAAATTAAATTCAGTAAGATAATTTCTATAAAACTAAGGATTCAGGACGCTGTAACATTTAAGTACACATTAGGCTGCTTTTGAACCGTTTAACGAGTTACATTTTTCTATATTTGACCTGCTATCAATGAAATGCAACCCTAGTTGACATGGTTCCATATAGATTGACTGAAACTTTACGGCCACTTACCCAGCGCAAACTGTTTTTACTTTGTAGGGATTAATCTTAATCTGGTCAAAGTCGGGTCTTTTTTTACGGGTCATTGAGCGTGTTTGGTTGCATTGGGTCAATAAATTAGTAGTAACTGAGTCAAGTTCATTGTAGTTTTGATTGTGTGATCATGGAGTTAGTAGTTTAGATTATGGGTTATGTTATAGAGTAGTGCTACATGTTTTATGAGTTGGTTATTGCACTTCTGTGCTTACTGAGTATGGGTCACATTATGTGTATAAGGCTGATTTTTGAGTAAGAATAAAAATGGAGCGAGTTGAAAGCAGTAAATATTCATTTTCTACCTTTCTGTACGAGTGAGTTTCGTGTGTGTTTTAGGGGCGCGAACCAACATACTTGATCGTATTGATTAGTTGTGTATTGATGGGGTCCGGTGAATTTTGTGGTAGCGGGTTCTCATGATCACCCAAAAAAACTGACACCTTTAGTACATACTGGACAAATGGAAGTTTACAAATTTTATAATGCAGAAATTTGCAGCTGATGGCGGCTCAGAATTCTTCATCATTGTTAACTTTCAGGTAATTCATGATTTTCCTTCATCTTGCTAGTTGTTTTTCTGCTTTAATTGGATGATAAGTAATTTTACTGTGGTTTTTTTTATTAATCAGATTCCTGGGTCAACAACTTATAATATTGCTTCTTACTATATGACAAGTACTCCTATCAAAGATCTTCCCTTACTAGAGAAATTTGTAAAAGGAGATGATGCATTCAGAAATTCAAGATTTAAGCTCATATCACATGTAACTGAGGTGAGTAAAGGTGGCAAGCACACGTTATCTTACGCGTCAAAATAATTTCGGTCCGACATGATGGGTTGGCTTAAGCCCTTGTTTCTCTAAATCTTCAAAGGTTTCTATAAATATTTAGTGTGTTATATATTATTAGAGAATATAATGCTTATTTTAGGGGATACCATGAATAAAAATATACTTTGGGTGAATTTCTGACTCGTTTGAAATGCTTATTTTTAAGCCATCTTTTAATATCAGCCATTTTCATTGACATTAGGGACCATGGATTTTAAAACAAAGTGCTAGTAGAGCGACTCTTGTAGCCAGTTGCTTAAGTTAATTATATTCATGGGAAGAACTACATTGAGGTAAATTTTGTAGATAAATTTCATAGATAGAATACATATGAGGATTTATTATTATTTTCTTTATCGTAATTAGGAGATATATTTGATTATATGTTTTTGAATTATCCTCATTGTATTCCTATTCATAATTAATAGTATATGATACCTTACAAGGTTTTCGTTATTGTATAAAATTACAACTTTAACGGTTAAAACGTTTTTTTGACTTAAAGATCATTTGAAATTAAATTATTTCCTTTAAATCTAATACTTTCTATGTTAATTTAGCTTGATATCGATGTCGGGTCATTTGCACTTGCAAGAGGGTTGGCTAGCACCGCATTGAGTTGCTTCAGTAGTTTGATAGCCGAAACTGCATTCGTCATACAAGTACATTCATTCATCAACTTCTTTAGTTTAATTAAAAATTACAAACGGTCATAGGATGTTTTAAAACATGTATACCGAGTATATAACTATATATGCAATTTTCATAGGCAAACACTGTGGATGAGCTTCCAGAGCAACTTTATGGTGCATCTCGGCTCAACCATCTTGATATCTCTACAGCTTTATGCATCTCTAACGAATGATCTTGATGCATCAAAAGCTTTATGCGTCTATGCTGAACCATCTTGATATCTCTAAAGCTTTATGAGTCTCGGGTGACTATCTTGATGTCTAAAACTTTATAGGCAAACCCATGATCAATTTGTTATCTTGTTTTTTTCAACAAGTGTTGTCTGGATATGGAATGTTATCTAGATATACATAATTATCAAAGTAAGTAATGAATGTATGGTTATTGTTAAAAGATTTAGGGTTTCATTATTCTAATAACAAAGAATGAGTCCGGGAGCAATTGATAAGTTTGTTGTTTTATGATCTTAAGGTACTTGCAGATTCAAACTAAAATGCAGGATAAATTTATGAATTCAAGTATCTGAGATTCTCAAATAAGTTCAATCCAAATCAACCTGAATTCAAGTTTCCGAATATGAAATGGATTTTTGAATTCTACAACAAATTCATTTCATAAACTCAAAACATGAATAACCTAAAAACCGATTTGATATAGAGGTCGTGTCATCAATTATTTTGAGCTTTGCAACTCACCTTATATTTTAGTTAATCTATATTCAATTGATAGTTCATGCATAGTATTATTTTTTTGTGACAAAAGTTAATGAATATGAATTATTAATTTTTATAAAACAAAAAAAAGTTATACAGTCGTTTCTTATGTGTCTAAAAAGTATTTTAAAAGTAAGTGTATGTTTTAGAAATCATAGTATATCTGTTTAACATTTTATTAAAATATACATAACAAAAGATGTGATGAATCTCACTATATGCATTTTTATAATTTGTTATCTTCACATGCAATATTATGTTATGCATTTTGTGCATATATGACCGTGTAAAGTGTATACTTATTTTTTTCATAATTTACATGACTATTGTGGTTACATGTTTTACTTGATCGAATACATTAGTGTAATAAAATTTTAATAATACTTTAAATTATATCTTTGTTTTCTCTTAAGAAATTGAGGCTAATGTAATTAGAAAATCACATAAAAAATCGTTTTTATCCACTAAAGTACTAAAATGGCCATCGACTAAAATCTAACTATTTGAGATTTTTCTTATACCAAAACTACGAATACATACAATCTGGTAAAAATCTAACAACCTCAAGATAACGTTAAAGAAGGAAAATTCTTGCTTTGCTTTAAACCCCATTATTTCTCTAGTTAGGTTAATATGTCATTTTCTAGTTGTATGAAACGTCATGTTATTTTCTATATTTGAGGTGAAAATCGTGGCAATGATGATTTTAAGCCTAAAATGCACCCATCACCACATTTATGTCCACATGATGTCTTTTATTTTGGTTATAGTAAAATGTTTGATAATAAAGTAATTTATTTAATCATAATCAACTCTTTAAAAAACCCTGGAATGTGATATGTCAATCCTCAAAAACTCTAACATTAAAGAGAAATGAGAGAGAAGACCGGATGACTAGTATTATATTTTTCACAAATGAAAAAACCGAAGGTTGTGAGGGGGGAATGAAAGTAAAGAATGGTACACTCCATGAGGATTTGAGTTTCTCATGGGTTTTATTTAGAAATACCTAAAATGTACGTTACAAATTAAAAAATATTTAATCATAATCAACTCCCTTTATTAACACTTGCAATGTGGTCCTCAACCCTTAAAAACTCCGGCATAAAAGATAAATGTAAACATAAAAGAGAGAAAGTGATGAGAGTAGTCTACATAAACAAATTATATGCGAAAAACAAAAACAAAGGTTACGAGAACATTATATTTAATCACAATCTACTCCTTTAGAACACTAGCAATATGGTCCACAACCCTTAGAAACTCCAAACATACAAGAGAAATGCATACTCTTTCATGTTAAGAGTAATCAGTATAGACACAGTATACACGAAGAAAGAAGGAGAGTAATCAGTATAGACACAGTATACACGAAGAAAGAAGACTCGAGTTTCAAAAGCAAACGAGATTAAATGACAATACACTCCATAAGGGTTGTTAAGTTTAACAAAGTTTTTGCCGGAAATGTCTAACGTGAAGGTCAATGTTACACCGCGCGTTACGAATCGATCTTACTAATTAATACACATAGTGAGAGTTCTAAGAGACCATTTTACTAGTTTAGCTTTCACAAGAGTGATCGTGTCAATCGACTTCAACAACACAACGCAAATTCCTCCGGTTTCTCTCCGCCGTTGAGCCGCCGTGCGACCGCCGGAGAGAGATCGTCATCCACAATATTCTTTCCGATAACATAAACATTGCAATAATCGAGGTTAATTGTTAATTCGAACAAAGGACCCACCATGATCTTGAACTTTGTTTGGTGGAGTCTCAACAACACAATTCGAGGGAATTAATGAGCACGAGATCTCTTCATTCGACGCACAGGTAACCTTCAATCTCCAAATTCCAAAACACTGTTTTTCCCCCAAGTCTCACGCTTCAACACACTCCGACAAACCCTCGATTTCTGGCCTCTGTTTGTCTTCTGTTATTTTTAGGGTTCGTTGATTAGTTCAGATTGGGTTTTTGATCTTTAGAGTTTGAGGGTTTAGATTGAACGAAAGAATGTTAATTGCTTTTAGTTGTTTATTTTGTGGTTTTTGATTTGTTAGTTCTCCTGTTCGATTGTTTCCAATTGATGATCTGAGATTCTGTGAATGGAGAATGGGTTATTCGCTGAGATTTGCTCTGCTGTTGATGATTTTGGCCGTAGGTATGTATTTTGTAGTGAGTCTGTAATTACTTGTGTTTAATCTTCACTATTAAGCTAATTTTGGTTATGATAATGGTAATCATAATTGTTCTGTTGAATGACTGTTTTTCGTGCAGTTTATCCGTCTTCTGGTGCACATGACTTCGAGCATTGCAAAAATTCGATCAAGCAATGGGCTTCTGCGTCACTTCACTCAGATACCAAAGATGGTCACATTCTCAAAGATTTGTTGTTTTTTCTTCATGTCCCGAGAACAGGAGGGCGAACGTATTTTCATTGCTTTCTGAAGAAACTGTATTCAAGTGGTCTAGAATGCCCGCGGTCTTATGATAAATTGCGGTTTGATCCGAGGTAAGTTTTATAATGCTAAAAAGTTATATGTTTAATGAGTGTTTTGTTTTGTAATTTCTTGTTTGTTAATGATTTGTGTGGTTGTGCAGGAAGCCTGATTGCAGGCTTATGGCAACTCATGATGATTATAGCATGATGTCAAAGCTTCCTAGAGAGCAAACTTCAGTTGTAACGATTCTTAGGGATCCAATTGAGCGTGTTTTTAGTACTTATGAATTTTCAATTGAGGTAGCAGCTAGGTTTTTGGTGCACCCTAATTTGACTTCAGTTATAAAAATGTCAAATCGTGTGCGGTCAAAGAGTGGTGGCATAAGCACACTTGAGATTTGGCCGTGGAAGTATTTGGTTCCTTGGATGAGGGAGGATCTATTCTCTCGGGTATATATATATATTTTTTAATTTATTAGTCGGTTGATGTAAATAATTTGCGATTGTTAATACTCTTCTCAATAATTATTATTGTTCCATCTGGTGCAGCTGATGAATCTGTTTACTTTGATGTATTGAACAGCGGGATGCGAGAAAGAGAAGGGGCCCACCTTATTTTTATGGTAATGATTCATATGATATGGAGGAAATTGCTATGCCATTGCATGATTACATCAATCACCCTATAGCTCTTGATCTTGTTCATAATGGTGCCACTTTCCAGGTATAAGCCGCTATAAACAAATTTACAAGAAAAATGTTTAATTGCAAACAGTCTTTCTTCCTTTTTAGTTAAGGCTAAATGTTATTGGTTTAGATTGCAGGTTTGACGAATAATTCCAATATTCGAGAGGCACATGAATTGCGCCAATGTGTAATAACACATCAGATTCTTGGAAAATATGTGCTTGAAGTTGCAAAGGTGTTATATGTTTCCTAATAATACATGATTTTATTTCACTTTTTTTTTTAATTTTTGGCCATAGTTTGTAATAATGGTTTCTTGCAGAAAAGGCTGGATGATATGCTCTATGTTGGAATAACAGAGGATCACAGGGAATCTGCCACAATGTTTGCCAACGTTGTTGGTTCACAAGTTATCTCTCAGTTAATGGCATCAAATGTTAATGATAGTGATACAACAGGTAGATGTTTCTATTTTTATATTTCATTTTGACTTCAAGAGTATGTTATTTGTTGTTTAATCTTCTATAAATTTTAGCATTACTTTTTTGCTATTTATAATTTTCATTGTACCTTTTGATGCAAGTGTTGATTTTTCTAAAAGTAAATATGTTACTGCTTGTGATGCAGAACAGGGTCCTCTGATTTCTGAGATGAGTATTGATGCAACTGATGATCTGGTAACTAATGGTGATATTTTAATAAATATAAAGTTCATATCTATTATCTTCAAAGGCTGCAATAATGATTGACGTAAATTGCATGCATAACAGGGTAACAGTTCATCAATTACTGAAGCAAAAGGCGAGAATGTATGCCTTTTCTTATTACATGTTTGTTGACACATGACCTCTATGGATCACTATGAATTCGTTCAAATAGTGATCCATAGAGGTCAGAAAGTGATTCATAGAGGTCACAAAGTGACCATGTTGAGTAATTTGTGCCAGTAGATATGGGTCAGGTTAGGTTGGCGAGAAACACTTTTTTCCCAAAATCTTTGATTTGTTTTTCTCTAACAATTAATGTTGTAAATATGATTATGAAAATTATGATAATAATTTAACTTTTTGAGCAACTTGATTTAGTCGACTTTTCGTCTTGTTGGACCCATTTCATTTTAACCTAAATTGATATGCTACATTGAAAGACTCAGAATTATATGTCCTCATTAGATGACTGTGGAGAAACTTATGGAAACCTATGAGACCTGCATTTCTTCACTAAGATCGTCCCAATCGCAAAGGCGTACTGCTTCGCTGAAAAAAATATCCCCAGCAAACTTTACAAAAGAGGTAAAGCACCTACATTTCTTTGTAACCTTTTGTCTTTACTTTTTCAATTTTATATTTATCTTCTTCTCTTTGAAATAATAACCAAGCCACATGATGCTTATAGTTTAACTGATAATATATTGTGTTTATTTTCTTTGCCCAATATCATCACTAGAAATGAATAGATGGCTGATCAATATTTTATGTATAGCTAATCAATATTTTATGTATAGCTGATCAATATTTTATGTATATTTGACAATTAACCAAATAATTGTAAAGTATGTACCTTATTCTTATATTTTCGAGTTAATTGATCATCAGGCACGTAGGCGCGTACCTGATTATGCTCTCAAAGAAATCATTTCTCTAAACAGTCTTGACATGGAACTCTACAAATATGCCAAACAAATTTTTCAAAAGCAGCACCAGAATATGGAACAGAATTTGTATGGTTCTGTCACACTCGTAAGTTCCCTTTTTCTTTGGAGAAACTTAATTTAGTATTTAAAGATCTCATCTGGGATCTCAGATCTACAGAAAAGACGCATACCTTTAGGGATGGCAAAATGGTGTGTCATGTGGGTTGGATAACAGGCTAAAAGTGGTTACTTTTCGGTACAGGATGGAAATGTGTTGGGTAGGGGTAAACTGCAAACACTTAGCTTCTTGCCCAATTTATTATTTTTTAAGTTGATTTGATCAGTTAAATATGATTAGGAAAACTACATTCTAAGTTCTAACATAATGATTTATTTTTTGAAAATATTAATACACTAAAAATACACTTTAGACGATTAGATTTCGCCATCTGACCCATTTGGCCAGTTTAGAGATAAACCTATGACCAAGATTGGCATATTCTTAAGTAAACGGGTTGAATTTGCCACTAAACTGGACACGTAATTTGCATTATTTTCTTGATGAAAAGAACCCTTGACCCTTGTATTATCTGCTTCATGACTTCATTTCAATCCTACAATTAGTGAAAATTCAAACCATAACAGTGATCATGTTTCAAGACTCGGTTTTTACTCTTTTTTTCGTGGATTAATTGCAGGAGAAGGGGCAAATGATGCTTACAAACATTATTCCAGCATGGACAGTTGTTTATTTTATAGGTTTCAGTTTCTTGGTTTTCTTTGTTTGCTTCTTTAAAAGCGCAAAAAGAAGAATATCTAAACTTAAGATGTAAAAGTTTTGATTAAATGTAAGTTATATCGATGCGCACATACAATTTTCCTTACTGGACCTACAGCAATCTGGTGAAAGGAAAACATAATTTAAAAAGTAAAAGGTCATAGAATGGATACCATTTTTATGAGTGATTTTGTATACTTATGAATGTTCTTCAAGAGCTCCATTCTATAGTTTAATGCAGGATTGGTATTTGTTGGATTCATGTTGACTTTGCTATTGAAGTTATGGCAGCCAAACAAACACGACTAAAATCTTGTTCGTGCATTTGTGTTCATGTTTAAACGAAATGGATTTGTTCACATACTATTTACGAACACCTACCTAGCAAGATTTTTTGTGTATGTTTATTAAACAAATGAACATGTTTAAAACTGTTCACGACCATTTGTTGAACATAATTAAAAGCAAACCAACACAAATAAAAGCAAATAAACACAGACAAAAGGTTGACAAAGAAGGCTCGAAAACAGTCTTGAAAAATCCTGATATTTTCATGAAAATCTCTAGAAAATATCATGTAACGTTTACACTTGGTAACTTGAATCGAACTAAATTTGGGTCACAAAAACTAAATATAAAGCAAGTCTAAATATCACACGAGAGTTTAAAAGACCAGTATGTGACAAGAAAAAAAGTTCATGAACATGAACACATACAAACAATCTATCTTCACTTCTATTAAAATCTGTATTTTCTATCACAAACAATAAATAAATAATTAACATAGTTATCTGAATATTTATACTTGACACTTATCATAAACATGAATACATGATTATCATAAAACTAATAAGTTTGTCATTACTTAACATAAACTAAAATTGAAATTGTCAAATCAAAGATGTTGGTGAAGATATATAATATAGTATGATGTTACATAACATTAAACATTAAAACCAATAAACTAACAATATAAATATAATAACCTTAAAACAAACGAACACAGTTACACAAACGAAGAAAAATTAAGAGTTATAAACGAACATAATAAACATCAATAAATTGAGGAAACAAAAAACACATTCAAATAACATGATTTGTTGTTCATGTATTGTACACCTGTCGAGACATAAATTTGTTCGTAAATGTCCGTTTATTGAGGACAAAACATATTAAATTTTATATTGTCTTATTGTTTTGATTTTGATTGATTACCCTTTCTTTTACATTCAATACACAATTACTCATCTTTGATGTAACTATCAGAACACTAAATGTGCCCATATTAATTTAATAAAGATACACGTATAATTATAAAACTACCAAAACTAAATAAAAACTTTTCATACATTACGTATAATTTTCATTTGAATCTTGTGAATGTTCATGATTTTGTTTTATTAGAAGTTCAATTTTTGAAAGTAAATATAAATTTTGAAAAACGGTTTCAAAATTCGAATAAATTGAACTATGAGATAAGTTAGATAAAAACAATAATAAAACAAACAAATATCTAAGAGGTGTGAGAAATAATCAAGAGGAATCATAAAGGTTAAGATTTTAAGACATTCAAATTACTAAAATTTTTAATTCGTGAGAAGAAGTTTCAGTTTATGATTATATAAAATTACAATTGTTGACTATTTATTTATTTATTATTTTTAACCCATATGATTTTTATATCCTATGTAGGAAGATTACTTGCACTTAAAAATGTATATGTTTTGTTATCTTTAGTTTGGGTATATTATATTAGATATTTTAGTGTAATTGAATTGACTAATAACCAATATGATTATAATATTCATCAAAGAAGTTAGGAGGTGCGAAGTGCGTTCTTGTGTTGAGTGTATTATGATCTTCGATATTGAAAACCTTAGCAATGGGGGTTCCAACGAGGCGGGGGTCCTGGGGCAGCGCCCCTGGTAGCGGGGTCCAAGGGACGGTAACTCTTGGCTGGGGTCGATTTTCCATGTGAAATTCGAGTGAAAAATACGTATTTTTTAGTGATTATTTTCAAATAAAAAATAAAAATCTTAAACCGCCAAATGACAGTTATTCCCGTTTTCTTTCCCTCCAAAAATCGAATTGGATGAAAATATTGGTCACCTTTCTCTCGAACTTCTTCTTCAGGTTCACGAAAATTCACACACACAACATATGAATTCTTGATCTCGTCTGAGTTGTATCCGATTGATTTATTCGGGTGAACCACCGAATAATTTTGATCTGAAAGTGATTTTCACGACTCTCAGATTATCTAAGTTTGATTTCAAGTATTCTACATATTATTATTATATTTTTTTAAATCATTGATTTACATTATTTTTATTTTACTATGTGTGATGGTGAATAATTATATGTATATGGTTACGTAATTATGTATATAAAAACGGTATATGTTGCTTTATTATTTTCTCTTTTTATATAACTTGAACTCAGATATTATGTTCGATGATATGAAGCACATATTTGAATTCAATCCAAACATCAATTAAGAAGTGGGTTTAGGTAGAACCCGATTTAAAATTCAAAAATGAATTTAAAATAATAATAATGATGGTGGGGGCGGCATCGCCATGAAGACGCGGTAGAGGCTAGCGCCCTGTGACAACACCGTTGCTGGTTCCCCACGCCGCAACTTTTGACCACCGGCGATTTTACGTCGAGCCACACCACCTCCAACGATTTTAGTTCAAGAGTGCTAAGCTTCTTTTTGAGAAATGTTAGATCAATAGATCTTGCGGAGGCAGAAATACGTATTGACACTGCCAGATCAATAGATCTAATGCTTTTAAAGCTCTAGTAAAAGCATATGTGATTGTTTATTTAATGTAGTGTTTTTTTGTAATAGTAGTAATAAGTAAATCTTTTGGAGCTTTATGGTTAAATACAAGTTTTATTTACACCCCCTGTAAATATTAACTTAAACACTTTTAAATTTGGTGTAGTGAAGCCAACTAAAAATAATAATAATGTTGTGATAATTCAGGTTTAATACTTATAAAGTTATTTTTTCAATGAAGTAATTTGTTTTAATTAAAAAAAATTTAGTGATGTGATGTGGTGTAAGCTCCCCCTCCCCCTCCCCTTCCAAATTAATGTAATGTCGTGTCGTTTGTTGTGGTATTATTTGATTGATGAATGTGTGGCGTATTGATGGTTGTAACACTGACACCCCACCACCTTATAACACCTCACGATATATGTTTTTTCACACACCACCGACATGATAACAGTAATTATTAATTTTTTCAACATGTCAATTTACTGAAATTTACACATATACCCTCTAGTCATGAGGATACAAAATGATGAAAGTGAAGGCCATATGTAGTTTGTCCATGAATTACAAGTCACATGGGACCTAACCATGAATTTTGGAGTCGCATGTGGTGGTGGGGCTTTGAGAAAATAGGTGACCTAATGTCATTTTGCATGATTATAATAACATACATTCAAACTAGAGATTTAGAGGCGAGTGATATACGGATGGTTTGTTTGGTTTTTAATGATAGAACTTAGAAGAATGTGTAATCATTCGAGAGATTGATGGGGCTTTTATATAGATGGTTTATGTTTGATATTTTGTAGTAATTTTATACGAATAAGAATTGTATTGTGATTTTGATTTATGATTTTTGATAGATATTAATATGATTTTATAGAGAGAGAAATAGAGATTATGCTTGCATATTTGTGGAAAGTTTTCTTCAAGCTTGTGGTCCAATCATTACAATTTTGTTTATATATTAAATTTTTTTACCATAATAACATTTTAAAACTTCAAGTGGTTAATGTGAGTTAAGTCAAGATATCATAAAATTAAGTAAGGGACTTGGGTTTAAGTCCCAACTAAAATAAAAACAAAAAAGGGTTTCAGGTAAGTCTGTAGGTTTTCTCATCTAACGTAAGTTTTCTTCTAATGGTAGTCTCAAGTTTTGTATTTGAGTAATGAAAATTATCAGGTGGACTAATGATCCGTTAGTGTTCAGTAGTTGTTCAAAACAATTCAACCCTCGAGGACTTGCTACGTCTTTGTGTCCTTGACTTTGGTGGTGATTGGGATACGCATTTACCGCTCGCGAAATTCTCGTATAACAATAGTTATCACTCAAGTATCAAGATAGCACCATTCGAGGCTTTGTATGGTCGTAAATGTCGTTCTCCGATTTGTTGGACTGACACTGGTGAGAATTTCATCACTGGTCCTGAACTTATTCAAGAAACAACCGACAAAGTTTCCAAAATTCGAAATAACCTTGAGATGGCTAGAAGTCGTCAAAAAAGTTATGCCGATAAAAGACGCAAACCGTTGGAATTTCAAGTCGACGACATGGTTCTTCTTAAGGTCTCTCCATGGAAGGGTGTTGTTCGCTTTGAGAAGAAGGGTAAGTTAGCCCCACGTTTTGTAGGACCTTTCAAGATTCTGAAAAGAATTGAGAAAGTGACTTACAAACTGGAACTACAATCTGAACTTAGCGGAGTTCATCCTGTCTTCCATGTCTCAAATCCGAGGAAATGCCTGGCTGATGAAAATTTGCATGTTCCTCTAGAGTAAATTCAAATAGACGAGTCATTGCATTTCGTTGTAAAGCATGTCGAGATCATGGACCGAACCCTGAAAAAGACCCGAACAGCTATCATACCGATCGTTAAAAGTCCGTTGGGAAAACAAACGTGGAGCTGAGTTCACTTAGGAACATGAGGAGCATATGAAGAAGAAATACCCGTATTTGTTCGTATAGTTTCATTCTTAACTTCGAGATGAAATTTTTATAAGTTGGGGAGACTGTAACATCTAGTATTTTTCTCGTTAATTAAAAGTTAATGTTGTTTATCTTTGTAAGGACCAAGTTGTCAATTATGAAACTTATGAGATTGCTTACTTATTTACTAGTTGCCTTTAATTCTTTTTGACAGTTAATAGTGTAATTATGAAATTGAACATAATAGTAAGTAATAATAATATTACTAATAATAAATTAATACTAATAATAATAATAATAATGATAATAATAAAGATATTAGTAACAACAAAAATAATAAACAATAAAGTTACCAATAGTAGTAATGGTAACAATAATAATAACCTTAGTGATAAAATTAATAATATTACAATTTATTAAGTTAGTAAACTTAGAGATTGTTGAAACTTAAAGTACATAAAGTTTAGGTTATATTGTCAAACTTAGAAACTTTGAATATAAACAGTTTGTACATAAAATGTCAAAATGTAAATCACATGGACCAAAGGTGTAATTAACTAAAACCCAAACCCCCACCCACTTTCTCTCTCCCCGACTTTCCAGCCGTCGGCCGGCAAAGCTCCGGCGCGGCACCGGCAAGGTCCAAAACCCACTAAATCACGTAGAAATGAACCCCAAACGCTCCTAACCGGTTCGTGGAAATGATTCGAACATAATTATAAACTTTCATTGAGTTAAACAATGGTTATAAACCCTAAACAATCCGAGTAACCGAAACTTTTAATCATAGAACCGTTCGAAAATTGAAACTCAATAATAATCGAATTAATTGAAACCTAATCGATGGATTAATCATTACTAAACTGAAATCCAACATAATTTCATCTGAAGCACACTTGAATACCACATCCAAATCTCATCTTCATCGCAACCTGTACCCAAGGTGTTCACCACCATTTCGACATTTTAACTTCGATTGTTAGGGTTTTTTATCTTCTGATTGTGGGGAAACTTCATGTTCAATTAATTTGATTGTTGTTGTCGAATGCAACTGAATCCACTCGCGACATATCCACGACATTGCCTACAACTAAGATTACCCATTTCAAACTCAATCACGTATGTTCTTTACACCAATATGCTCAATTTCACTTGGGGATTAAAAACCCCAAGGTTAATTTTGGGATCAATTAAATCTAGGGTTTATATGATTTGGGGGTGGTTTGTATCAAATGTTTTTTAAGATTTTAAAACCAAGATATAACACGGCTAAGGCCTTTGGTTCACTGGTATCACACGAGACATCCAAGCTGGAGGTCCCCGGTTCGAACCCGGGAACCTTATATATTTTTTAAGGCTTTTAGGCCTTCAAAATAAATGTTAAATATTTCTAAAAATTATTAAAAAAATCGTTTTATAAACATTGTTTATTTTAAAATCACTTAATTATTTTTCTGTAATTTATTTATTAAAAATACCTTCATATTTGTATAAAGTATTCTAAAGCTAATGTTATAGTTAGCTTATTTTTATAAAAATTAGACTTTAAATAATAGTTTAATTCACATAAATTATTATTTCAAACGTTGTCTTTAAATTTTTGTTTTAAGTTTAGTTATAAAACTTTATATATAAATTTTACAAATTATTATAAATGTTTTCTTCTTCATATCTTTATATAAAATATAATATACTTCTTTTCATTGATTCCAAGAAATATAATTGGTCTCATTTGTTAAACATAATCATTTGACAAAGCTCTAAATACCAAATTGAAACCCTAGCTCCCGCTAATTCGTTAAAACTTATTATTAAGCTCAAATCTTGTAAATATATATGTTGAAACGACACCTAATATTATTCTTATTAACCATCATTTATACACTTATACATCATGTGAGTTTTTCCATACCCCCTTTTGCTTATTTTTACACTTTGGGGTGAAACATGTTACCTTATGATTATTGCACTTGTAAACTCGTTTGAATCTTGTAAACACTTGGGCAATTCAGTTTGTTTGTTGTGGTTAGTTGAACTTTATTATTACCATGTGATGACTATTATATGTACAATCATTAACTATTGCTAGTCTGGCGACGTCATAGATCTATAGGCCTGACAAGCCTGCCTGGTTACATTTTTCATACATCCTTAGTTACTTTGCTCGCTAACCTATCACATGAATTGCCATCTTTTATATATGTAAGTATAAAAACTATGGAAACTCACCAACGTAATGTTGACCTTTTATTTTAACATGTTTCAGAAAACATGAATTGCCATCTTTTATACATTTGTCACTAACCTATAACATGAATTGCCATCTTTTATATATGTAAATTTGATGTCATCTTTGAAGTTTACTCACATCTAGGATTGGACCTAGATTAATAAATGAATTGTCTTGGATTGTTTTCATCTTATGTTATGTTTGTTTTCCTATTAGAGACTTATGTAAGTAATTTACATTTGAAACTTATGATAATAATATTTAGATTAAATGATAGCGTTATGTGGCTGTGAACAATCTTAACCCTCACATCTCAACGATTCCGACGTCAAGGTTTGGGTGTGATGATAATAACAACAACAACAACACCACAACAACAACAACAACAACAACAACAACAACAACATCACCACCACCACCAACACACAACAACAACAACACCACACCACCACCAACAACAACAACAACAACAATAATAATAATATAACAACAACAACAATAATAATAATATAACAACAACAACAATAACATTTTGAGTTAAATTATAATTGAACAAAACTAGTTTACCCAGCGTGCGTTGCGACGATATCGTACGTAACGTGATAGTTAGGCGACATAATAAAATATAGACTAACAATCGACCCGACGTATACGGACAAAATTTGCTACGAACCATAAAGTAACTTGAATTTATAACATTAAAAGAAAACGTATTATACTTGATCGATCTCTTTTTAAAAAAAATTATGAAAAAACGTAAATCAACTCAAACGTACATAAACACAAATCAATTATAATCGTCCCGACTCGTTGTCAAAGTAAAATTTTACAAAAATTTTAAAAAGTGTTCAGCTATGAAGGTGTCAAGGTTGACAAGTTAAATTTAAATTCAATAACCAAACTTTAATTAACAAATATAATTAATATTTTCAATAAACAAATATTATTAATATTCGTATATATTATTACTATTTAATCTTGTTTTTTATATGATTTTTGAAAAGTGTTTGTGTGCAAAGGTGTCAAGATTGACTAGTTAAATTTGATTCCACAATCAAAACTCAAATAACGAATATTATTAAAATATTTTAATAACAAATAATATAAAATTCTAAATATATTACAACAATTTAATCTTGTTCTGTATAAGGTTAGGCCAGTTAAATTTGAATTTAATAATCAAAATTCAATTAACAAATATTATTAATATTTTTAATAAAATATATTTACTATTCAATCTTGTTTGCATTAATATATACTAGGTTTTATCCCTTCACGCTACGGGTCATTTTTTCACACGCAAGGCTACTCTTCTTTGGTCGTTGTCGAGCCAGCTCGACGTAAACTATAAAAACGAAATCTTGTGATAAAACTCTAAAATAATAACTTTAATGATCAACTCTACAAATATGTGTTCGGAGGCTAGTCGTTTTTCCCACACGCAATGTAGCTTTACTTGGTTATTTACTATCAGACTTATCGGAAACTATAAAATCAAAGTTTGGTGATAAAACTATAAAATTACTAAACTTCAATGGGTAAACTTAACAAAAAAAACCTTCACCATGAATAGTTTAGAGTTTAGAGGTCAAACTCTAAAATCCTAAATTTTAGTGGATAAAATCATAAAAATAAATCAGTGGCCAAACTCTAAGATCATAAACTTTAGTCGTCATAGTAAAACAAAAAAAAACAAACGAAACTCGACAGGAAAACTGTAAAATTACTAAACTTTAGTAACAAAACTTGAGAAAGTAAAACTTCAAACGTAAATAGTTATATAACCAAACTCTAAAATCTAAAACTAAACTTTAGTGGACACCACTAAACAATCAAAAGTTAAAGTTAAATGTGAAAATATTTTAAGCAAATATGGCTAGATTCAAAAAATCAAAAGGAAAAAGGAATCAATTAAAAAAGGTATTAACCACTATTCATTTTCTATGTTTATTAATGTTTAGAAAAGGTAATAACTTGTAACAATTTGTATTCAAGATAGTAACTTATATGAAGTGTTAATAGCCTGTTTATCTTAAATGTATCAAATTGATTAACAAAAGAATAAAATTACATTATTCCTTTTCTTGATCATGTAAGAATTACACATATAGTCATTGATTTTTTAACTAAATGAATTATCTTTTTTGAGGTTTAGAACTCTATTTGTAAAAGTAAAACACTACGAGTCAATTTTCAAGCTCGATTCTAATTTGGATTTAGCACGTTTACTTTTAATATTTCTATTTATATTTAAAACAAAGTTTTATATATTTACAATTATGAATTTATATATAACGTAATATATAATTTTTAATTATCATCTTTGTATATATAGTATTAATTATTATGTAAGATAACTTTAATATATTAAATTAAAAGTCATGTATATATTATATGTATGTAGACTTTTTAAGCTCACAAGCATAGTCAAGCTTGATACTTGAAGTTCGAGCTGGGATTCGTTTATTATAAGAGCTTCAATATAAGCTCGTGTTATGAAATCGAACTCATTTAAGCTAGGGTTGGCTTGAGTTTTTGACGTGTTGATCTTGCAAGTCGAGATTGAGCATTAAGAATAGAGCTTTAAACAATCTAAGCTCGAGCTTAGCATCACGAACAAAATCCATAACAAACCGAAACGGTAAAAATAATTATTCACGTAATTAATAAAGATTAAGAAAGATATATATAGATATTATGGTTATTTTGTAGAATAGTAACAAGTTTTAAAAGTGTTTTAGTTATGTCACTTAAGTTTAAAAAAATATATCTATTAAGTCTTCAGTTTTCATCTTTTTTAAAAAAATTATAAGTTTTAACTTGTTTTTAGCATATTTTTATTTTTTTTCAATTAGGAAATATATTTCTTCCTTATTTTTATGTTGATGTAGAATGATGACATAGATTTTAATTTTTTAATATAATTACATGTGTTTTTAATTTTTTAATATAAATTACTTCCTTGTCATAAGAAATTTCGATGATAACTTAATTTGATAGTTTGATAATTTAAGTTTGATAAAATATGCATTAGTTACCTAATTCAAAAACTTTGAAACTTGATGATCATTATGTGATATTTTTCTTTAAATCTCTCTACTCTGATATAATGGTAATTACGAGGGACACGTGTCAACACCATATGTCTTCTCATAAATTTCGTTTTTATCTCCTGTTAAATAATTATATTATTATTAATAATAATATTTAACTTTTTTAAGATTAAAATAGTATTTTAATAAACTAAGAATAATATCTTTTTATTAATGTTATTTTCGAAGATATAAATTTTTATAAATTTTTTTTTCTAAAATGTTAAACTTTTATAAAAATTCAACACACTAAATTTTGTGCTTATAAAAAGTAAAGTTTTTATAAAAAAAATATAATAATAATTTATGATTTATGATTAGAAAAAAAATTAATTATTTTTTTTAGTTTTAAAACAAAATTTTTGTTTTATTTATAGTAAGGAAGATTTCAATCATATTTTATTTTAAAACATCAGTTTTGTAATATTAAAAATAGTTTAAATATATAACGGACAAAAAGTGTAACTTACTATTTAAAAAAATGAGTCAATTAAAAATTAAACAGACGAAAGAATACAATCCTTTTAAGTATTTTAGGAAACTTTTTACTCGTCTGTAATAACCTGTATACTTGTAACGCCATGTCATCCAGTTTTCATTGATATGTAATTTAAGTTGCAACTAAGAATAGATTTTATCAAATCCGTTTATATCTCTTCTAAACCTTTCAAAACTACAAAAACCTTTTTAAATATTTTAAAAGGTATGTTGTAAGATAAAACAAGATGAGAATCAAGTACATCTTCTTTCATTTTTATGATCATTTTATATAGAAAATATAATTTCAAACCTCGAAGTATTGTTTATTAGTTATCGTTATATATTTATATATAATAAATAAGTAAATAAGTGTATCGTTTATTACAATTCTATTAGTATACATTTAATTTCTCGTTTATATTTCTTCACTTAATAAATAAGTTTGTTTATGTTTCTCTTTTTTAACTTCTAACACTTCATATCTTCATTTCCTTTTTCCTCTTTTCACGTAATAAATAATTTTATTTGCACTTGTATTACGAAAATCCTAAATTTTTATTACTAATCATTTAATATCCTTATTTCCTAACTTGTTACTTGTGTAATACATAATGTTCTAGCGTGTTGACATAATCATGGTGAATAATGTCTGCAATTAATTATAGGTAATACACTCCCAAAGATATATCAACACTCATTATATATTATCAACATTCAACAATATACTTAAGTATGATATTGAACTGATACTTCAGGACTTACATATAGACTAATACTTTTGGACTTATTATGCAGATTCATTAACTTTTTTTTATTTAAGAAAACTCAATTGAACAAGATCAAGGAAAAAATAGTGTCATGTGTTTAGTGATCCCCTCAAACTAATACACATATTTCAATTAGAAGTGCAGTGATCTTCACGTTTTGAAATGAATGTGATGCAAACATGTAACGTCATTGGCATCATGCGTTATGTTGGAACTTATCCTTTTTTCTAGTAAAGAACCAAGTCTAGTGTCCTAAAAATATATATACGAAAATATGTTTTTATTTTCTTTCAAAGACTATATGTTGGATCTGAGTTATATTTTTGCAACTATAATATCATGTCTTATGATGTTGGTAAAACATATTAATGCATCGATCACACTTAAGTACGTTATTATGGGATCAAGTAGTTGTTCGCTATGTTTTGGAGGTGGTAGGAATCTTTGTTTATGTATGTATAGCGATCATTGTATGTTTAGGGATAAATTTTTGTTCCTTTTAAAAAATGTAGTAAAATCTTCGTGCTGTAGTTTATTTGATGGATAAATACACATTTACACGTATACTCGAACTACAAGTCGACAAATAATTAAGTCGTCTCAAGTTATTTGACAATTTTTTTCTAGACATTTGATAAATGTGGGTCGTACACAGACAGTAAGTCGTGCAAATCTAATTCCAAAAGGCAATTGTCTTTATTTTTACTGATTAATTAATATGGTGTTGCTTAAGGAACACTCCCAAAAAGCAGGTTTACTAAATGTTTACCCTCTTCTTCTATCACATTACTCATTTCACCTAGGGTTTTTAATATGATTTTTCATTGTAAACATGAGTTTAGATTGGTGATTTATTTGTTAACTGATGTTTTAGTATTGGATATCTCATGTAAACGGGGTTCACATATGTGGATTAAATTCAGGATGAACTTTCATGCTATTTGTTGGGATAAATTGTTTTGGTCTTAGATGTCTTTTTTTTAATGTTGTTGTTGCGTAACTTTTCTTTTTTTAATGATTTCTTGTATTGCTCGTTCGAGCAGTCTATACGGATCTTTTTCTTTTTCTTTAAAAAAGTTTTGTTGTAAGAAAAATGTAAACACACGTACAACGTTCATATATATTTGTAAAAGAACCTGTAGCCTTAAAATCAATCAAATCAATACAATGGTTGATTAATGCACCGACTTGTCTGCATTACTACATAAACTCTCTGTCACACCCTCAAAATCCACTTGCGGAGTTTTACCGCGAGGCGTGTGAACAAACCAGGATCACAGTCAATAGTTACTCAGAACGACTCTAAATGCCATATTTCAACAAAATCAACCAAAATACAAACTTTAAACAATGCGGAAGCGTTTTGAAAACAACCCAAGTCAATAAAGTATAATTATGGCAAAACAAGTGCCAACCCAAAAAGTAAACTATAATTGTTAAAATGTCAAATTGTCTTGAAGCATAGTGTCTTAAATGCAGTGAACCGTGCAGTGCTCCTATGGCAAGCAATTAAGGACCTGAGAAAAGCATACTAAAATGTCAACACATAGGTTGGTGAGTTCAAGAGTTTGAGTTCAATAAACATGTAAACAGTTGCGATAAT
This sequence comes from Flaveria trinervia, assembly GCA_025506515.1. Lineage (NCBI taxonomy): Eukaryota > Viridiplantae > Streptophyta > Magnoliopsida > Asterales > Asteraceae > Flaveria > Flaveria trinervia. Next base: position 121,114,136 of record CM046442.1, on the reverse strand, counting down.
ATAAGCAGTGTATGGTAATAGATAGCTAGTCTATTATCAGTAAATATTAATACATAGTGATTTTGCAATTGAAGCTGACTGTGATAGTTGTTGCCTCCTGTCACGACTTACCATGTCGTGACAATGTCAATAGGACAAATTGCACCCGTTGACCTCGAGTCACACAGGTGGGGCTCGTCGCGTCAGTAGTACTACCCAAGTTTCCCCGCTATTAAATATTAACAATTCAAAAGTGTGAGGACTTTTCCCATGGTAAACAGCACTATATTAATATTATACACAACTTAAATAATAAAAGCGTTCGTATAAATACCAGTATGCTATCTCCCCCCAAAGAGATTAAGTAAAGAGTGGGGCATGAACTCACCTGATGTATGCAAAGGTACTTAGGGTTTATTTTGAGAAACGAGAGGATAGCCAACCTTCACAGGTTACCTAGATCATGTGAGTACATAAGTACGTGTAAATAAAAGACATGTGAAACCCTAATCACCAAAATCAAAGACTCAAGCTTCCAGACAAATAGACACGTTTGACCTAGTTGACCCTTTGACCCGTTGGTGACATTATGAGTTATAATTCAAATAAAGCCAATGAGCACATACAACATACATGATTAACATTCAAATAGTATCATACATATGCTATATCAACCAGGTGTATCACTTAGATCATCATACAATCAAGTACTATACAAGTCATGCGAATCTAGAACATTAACATATCCACTAGCTACAATACAACAAACATGTCACACAAGGTTCAACCATTCATCACATGCCATGTGAAGCCACTCACGACTTCACATCCTAAACCCTGCCAATCCTACTAAGTAGGGGCCTCAGATCCGCACGCGTGTATAATGATCATAACCAAATTCTTTAAGCATATACATTGCATTCACAACATCACAACAATCAATTACCAGACCCAAGCATGATGTCCTACTACTACACAACATCCAAACCATACATGATTACCAATTCCAATTATCACCCATGATTATCCAAACATGCCATACAACTAATTTAACACGTTCTATCACACTAGAATCCATCCTTGAACATATAGCAAGTTCCTATCATCTCAACATGATCAAACATCATACTTCAACGTTTACACAAATAAAGTTTCCCTTTTGGGAAAGAATATCCAAAATCTATCAAACATCCAAAGCATGAATTCATCAATAATATACCAATTCAAGCTCATACTAACATCTAAACATGATCAACAACACTTAAACACCTCAATCTAACAATCTTCATAAACAAAAGTTTCTACTTTTGGCAAGCTATGATCAACATCATCAAATTAAAGATTTCTAGCATTCATAACAACAATCTAGCATCTAATTATCATCATGACCCATCCATAACATCAATCCATCACTAGATCACTACTACATGCAAAATAAAGTTACTATTCTTAGTAACCTATGAACAATGCATCAAAATCCCAACTTTCTTGCATAATCAACGTATTCTAACATTCATACAACCCAATAATCATCAAACATTCATCAAACAATCATCCATCATGCATAATCACAATAATCCCGAATTAGGGTTTGCTTCAAAACCAATTTCATGATCAATCCACTAAAACATAGAATTCTTGCATAATCGACGTTAACTAACATGTATACAATCTAACTAACATGTTAACATCATCAAACAACAACCAATTCGACCCAACAAGGACCATTTACGAATTAGGGTTCGGCCATATGAACCCTCACAAAAACTCGCAAAAACTAACCTTTAAACTTGTATTGCTTGAATTGATGCTTCCTAAGTGTTGTATACCTTGAATCGAATCAAAACCACACGATTGCTTGTTCTTGGCTGAATTCGAAGTGGGGAGAGGATGAGGTGAAGTCGCGGCCGATGGGTGGTGTTTAGGGTTTAGGGTTTTGTTTTATTATTTAATTTACATATTTACCCTTTAACCCTTGTGTTTTGGTATTTTATAAAAACTAAGCTTTAAACTCTTTGTAAAGTGTTTTTAACTTCATAATATAAAGATATAAACTTATAAATTCATTATATATCTTATCTTTATAAAAACACAAGACATACGAATAAAAGACACGTTTCCGCGTTACGCGATAAATTCTTTAATTAACCGTTTATAAATGTGTAAACACATAAACATAACCCAATACTCACATAATCACTTAGATTCACAAAATTAACATTATTCATTATTATTAGGTCACCAACGTTCAACGACAACTAGTGTGTGCTCACGACACGTGTATACAAGACTTAACGGAACTAACGGAGTTTGGTAACGGAAATTTACCGGATGTCACATTATCCCCATGTTGAAAGAATTTTCGTCCCGAAAATTGCGTTACATGGTGAGAGTGTTCCATCACTGGTTTCCATCACTGGTCTACTGCATTGGCACACAGAAATCGAAATCGTGTGAGTTTTGGATGAGTTGTCACATCATCCCCATGTTGAAAGAAATTTCGTCCCGAAATTTAAATCAATACCTTCGTCTGCTGGCATCGTTCCTTCGAATAGTTGAGGTACTTAAGCTTCATTTGATCTTCCCGTTCCCATGTGAATTCCGGTCCACGTCGCGAATTCCAACGGATTTTAACAATAGGTATCTTGCTTTGCTTAAGTGTTTTCACCTCACGGTCCATCACCTCCACTGGTTTCTCAATAAAACGCAATTGTTCATCCACTTGAATTTCTTCTAGTGGTACGACCGTCGTTTCATCAGTTATGCACTTCTTCATTTGACACGTGAAATACATCATGAATTCCACTTAGCGAATCAGGTAGGGCTAATCGATAGGCTACTGGACCTACTCTTTCCACAATCTCAAATGGTCCAACGTACCTCGGATTTAGTTTCCCTCGTTTACCAAACCGAACTACGCCTTTCCAGGGTGAGACTTTCAACAAAACCTTGTCACCAACCTGAAACTCTAAAGGTTTCCGTCTCTTGTCAGCATAACTCTTTTGTCTGTCTCGCGCTGCAGCCATACGGTTCCGTATCTGTATAATTTTCTCAGTCGTCTCATGAATTAACTCGGGACCTGTTATCTGACTATCACCAATTCTGCCCAGCAAACCGGTGATCGACATTTTCTCCCGTACAACGCCTCGAAAGGTGCTGCCTGTATACTAGTGTGATAACTGTTGTTATAAGAAAACTCCACCAATGGCAGGTGAATTTCCCAGTTATTCCCGAAGTCAATCACACAAGCACGTAGCATATCCTCCAACGTCTGTATAGTACGCTCACTCTGACCATCCGTCTGTGGATGATATGCAGTACTCATATCCAAACGTGTACCCAAAGATTTCTGCAATGATTGCCAGAAATGTGACGTGAAACGAGCGTCACGGTCGGAGATAATTGAGATCGGTACCCCGTGTCTCGAAACGATCTCCTTGAGGTACAGGCGAGTTAATTCTCCATCTTGTCGGTTTCCTTTATTGCAAGGAAATGAGCAGACTTTGTCAATCGATCCACAATAACCCATATCGTGTCACAACCAGTACTAGTCCGGGGTAGCTTAGTAATAAAATCCATGGAGATTTGTTCCCATTTCCACATTGGAATCTCGGGTTGTTGTAATAGTCCGGATGGTTTTTGATATTCCACTTTCACCTTCGAGCAGGTCAAACACTTGCTCACGTACGTAGCTACATCCGCTTTCATGTTAGGCCACCAATAGTGAGCCTTTAGGTCATGATACATCTTGTCGGATCCAGGATGTATAGAATACTTAGATTTGTGTGCCTCGCTCATAACTAAATCTCTCAGATTTCCATGAACAGGCACCCAAAGTCTATCCATGAAATACCGAATTCCATCCTCTTTCATCACTAGCTGCTTATCCATTCCCCTTAACAATTCAGAACCAATATTTTCCACCTTTAAAGCTTCTATTTGTGCCTCCTTAACTTGTTCGGGCAGTTGGGTACTGATAGTAAGCTGTAAAGCTCGCACCCGTCGGGGTTTAGCTGTTTCCTTCCTGCTTAAAGCATCGGCAACTACGTTCGCCTTTCCCGGATGATACTTAATTGCGCAATCATAATCATTTAGTAGTTCCACCCAACGTCGCTGCCTCATATTCAACTCTTTTTGCTCAAAGATATGTTGAAGACTCTTGTGATCGGTGTAGATTGTGCACTTGGTACCGTACAAATAATGTCTCCAGATCTTTAAGGCAAAAACTACTGCGCCCAATTCTAAGTCATGGGTAGTATAGTTCTTCTCGTGAACCTTTAGTTGTCTCGAGGCGTAAGCTATCACCTTGTCTCGTTGCATCAAGACACAACCCAATCCTTGAATGGATGCATCGCAATACACCACAAAGTCATCTGTTCCCTCTGGTAATGCTAATATCGGGGCAGTACAGAGTTTTTGTTTTAATAATTGGAAAGCTGATTCTTGACTCTCAGTCCATTTGTATGTCGTTCCTTTGTGAGTCAAGGCTGTGAGAGGTTGTGCGATCTTAGAAAATCCTTCTATGAATCGGCGGTAATATCCTGCTAATCCAAAATTGCCTTATCTCGCTTGGTGTTTTGGGTGTAGTCCAATTCTTTATCGCCTCAATTTTGGCAGGATCAACGTGTATTCCTTTCTCATTAACAATATGACCTAGGAATTGTACCTCTCTTATCCAAAAGTCACACTTTGAGAATTTAGCATACATTGCTCATTTTTCAACAGTTCCAAGATCATTCGTAAGTGCTCTTCATGCTCCTCCTTGGTCCTAGAGTATATCAGTATATCATCGATGAACACAATGACAAACTGATCAAGATAAGGTTCACGCGGTTCATGAGGTCCATGAACACAGCAGGTGCATTAGTCAACCCAAAAGGCATGACCAAGAACTCATAATGACCATAACGAGTACGAAATGCAGTCTTGGGAATGTCTTCTTCTCGAACTCTGAGTTGATGATAACCAGATCTCAAGTCAATCTTCGAGTAATAGCTTGATCCTTGAAGCTGATCGAACAAGTCGTCGATACGAGGTAAAGGGTATCGGTTCTTGACTGTTACTTTGTTTAACTCTCGATAATCGATGCACATCCGGAATGTGCCATCCTTCTTCTTAACAAAGAGTACAGGAGCTCCCCAAGGTGATGTACTAGGTCGAATAAAGCCCTTATCCAAAAGCTCCTGAAGTTGTGACGACAACTCCTGTAGTTTTTTGGTGCTAATCGATAAGGTGCTCTAGCAATCGGAGCTGCGCCGGGAGTCAACTCAATCTGGAATTCCACTTGGCGGTGCGGTGGTAATCCAGGAAGATCTTCTGGGAACACCTCCGGAAAGTCGCGTACTACGGAATATCCTCCATTCTCTTTTCTTCCTTTTGCTTATCGGTTACAAGTGCTAGGATAGCCACGCGGCCCTTCCGTAACAACTTTTGAGCTTTCATATACGAGATGATGCCTATCACAGCACCACTCCTATCACCTTTGACGGTAAGAATTGATCACCAACCGGGATCCGTATAATCTTCTCGTGACATATGACTTCCGCTTGCTTGCTAGAGAGCCAATCCATGCCTATCACAACATCAAAACTCCCCAGCGTAACAGGCATGAGATCTATAGCGAAAGTATGACCAGCAAGTTCTATCCTACAGTCTTTAAGGATATGCGTTACATGGATTTGTTTACCGTCGGCTAATTCCACAGTGTACTTAGATTCTAAAGCAGAGGGTATATCACTTAAAAGACTACAGAATTTTAAGGACACAAAACTCCTATCGGCTCCAGTATCAAATAGTACCGTAGCAAAACAACCATTAACAGGGAATCTACCAGTAACAGTTTGGGATCATTTAGAGCCTCACCTGAGCCAATGACGAAGGCTCTCCCTTTGGCTCCATCTTATTGCCGCCATTTCCAGTGCCATTTCCACCATTGTTGTTATTATTGCCATTGTTGTTGTTCCCATGATTGTTGGTGTTGTTGTTGTTGTTGTTGCCATTTCCGTTCCTTCTTAGTTGTGGGCATTTCGTTTGTAATGCCCTTCTTTCCCACACTCAAAACAACCCTTGGGGTTTCTTGAGATTGTTGTGGCCTCTTCATTAGTTCACCACGGCAATCCTTCGCAGCGTGTCCAATCTTTCCACAACGTTGACACTTGAAGCTATCACACCGTCCCACATGGTGGTAGTTACACCGTGGGCATTTGGGATGTCTGCCGCCGTAACCGCTGGGTCCTTGGTTATTTGGGGCAGTTTGGTTGAAATTGCGGTTATTATCGAACCGCCGCTGCTGCTGCTGAACTGGCTGTTGCTGCTGTTGGGATTGTTGTTGACCGCCAGACGATGATGATGATGATTTGTTATTGCTGTTGCTGGGAGCATCCCACTTCCTTTTGTTGTCGGGCACGCTCACCACAGCGCCCCGTTTGGGTAACCGCCCTTGCTCTACCGCCTGATCAGTAAGTCTATGGGCAATTGGATGGCCTGCTGAATCGTAGTCGGGTTAGAAGCTGTTACCATACTTTGGATTTCAGGCACCAATCCTCGTATGTAGTGCTCGATTCTCTTATGTGTCTCATTAACCATTCCTGGACACAATGTGGCCAGCTCATGAGTACGGGTCGTGTAAGCCTCAATTTCTGAACCCTTCATCTTAAGCTGCCAGAATTCCATCTCCAACTTTTGCACCTCATTTCGAGGACAGTACTCCTCGATCATCATATCCTTGAACTCATTCCAGGGGAGTCCATTTGCCATCGCTTGTCCAAGCATCTGGACTTGCGCGTTCCACCAAGACAGAGCAGCACCCTCCAAAGTCCCGGTGGCATACTTTACTTGATCCGCCGGTGGACAGTTACATTTGGAGAAAACGGACTCAGTCTTCTCAAACCAGCGTACAAGCCCTACAGCACCCTCTGTACCGCTGTAGGTGTGTGGTTTACAGTCCATGAAGGACTTGTATGTACACACTGGTGGTCCTGTTTTAACACAACACACATTAATCAAACATCCCCTACAGTTATAAAGGATATCAGATTTGTTTTTTTGTCATTGTTTACCTGCTGGCTGACCCGCGTGGGCAGCAGCCATGCCGCCGCCTGAACATGCTCATTAATTAGAGCAGCCAATTCCGCAGGAGTCATGTTAATAGCACCACCACCCTGTTCTCCGGTGCCACGTCCACGTCCACGTCCACGACCACGTCCACGTCCACGTCCACGAGCGTCCATTCTTTTCACTTTATATTCACAATACAATAATGAGTAACATCATACACATTTAACTCATTGAAGCGTAGTAAACAGTAAATGAAAGAAATAACGTATCATCACAACCACAACATTCATAACAAAAATAATAACCAAAGTAAATAAATTGCAATAAGTCACAATGTATTTAGCAATGTCAAAATTGAAGTTTTGTCGTTCGTGTGGGGAAACAACCCTTCCCACATAGGTTTCAAAAGAAAACACTACGTAGTCTAAGTCATATAAAGAAGTCAATCGACAATGTCTGACCCATCACTATCATCCTCCATCTCCTCCGGTTCCTCTTCCTCGGGTCCCTCCTCGGGATCCTCCTCATCCTCAGAGTCTGCGGCAGGAGCAGGAGCTATAGCAATCTGGAGTGCTGCTAGTTGAGCTTCTAGAGTGGCAATCCTATTATCGGCTATGGCGTCCCGCTGTTCACGAGCAGTCACGCGTCCTTGGAGTGCCATAACACCATCTTGCATATGGTGACAACCGTTCAGCGTCTTCCCGTGTTCTTCCTTGAGTTCGTCCAATTGATGTCTCAGGTTGTACACCTCTTGCTGTAGTGTACAGACATCACCCGTGAGTCGTCTCACACGATGCTGTTCAGTATCCAGTGCAGCCATTAGTGCAGCAATCAATTGCTCGTTGGACTGCGCCGTTCGTGGGAGTGAAAACATGGGTTGATTGGCATTGTTCCTAGTCCTTGGCTTTAGGACAGGTACGCGTTCCCTAAACATGATGTGGTCAACAAACCTAGGATAAGAACGCCAGTCACGCGGAGGGTCACGCTTCATCAACGCGAATGGTTGATCCCAGTCAATCTCCTCTCGGGGATAAGCCAGTCTGGGCCAATCGAATCCATCATCAGGTACAGGTGCGGGAGGTGGGGATTCAGATCGTGTAGGTGATTCGGGTCGTTTACCCGGAGCTCTTGAAGACGATGCCATGCTGCAGATAGTGTGATGTGTATGCCAATGAGTATACAGTGATGAGAGTAAGGCACAGGTAACTAATTAACTGTGTGCGGTTATAGTCTAGTGTGTATGCAACCTAGTTCCCTATAACCATGGCTCTGATACCAATCTGTCACACCCTCAAAATCCACTTGCGGAGTTTTACCGCGAGGCGTGTGAACAAACCAGGATCACAGTCAATAGTTACTCAGAACGACTCTAATGCCATAATCAAACAAATCAACCAAAATACAAACTTTAAACAATGCGGAAGCGTTTTGAAAACAACCCAAGTCAAAAGTATAATTATGGCAAAACAAGTGCCAACCCAAAAAGTAAACTATAATTAAAAATGTCAATTGTCTTGAAGCATAGTGTCTTAAAATGCAGTGAACCGTGCAGTGCTCCTATGGCAAGCAAGTTAAGGACCTGAGAAAAGCATACTAAAATGTCAACACATAGGTTGGTGAGTTCAAGAGTTTGAGTTCAATAAACATGTAAACAGTTGCGATAAATATAAGCAGTGTATGGTAATAGATAGCTAGTCTATTATCAGTAAATATTAATACATAGTGATTTTGCAATTGAAGCTGACTGTGATAGTTGTTGCCTCCTGTCACGACTTACCATGTCGTGACAATGTTCAATAGGACAAATTGCACCCGGTTGACCTCGAGTCACACAGGTGGGGCTCGTCAGACCCAGTAGTACTACCCAAGTTTCCCCGCTATTAAATATTAACAATTCAAAAGTGTGAGGACTTTTCCATGGTAAACAGCACTATATTAATATTATACACAACTTAAATAATAAAAGCGTTCGTATAAATACCAGTATGCTATCTCCCCCCAAAGAGATTAAGTAAAGAGTGGGGCATGAACTCACCTGATGTATGCAAAGGTACTTAGGGTTTATTTTGAGAAACGAGAGGATAGCCAACCTTCACAGGTTACCTAGATCATGTGAGTACATAAGTACGTGTAAATAAAAGACATGTGAAACCCTAATCATACCAAAATCAAAGACTCAAGCTTCCAGACAAATAGACACGTTGACCTAGTTGACCCGTTTGACCCGTTGGTGACATTATGAGTTATAATTCAAATAAAGCCAATGAGCACATACAACATACATGATTAACATTCAATAGTATCATACATATGTTATATCAACCAGGTGTATCACTTAGATCATCATACAATCAAGTACTATACAAGTCATGCGAATCTAGAACATTAACATATCCACTAGCTACAAACAACAACATGTCCACAAGGTTCAACCATTCATCACATGCCATGTGAAGCCACTCACGACTTCACATCCTAAACCCTGCCAATCCTACTAAGTAGGGGCCTCAGATCCGCACGCGTGTATAATGATCATAACCAATTCTTTAAGCATATGCATTGCATTCACAACATCACAACAATCAATTACCAGACCCAAGCATGATGTCCTACTACTACACAACACCCAAACCATACATGATTACCAATCCAATTATCACCCATGATTATCCAAACATGCCATACAACTAATTTAACACGTTCTATTACACTAGAATCCATCCTTGACATATTAGCAAGTTCCTATCATCTCAAACATGATCACAACATCATACTTCAACGTTTACACAAATAAAGTTTCCCTTTTGGGAAAGAATATCCAAAATCTATCAAACATCCAAGGTATGCATGAATTCATCAATAATATACCAATTCAAGCTCATACTATATCTAAACATGATCAACAACACTTAAACACCTCAATCTACAATCTTCATAAACAAAAGTTTCTACTTTTGGCAAGCTATGATCAACATCATCAAATTAAAGATTTCTAGCATTCATAACACAATCTAGCATCTAATTATCATCATGACCCATCCATAACATCAATCCATCACTAGATCACTACTACATGCAAAATAAAGTTACTATTCTTAGTAACCTATGAACAATGCATCAAAATCCCAACTTTCTTGCATAATCAACGTATTCTAACATTCATACAACCCAATAATCATCAAGCATTCATCAAACAATCATCCATCATGCATAATCACAATAATCCCGAATTAGGGTTTGCTTCAAAACCAATTTCATGATCAATCCACTAAAACATAGAATTCTTGCATAATCGACGTTAACTAACATGTATACAATCTAACTAACATGTTAACATCATCAAACAACACCAATTCGACCCAACAAGGACCAATTTACGAATTAGGGTTCGGCCATAATGAACCCTTCACAAAAACTCGCAAAAACTAACCTTTAAACTTGTAATTGCTTGAAATCGATGCTTCCTAAGTGTTGTATAACTTGTAATCGAATCAAAACCACACGAAATTGCTTGTTCTTGGCTGAATTCGAAGTGGGGAGAGGGATGAGGTGAAGTCGCGGCCGATGGGTGGTGTTTAGGAGGCTAGGGTTTGTTTTAATTAATTTATTTACATATTTACCCTTTAAACCCTTGTGTTTTGGTATTTTATAAAAACTAAGCTTTAAACTCTTTGTAAAGTGTTTTTAACTTCATAATATAAAGATATAAACTTATAAAGTTCATTATATATCTTATCTTTATAAAAACACAAGACATACGAATAATAACACGTTTCCGCGTTACGCGATAAATTCTTTAATTAATCGTTTATAAATGTGTACACATAAACATAACCCAATACTCACATAATCACTTAGATTCACAACAAATTAACATTATTCATTATTATTAGGTCACCAACGTTCAACGACAACTAGTGTGTGCTCACGACACGTGTATACAAGACTTAACGGAACTAACGGAGTTTGGTAACGGAAATTTACCGGATGTCACATTATCCCCATGTTGAAAGAATTTTCGTCCCGAAAATTGCGTTACATGGTGAGAGTGTTCCATCACTGGTTTCCATCACTGGTCTACTGCATTGGCACACAGAAATCGAAATCGTGTGAGTTTTGGATGAGTTGTCACATCATCCCCATGTTGAAAGAAATTTCGTCCCGAAATTTAAATCAATACCTTCGTCTGCTGGCATCGTTCCTTCGAATAGTTGAGGGTACTTAAGCTTCATTTGATCTTCCCGTTCCCATGTGAATTCCGGTCCACGTCGCGAATTCCAACGGATTTTAACAATAGGTATCTTGCTTTGCTTAAGTGTTTTCACCTCACGGTCCATCACCTCCACTGGTTCTCAATAAAACGCAATTGTTCATCCACTTGAATTTCTTCTAGTGGTACGACCGTCGTTTCATCAGTTATGCACTTCTTCAAGTTTGACACGTGAAATACATCATGAATTCCACTTAGCGAATCAGGTAGGGCTAATCGATAGGCTACTGGACCTACTCTTTCCACAATCTCAAATGGTCCAACGTACCTCGGATTTAGTTTCCCTCGTTTACCAAACCGAACTACGCCTTTCCATGGTGAGACTTTCAACAAAACCTTGTCACCAACCTGAAACTCTAAAGGTTTCCGTCTCTTGTCAGCATAACTCTTTTGCCTGTCTCGCGCTGCAGCCATACGGTTCCGTATCTGTATAATTTTCTCAGTCGTCTCATGAATTAACTCGGGACCTGTTATCTGACTATCACCAATTTCTGCCCAGCAAACCGGTGATCGACATTTTCTCCCGTACAACGCCTCGAAAGGTGCTGCCTGTATACTAGTGTGATAACTGTTGTTATAAGAAAACTCCACCAATGGCAGGTGAATTTCCCAGTTATTCCCGAAGTCAATCACACAAGCACGTAGCATATCCTCCAACGTCTGTATAGTACGCTCACTCTGACCATCCGTCTGTGGATGATATGCAGTACTCATATCCAAACGTGTACCCAAAGATTTCTGCAATGATTGCCAGAAATGTGACGTGAAACGAGCGTCACGGTCAGAGATAATTGAGATCGGTACCGTGTCTCGAAACGATCTCCTTGAGGTACAGGCGAGTTAACTTCTCCATCTTGTCGGTTTCCTTTATTGCAAGGAAATGAGCAGACTTTGTCAATCGATCCACAATAACCCATCGTGTCACAACCAGTACTAGTCCGGGGTAGCTTAGTAATAAAATCCATGGAGATTTGTTCCCATTTCCACATTGGAATCTCGGGTTGTTGTAATAGTCCGGATGGTTTTTGATATTCCACTTTCACCTTCGAGCAGGTCAAACACTTGCTCACGTACGTAGCTACATCCGCTTTCATGTTAGGCCACCAATAGTGAGCCTTTAGGTCATGATACATCTTGTCGGATCCAGGATGTATAGAATACTTAGATTTGTGTGCCTCGCTCATAACTAAATCTCTCAGATTTCCATGAACAGGCACCCAAAGTCTATCCATGAAATACCGAATTCCATCCTCTTTCATCACTAGCTGCTTATCCATTCCCCTTAAAATTCAGAACCAATATTTTCCACCTTTAAAGCTTCCATTTGTGCCTCCTTAACTTGTTCGGGCAGTTGGGTACTGATAGTAAGCTGTAAAGCTCGCACCCGTCGGGGTTTAGCTGTTTCCTTCCTGCTTAAAGCATCGGCAACTACGTTCGCCTTTCCCGGATGATACTTAATTGCGCAATCATAATCATTTAGTAGTTCCACCCAACGTCGCTGCCTCATATTCAACTCTTTTTGCTCAAAGATATGTTGAAGACTCTTGTGATCGGTGTAGATTGTGCACTTGGTACCGTACAAATAATGTCTCCAGATCTTTAAGGCAAAAACTACTGCGCCCAATTCTAAGTCATGGGTAGTATAGTTCTTCTCGTGAACCTTTAGTTGTCTCGAGGCGTAAGCTATCACCTTGTCTCGTTGCATCAAGACACAACCCAATCCTTGAATGGATGCATCGCAATACACCACAAAGTCATCTGTTCCCTCTGGTAATGCTAATATCGGGGCAGTACAGAGTTTTTGTTTTAATAATTGGAAAGCTGATTCTTGACTCTCAGCCCATTTGTATGTCGTTCCTTTGTGAGTCAAGGCTGTGAGAGGTTGTGCGATCTTAGAAAATCCTTCTATGAATCGGCGGTAATATCCTGCTAATCCAAGAAATTGCCTTATCTCGCTTGGTGTTTTGGGTGTAGTCCAATTCTTTATCGCCTCAATTTTGGCAGGATCAACGTGTATTCCTTTCTCATTAACAATATGACCTAGGAATTGTACCTCTCTTATCCAAAAGTCACACTTTGAGAATTTAGCATACAGTTGCTCATTTTTCAACAGTTCCAAGATCATTCGTAAGTGCTCTTCATGCTCCTCCTTGGTCCTAGAGTATATCAGTATATCATCGATGAACACAATGACAAACTGATCAAGATAAGGTTTGCACACGCGGTTCATGAGGTCCATGAACACAGCAGGTGCATTAGTCAACCCAAAAGGCATGACCAAGAACTCATAATGACCATAACGAGTACGAAATGCAGTCTGGGAATGTCTTCTTCTCGAACTCTGAGTTGATGATAACCAGATCTCAAGTCAATCTTCGAGTAATAGCTTGATCCTTGAAGCTGATCGAACAAGTCGTCGATACGAGGTAAAGGGTATCGGTTCTTGACTGTTACTTTGTTTAACTCTCGATAATCGATGCACATCCGGATGTGCCATCCTTCTTCTTAACAAAGAGTACAGGAGCTCCCCAAGGTGATGTACTAGGTCGAATAACCCTTATCCAAAAGCTCCTGAAGTTGTGACGACAACTCCTGTAGTTCATTGGTGCTAATCGATAAGGTGCTCTAGCAATCGGAGCTGCGCCGGGAGTCAACTCAATCTGGAATTCCACTTGGCGTGCGGTGGTAATCCAGGAAGATCTTCTGGGAACACCTCCGGAAAGTCGCGTACTACGGAATATCCTCCATTCTCTTTTCTTCCTTTTGCTTATCGGTTACAAGTGCTAGGATAGCCACGCGGCCCTTCCGTAACAACTTTTGAGCTTTCATATACGAGATGATGCCTATCACAGCACCACTCCTATCACCTTTGACGGTAAGAATTTGATCACCAACCGGGATCCGTATAATCTTCTCGACATATGACTTCCGCTTGCTTGCTAGAGAGCCAATCCATGCCTATCACAACATCAAAACTCCCCAGCGTAACAGGCATGAGATCTATAGCGAAAGTATGACCAGCAAGTTCTATCTACAGTCTTTAAGGATATGCGTTACATGGATTTGTTACCGTCGGCTAATTCCATGTACTTAGATTCTAAAGCAGAGGGTATATCACTTAAAAGACTACAGAATTTTAAGGACACAAAACTCCTATCGGCTCCAGTATCAAATAGTACCGTAGCAAAACAACCATTAACAGGGAATCTACCAGTAACAGTTGTGGGATCATTTAGAGCCTCACCTGAGCCAATGACGAAGGCTCTCCCTTTGGCTCCATCTTTATTGCCGCCATTTCCAGTGCCATTTCCACCATTGTTTTATTATTACCATTGTTGGTTGTTCCCATGATTGTTGGTGTTGTTGTTGTTGTTGTTGCCATTTCCGTTCCTTCTTAGTTGTGGGCAGTTTCGTTTGTAATGCCCTTCTTTCCCACACTCAAAACAACCCTTGGGGTTTCTTGAGATTGTTGTGGCCTCTTCATTAGTTCACCACGGCAATCCTTCGCAGCGTGTCCAATCTTTCCACAACGTTGACACTTGAAGCTATCACACCGTCCCACATGGTGGTAGTTACACCGTGGGCATTTGGGATGTCTCCGCCGTAACCGCTGGGTCCTTGGTTATTTGGGGCAGTTTGGTTGAAATTGCGGTTATTATCGAACCGCCGCTGCTGCTGCTGAACTGGCTGTTGCTGCTGTTGGGATTGTTGTTGACCGCCAGACGATGATGATGATGATTTGTTATTGCTGTTGCTGGGAGCATCCCACTTCCTTTTGTTGTCGGGCACGCTCACCACAGCGCCCCGTTTGGGTAACCGCCCTTGCTCCGCCTGATCAGTAAGTCTATGGGCAATTTGGATGGCCTGCTGAATCGTAGTCGGGTTAGAAGCTGTTACCATACTTTGGATTTCAGGCACCAATCCTCGTATGTAGTGCTCGATTCTCTTATGTGTCTCATTAACCATTCCTGGACACAATGTGCCAGCTCATGAGTACGGGTCGTGTAAGCCTCAATTTCTGAACCCTTCATCTTAAGCTGCCAGAATTCCATCTCCAACTTTTGCACCTCATTTCGAGGACAGTACTCCTCGATCATCATATCCTTGAACTCATTCCAGGGGAGTCCATTTGCCATCGCTTGTCCAAGCATCTGGACTTGCGCGTTCCACCAAGACAGAGCAGCACCCTCCAAAGTCCCGGTGGCATACTTTACTTGATCCGCCGTGGACAGTTACATTTGGAGAAAACGGACTCAGTCTTCTCAAACCAGCGTACAAGCCCTACAGCACCCTCTGTACCGCTGTAGGTGTGTGGTTTACAGTCCATGAAGGACTTGTATGTACACACTGGTGGTCCTGTTTTAACACAACACACATTAATCAAACATCCCCTACAGTTATAAAGGATATCAGATGTTTTTTTTTGTCATTGTTTACCTGCTGGCTGACCCGCGTGGGCAGCAGCCACTGCCGCCTGAACATGCTCATTAATTAGAGCAGCCAATTCCGCAGGAGTCATGTTAATAGCACCACCACCCTGTTCTCCGGTGCCACGTCCACGTCCACGTCCACGACCACGTCCACGTCCACGTCCACGAGCGTCCATTCTTTTCACTTTATATTCACAATACAATAATGAGTAACATCATACACATTTAACTCATTGAAGCGTAGTAAACAGTAAATGAAAGAAATAACGTATCATCACAACCACAACATTCATAACAAAAATAATAACCAAAGTAAATAAATTGCAATAAGTCACAATGTATTTAGCAATGTCAAAATTGAAGTTTTGTCGTTCGTGTGGGGAAACAACCCTTCCCACATAGGTTTCAAAAGAAAACACTACGTAGTCTAAGTCATATAAAGAAGTCAATCGACAATGTCTGACCCATCACTATCATCCTCCATCTCCTCCGGTTCCTCTTCCTCGGGTCCCTCCTCGGGATCCTCCTCATCCTCAGAGTCTGCGGCAGGCAGGAGCTATAGCAATCTGGAGTGCTGCTAGTTGAGCTTCTAGAGTGGCAATCCTATTATCGGCTATGGCGTCCCGTTGTTCACGAGCAGTCACGCGTCCTTGGAGTGCCATAACACCATCTTGCATATGGTGACAACCGTTCAGCGTCTTCCCGTGTTCTTCCTTGAGTTCGTCCAATTGATGTCTCAGGTTGTACACCTCTTGCTGTAGTGTACAGACATCACCCGTGAGTCGTCTCACACGATGCTGTTCAGTATCCAGTGCAGCCATTAGTGCAGCAATCAATTGCTCGTTGGACTGCGCCGTTCGTGGGAGTGAAAACATGGGTTGATTGGCATTGTTCCTAGTCCTTGGCTTTAGGACAGGTACGCGTTCCCTAAACATGATGTGGTCAACAAACCTAGGATAAGAACGCCAGTCACGCGGAGGGTCACGCTTCATCAACGCGAATGGTTGATCCCAGTCAATCTCCTCTCGGGGATAAGCCAGTCTGGGCCAATCGAATCCATCATCAGGTACAGGTGCGGGAGGTGGGGATTCATCGTGTAGGTGATTCGGGTCGTTTACCCGGAGCTCTTGAAGACGATGCCATGCTGCAGAGAGTGTGATGTGTATGCCAATGAGTATACAGTAGATGAGAGTAAGGCACAGGTAACTAATTAACTGTGTGCGGTTATAGTCTAGTGTGTATGCAACCTAGTTCCCTATAACCAATGGCTCTGATACCAATCTGTCACACCCTCAAAATCCACTTGCGGAGTTTTACCGCGAGGCGTGTGAACAAACCAGGATCACAGTCAATAGTTACTCAGAACGACTCTAAATGCCATAATTTAAACAAAATCAACCAAAATACAAACTTTAAACAATGCGGAAGCGTTTTGAAAACAACCCAAGTCAATAAAGTATAATTATGGCAAAACAAGTGCCACCCAAAAGTAAACTATAATTGTTAAAATGTCAAATGTCTTGAAGCATAGTGTCTTAAATGCAGTGAACCGTGCAGTGCTCCTATGGCAAGCAAGTTAAGGACCTGAGAAAAGCATACTAAAATGTCAACACATAGGTTGGTGAGTTCAAGAGTTTGAGTTCAATAAACATGTAAACAGTTGCGATAATATAAGCAGTGTATGGTAATAGATAGCTAGTCTATTATCAGTAAATATTAATACATAGTGATTTTGCAATTGAAGCTGACTGTGATAGTTGTTGCCTCCTGTCACGACTTACCATGTCGTGACAATGTTCAATAGGACAAATTGCACCCGGTTGACCTCGAGTCACACAGGTGGGGCTCGTCAGACCCAGTAGTACTACCCAAGTTTCCCCGCTATTAAATATTAACAATTCAAAAGTGTGAGGACTTTTCCATGGTAAACAGCACTATATTAATATTATACACAACTTAAATAATAAAAGCGTTCGTATAAATACCAGTATGCTATCTCCCCCAAAAGAGATTAAGTAAAGAGTGGGGCATGAACTCACCTGATGTATGCAAAGGTACTTAGGGTTTATTTTGAGAAACGAGAGGATAGCCAACCTTCACAGGTTACCTAGATCATGTGAGTACATAAGTACGTGTAAATAAAAGACATGTGAAACCCTAATCATACCAAAATCAAAGACTCAAGCTTCCAGACAAATAGACACGTTTGACCTAGTTGACCCGTTTGACCCGTTGGTGACATTATGAGTTATAATCCAAATAAAGCCAATGAGCACATACAACATACATGATTAACATTCAATAGTATCATACATATGTATATCAACCAGGTGTATCACTTAGATCATCATACAATCAAGTACTATACAAGTCATGCGAATCTAGAACATTAACATATCCACTAGCTACAATACAACAACATGTCACACAAGGTTCAACCATTCATCACATGCCATGTGAAGCCACTCACGACTTCACATCCTAACCCTGCCAATCCTACTAAGTAGGGGCCTCAGATCCGCACGCGTGTATAATGATCATAACCAAATTCTTTAAGCATATGCATTGCATTCACAACATCACAACAATCAATTACCAGACCCAAGCATGATGTCCTACTACTACACAACATCCAAACCATACATGATTACCAATTCCAATTATCACCCATGATTATCCAAACATGCCATACAACTAATTTAACACGTTCTATACACTAGAATCCATCCTTGAACATATTAGCAAGTTCCTATCATCTCAAACATGATCACAACATCATACTTCAACGTTTACACAAATAAAGTTTCCCTTTTGGGAAAGAATATCCAAAATCTATCAAACATCCAAGGTATGCATGAATTCATCAATAATATACCAATTCAAGCTCATACTAATATCTAAACA
Organism: Flaveria trinervia; assembly: GCA_025506515.1. NCBI lineage: Eukaryota > Viridiplantae > Streptophyta > Magnoliopsida > Asterales > Asteraceae > Flaveria > Flaveria trinervia. The sequence continues at coordinate 121,095,497 of CM046442.1, read as the reverse complement.
TGATCAACAACACTTAACACCTCAATCTAACAATCTTCATAAACAAAAGTTTCTACTTTTGGCAAGCTATGATCAACATCATCAAAAAAGATTTCTAGCATTCATAACAACAATCTAGCATCTAATTATCATCATGAACCCATCCATAACATCAATCCATCACTAGATCACTACTACATGCAAAATAAAGTTACTATTCTTAGTAACCTATGAACAATGCATCAAAATCCCAACTTTCTTGCATAATCAACGTATTCTAACATTCATACAACCCAATAATCATCAAGCATTCATCAAACAATCATCCATCATGCACAATCACAATAATCCCGAATTAGGGTTTGCTTCAAAACCAATTTCATGATCAATCCACTAAAACATAGAATTCTTGCATAATCGACGTTAACTAACATATACAATCTAACTAACATGTTAACATCATCAAACACAACCAATTCGACCCAACAAGGACCAATTTACGAATTAGGGTTCGGCCATAATGAACCCTCACAAAACTCGAAAAACTAACCTTTAAACTTGTGCTTGAAATGAAAATGATGCTTCCTAAGTGTTGTATAACTTGTAATCGAATCCAAAACACGAAATTGCTTGTTCTTGGCTGAATTCGAAGTGGGGAGAGGAGGAAGGTGAAGTCGCGGCCGATGGTGGTGTTTAGGGGCTAGGGTTTGTTTTATTAATTTAATTTACATATTTACCCTTTAAACCCTTGTGTTTTGTATTTTATAAAAACTAAGCTTTAAACTCTTTGTAAAGTGTTTTTAACTTCATAATATAAAGATATAAACTTATAAAGTTCATTATATATCTTATCTTTATAAAAACACAAGACATACGAATAAATAGACACGTTTCCGCGTTACGCGATAAATTCTTTAATTAATCGTTTATAAATGTGTAAACACATAAACATAACCCAATACTCACATAATCACTTAGATTCACAACAATTAACATTATTCATTATTATTAGGTCACCAACGTTCAACGACAACTAGTGTGTGCTCACGACACGTGTATACAAGACTTAACGGAACTAACGGAGTTTGGTAACGGAAATTTACCGGATGTCACACTCTCTATGACGGCCACATATCACGACGATGTGAGATCACGACGACCACCCCGTCACGCATTTTATTTCTCTTTTTTCACGGCGTACACTCTCTATGAATACCCTTTTTGTTTTTCAAAGCCTATATGTTGCCGTTGCAAGTAGTTCCCCCCACATATCAAAATACCACCAACTATACCCATGTATTACTCCTCACAATTTGAATATTACCAAAACAATTGAATGCTTTTTGGGCTACTAACAAGCCTTGGGATGAATGACGATAAAACTTTGGAAAAGGGTTGATTTTTTGTATACGGAGACCCTAGAGTTGGACATTATCAAAAAAATTGTTTGTTCTGGAACACTTTAACATCACTATTGGTGGTACGAACCGAACCATTGATCAACTGAATTCTAAAGGGGGGGGATGAATCTGACAATCATTCGTATTAACGGGACCTATAGGTATACTTTTTACATTTACTTTTCTATATATACTTTTTGTTTTTATAAATATATTATGACATAAATAACTTTTATTTTTAATTATGTAGAAACATCGTTGAAAGAGCAGAAGCAACGACAAGGATATCGTCCTTGGAGCGTTAAGTGAATACAAAAATGTTTACTAGAAGAAATGTTTTACAAGCATCAATGCATGAAAGGTTGTAAAAACATATGAAATGGGAGCTGATGGAGATTATGGTTGTTTGGTACTAAAACAACAATGAGGACTAAAATTCAAATCAAGCCAATATGTAAACTCAATGAGCCCATTATAAGCCCCTCCCCGAACTCAATAAAAACATGACATCGACTGGACCGAGACATAAACTCATAAAGGCAGTAAAGCAGGGGAGTCTTCGAGCAAAACAACATTGTATGTGGTCATAACCAATTACAAAGCGATGAAAGAGAAGGAATGGAGTAAAGAAGTGAACGAAAAACACTTCATATGAAGGTAACCGAACCGAAATTGACCTTTTTAGACTTATAATGAGAGATGTTGCTTTACAAAACGCTAGACCAACACATGAAGATTTTTCTTAAACCGCATGATGATGTTCGAAAGCAGATGTTGAAAAACATCATAGAACACAAACGAAAATTATGCCAGCTACATGATTAGGAGTTTGATTTATAGATTTTCAGTTTAAATATGTTTTATATTGAATGTTTTTATCTTTATGTTGTTTCTATTTTAATCTAGTTTGTATTTTTTGAATTTTAAGAATTTATTATTTTTTTTAAAAAAGTTATGGCATGTCATGACATGAGTGTCTCTTTCAATTGTGTGAGAGTGTTCCATCCATCTTAATATGAAATGAATTTATGATATAAATAAAAATAAATAATTTGTTATTTGAATAACATCAAAAGCTAGCAATGTGCAAAACAATATACAAACTCCACCCCAATTTATGTTTTTTTAAATAACATATAATTACACTAAAAATATGATAAATAATTTGTTATTTGAATAACATTATAAATTATTCACAACTCATTCTTCATTTTTATTGTTATAATTATACTAAAAATCATTACTTTTTATCTCTACATTTCAATTAAATAATACTTTTATATTTTTATCATTGTCTTTTCTCTCTCTTTATTTGCAGTCACTTAAAATAATTATAAACATTAAAAGGTTTTGAACATTATTTTCTGAAAAATACAAAATAAACAATAAATTTCTCATATATTCTATTAACAACAACTTATAACTATATACCACATAACATATAGAATATACTCGCATAAATTTAAAAAACAAACTATGAATGCTAAGTATTTAACATGTTCTAGTATAGTGGATAAATATGTTACAAAACATTACATTTACACCTCAATTTTTCAAAATTCAAATAAATACTTCCAATATATGTATGTACTTTTGGCAACAAACACTTAACTACTGTATTTTAACAAGGTACACGTAAAACCAAAAACAGAATTTAATCCCGTACAGTGCGGTCCACCATGTGATACCATGCACCTTCACCCCTATTTACTCATCACCACCTTCATTTCCCCTTTTCCCCTAAACCTAAAAATTTACTTCCTTCATCTTCTTCATATTATTATTATTATTCAGTATTCACACAAACACACACACATTATCACTATCCTCTGTCACTTTCTTCATTTCTGCAACTGTAACATCTTCAGAACTTCAATGGTGTAAAAGGGTTGTTCGTTATGGGCTCAAAGGTGAGTTTTTTACACCCATTTTCGCTACATTTTGCTTCAATTTGTTAGTTGTTTTTTGGGTTTTCGTTTTCTTGATTTATTGACGATGTTTGTTCACTGATTGTTTCGTTAATCGGAAGGTTTTCTCACTACACGACGTCGTTTTGGATATTATTATCAGTCGCCGACGAACGGCGAAAAATGTGTGTTACTCTTGTGACGACGCCGTTTTGTGTCTTGAAATTGGAAACTTATTCGTTCACTTTCTTGATTTTTTTAGGGTTTATCCGAATTCGAATTCCCCGAATAAAGAGGGTGAAGAATCGGAGTGTATCTGTAATTCTATACATACATTATTAATATTAATATATTATTGTTATTGTTAAGTTATTAACTATTAACAATTAATCTATTCATTTAAAAGATTTTGCCCGACAATATTATCTGGCGTGATTTTAAATCATAATTTCGTTTAGAACCCTAATCAAGATAATCATCAATTCCATATAGGTTTATTTCAATTATAATGAAGATATATTTACCTTATCCGTAATAGCTCTTTGACTAGATATACAACAACAAAAACATAAAAAGTCGCATTTTTTAATTGTATCTTATCCTATAATGTGTTCTATATAAGTTGGTGTTAGCCCCTTTCACAAGACATTGATACAGAATGCATAAAGTTTTGATCTTTTTCATTGTATACATTAATATTATTATTATTATTATTATTCAGGGGAAGAGTATGTGTGGGATAGGTGGATATGATCATGGGTCATATGATGATGATGATGATGAGTATTTGGGTGGATTGATTCATAATATCTTGGATTTTCCTGTTGAGAGTTTGGATGAAGATGGTCTTACTGAAGATTGGGCTTCTAAACTTGGTCCTATCCCATCGGAGGTCTTTCGGGAGATGCTGCCGCCAGTCAGGATTGGCAATGCTGGTGGTTGTGGTGGCTTTTCTGCGGATTTTGTGACCGGATGTTGTGGTCCTGTAAGGATTCTTTATACGAGTATTGTGTCGGTTGTTGGGTTGAATTGTCGAACATGAACATGATCCATATCTTTATAGGGGAGGGATCCTAAGAAAACCATATTGTTATGTGAAACTACAAAACCAATTAAACCGATCACATATTTATAGAATTTTTTATCACTACCCTCTATATATGTGTGTGTTTATATATAGATAGGGGTATTGATCAAATGAAAACCGTAACATAGTTCTACCTATACGTCATACATAGGCTACATATACGTAAGTACGTAACCATTTTTCATTTAAAATATTGTTACGTATACGTAAAACTCTTCATTCTCGTATATATGTTCAACATATACGTAACAAATACTTAAATAATCTTTTAACAATTAAAAGAACAAAAATGTTATGAATTATGTTATTGATTTCCATGGTTTTCTTTGGTTTTCGCATAAATATTGGTTTTCTTAGGAACCTTCTCCTATCTTTATACATGTCAAACTGGTTGGTGGGTTATAAATGGGTTGTTACCAAGTTGCAAGCCTGTTAAACGGGTTGGAGGGTTATATACATGTTGTAATTAAGTTGTAAGCATGTTAAATGGCTGTGGGTTGTAGTAAATGGGTTAAACGGGTTGGTGGGTTGACCTGTTTGATTAAACTAGCTAACGGGTTGACACAAATACGATCAGTATGATTGAATGTTTGTCTCAACTTTATAAATGTCTTTACTTTTCTGCATTTGTTTTGTAACCAAAATGATAATTATGCTTGTTCTTGTAATCTTATAAATATGTTTGTTGGGAGTTTCTTTTCAGAATGTAGCAGCTTGTGAAGCAGAATTCCAACCTGTTATTCAAAAAGAAGTCTTGAAATCTCAACAAAAACCGCAACAACCACCAACATTCTCACAAGAAAAGAAGCTGCATCGACTTCCAAAATCCTTCGAAGCACCTAGCCCTGATTCAGTTCTTGAACGCCGCAGTTCCAGCTCTGCCAGAAAGAGCGTCTCGTTTGGAACTGAAATAACCATTCCAGTAAGAACCAGGACCAAGCGGTCCCGTTCACGTTCACAATCAGGTTTGACCGAGACGTCGTGGTCAAGATCAGTCCAGCTGTTTCCAATTGAAAGGGTGAAGAAAAAGAGAAGAAAACTTTCTCAACATGATGCTAATGAAGTCAAGAAATGCAGCCATTGTGAGATAACTAAAACACCCCAATGGAGAGAAGGCCCAATGGGCCCGAAAACTCTATGTAACGCTTGCGGGGTCCGGTACAGATCTGGGCGGTTGTTCCCGGAGTACCGCCCGGCCGCAAGCCCGACGTTTATACCGTCGCTGCATTCAAACTCTCACCGGAAGGTCGTAGAGATGAGGCAGAAGGTAGCAGCTGTTGTTGATGATAATAATAATGGTGTGAAGAATCCTTTGGGTTCAAATGTTGAGATTCAACACTCAAGGTTTTGTTCATGAGTAGTCATCTCAATCTCATTGTTTTGTGTGAGACTTTGGTAGTTTAGAGCATTGTTATGAATTTATTTAAGTAGGTCCTTTATTTAGATACTTTGATTTGTTTAGTTCAGAATGTTAAAAGAATGGGTCAGCATCATATGGGTCTTTTGGCCCATGGGCTTTTAGAAAAGCATTTATCATCAGCATAAAGTGGTTAACTTTTTTTTGTTTTCTTTGGAGGATGAATGACACTTTGCATAAACACTTTCTCATAGAGAACAAACATTCTTGATGGTCCTGTAATGTACTTGGTGTTTTGCTTTTAAACCTTTTGTCTTTTTGGGCGAAATATTGACACTTTAATTTCGAATAAAAATTGAAAAAGGAAAACAAACAATATACATGTAGTGATTGTATTTGATTTTAGACCATACTTATGTTCAAGTGTTTAGGCTTTATGGTTGCTTGTTACTTTTTTAGTTGCTCGTTTAGGTTTTACTTACACTTTGATATCAATTACAAAAAGCACGCATGACGGATAGCCTCTTGAATATAATTCAATAACTCATTTGAGGATGTTGTAGAAAATGAAACGGACTTGACATAAATAAGGCCTACCTTCACAGGGAAGAAGTTCGGGCGTCAATGATTTTCTACTTTTTTAAGTACTATTATACATATCTATTATTATGTCCTTGTATCTCTAAGGAATGCCTCTTCCCTTAAGACTATCCCAAATCCGACACACTATTGTAAGCCCTTTCAGATCAATGAATATTGTATAACTGTTTAAGAAAGAACATGTTATTATATACTTTATCATCGAAAATACTGGAGTGAGGTCAAACATTTTGAAACTTTTCTTATACAAACACATTGAACCATAGAATTATTTTATCATCCACTACCAATACGTCAAAAGCATGGTAATGATATTTAATGCCAACCCTTCAATTTGAACCCATAATTGCCTACACCAAACGGCTTTGAAGCCAAGGCTCAGGTCTTTGTTTCTAGGTGTAACAGAATTTAGAGTGAAGACTTCTAAAAGATCACTGGTTTTAAAATTTCTCCTACAAAAGGATGTTCAATTGTAACTTTTTCTCATCTCAAACATGTTATTGGTATTTAAGACCAAACATTCGAAATGAATCATGAAACTCCCTTTAGACATTAAATGTAAGAAAACATGTTATTGGTATTTAAGACCAAACATTCGAAATGAATCATGAAACTCCCTTTAGACATAAAATGTAACATATGTAGTTAGGTAATAATAAGGTAAAAGAGGAAAGCAAAGAGAAGGTAATGACCAGAAAAAAGACAAAATATAACTTGTTACAAAGGAAGAGATTAAACCTCCCAATAATGTCAAATGTAATTAGAACAAGACCCTGAACAACAATAGCAAGTAAAAATAATAATAATAATAATAATAATAATAACAAAGTAGTCAGCACTTCAACAAAACCTACACAACTATGTCCATTTAAACAAAATTATACTCCACTTCACTGTACATCACTTTAGTACAAAAACATCACACCAATGTTCATTCAGAAACCGCGATCTCTTGATCAACCCGCCAATAATTACTGTCGTTAAACTCCTTGGCCTCGTTATCGTTCTCTTTTTCACCTCCACTAGGTGGTGTTACTTTTCTTTTTAAGGCTCCTGCTTCCCCTACAATCCCCTCTTTTAGGGCTTTATCCATTGCCTTTTCTGACCCGTCTGATTCCACCCCTACAAACTCCACACCATCTTCAAACATCGAAGGCACTGTGTCATCTTTTGGGCTTGACCCATTTGGTAGGGATGGTGCTGCCTCAACTGGTGCCTCCATGTCGAGATTAGGGGTGTTGTCGTAATCTTCAAAAGGGTTGACTCCTGACCCGACAATGGGTTCATTCCATCCTACCCATTCGGGCATGGGTCTATCTGCAAACAGGTCTTCATTGTCTGTTGACTCGAATCTGAAAAAGTCAGCATCTGATGCATTTGTTTTCTCATTTGCTATATAATCCTCACTGAACGGGTTTGGGCTACGGCTAGGGTTAGAATCGGATTTTTTATCGATAAATTCTTCATCCAAGCCAACTACTACATCATCATCTTTACCGGTAGAAGATTCATTCAAGTTGATTTCATCCATAATTTCTGATGGCGTGGTGGCGGTCATTGGTGCATCCCCCATTTTCTCGTCTTGGAAAGCAAACCAATTTGAATTTGTAAACAAACTGTTGTGCATAGAATTAAAAAAAAATAACTAAATACCAAACTATAAGAATTTACCAATACAATGAATTCTTTGTTTAACGAAAACCATGAACTATAAAAAACTAATGTTCTGTTACAAAAATAATTTAGTTTTTAATAAAACAGTTTAGTTGGTTTTATGCATTAAAATACACTTTGAATGTATGGATTGAAACTTACCTGCCTTGGTCATCACCCAACCTTAGGGATGATATGACAACTTCAGCAGATTCATCATCTACGTAACCCTCCTGCATCTCATTATTGAATTTTACAGATTTTAGCATCAGTGTCTTAACAGGGGCAGAGACAAACGACCATCAAAAAATAAATAATATAATGTTATCAAAGATCATATATATGGGAAAAAATCCATGTTCCAATGTGTAATAATAGAATGGCAATTCCAGCCCATATACTCGTGAACAACTCGATTTGGGTTGTCCTTTATCTCAAATGAGTTAAATAAAAAAATTTAACTTAAAGAGAATATATCCAAGTGGGCTGAGACTTAAGAGGCACTGAAATCAATATTAATTATTGTGATAGCTTTGCTTTTGTAACCTTAACCGAATCATTATTTTATATATATCAAGTTAAAAAAATTTCCTTAAGGTCAACTCCATCAGACCCTTAAGAACCCATTATGCAACCAACCTTCTTGCCAACTCTATGCAAGAACTCCCTAAATATGCAAAACTGAACTCATTTATTAGAATATTACCTCGTCACCTTGACCAAGAGTTTCGCGTCCCTGTAATTAGAAAAAGAATTCCAATAACATAAGTATCTTCCTATAAAAATTTATAAACAGTTTATAAATACGAGCACATAAAAATAGACCTTTGACGTACCTCTGCACTTTCCTCATTATCATAAACATTGTACCTAAATGCCTGGCTTAGATTATTTGCTAAAGCAGCAACATCATAATCTCTGTCATGATTAATGTCATCTTCATCACTATCCCTGTTCCTATCATGTATTGAAGTTGGTCGACTGAAACAATAAACATTGAAATAAAATTAGTAGCTACTTCATAGTATATAACAAGTATCATGTAGTAAAGTTAGTCAGGTTTTATTAAGTAAAAGGAAAACATAAAAGAAAAAATCTAAGGTAAAACATAGGTTTTATGACAAATGAGAAAGAAGACAACCCTACTTTTTTTGGGTGTTTCACAATAGCTATACAGGCATATTAAGTAAAAACGGAAGCACATTAAGGCTTCTGTTTGTGTAGTTTACACATCGATACTTATTAGCATAATTTATAAATGAAGGCAACATACCCACAAACCCATCGGTACACATTTTCAACCATGTTCCGTTCCTGTAGAGCTGTAGCCTGCCATTCGTTCCATTCACTACTTTCCTAAATCACAAGAACAAGATTTTAAATTGCAGTCGTGCCTGAGAAACATTATACACGCACACATATATAAGGGGTCGAGTCTAAAACAAATCAGGTTTTGCGTGAAAACTGAAAAGTGTAGAAAACAAAGTGGTGAAATGTGTACATGAGTGGTTTTAATGTGTGCTGGTATATGCATCCATTTATGTACACAGCGTGAAATGGGATAAACAATGTAAGTGGGATTACAACACTTTGCATTGCCACAGTTTTTTACAGGTATTTAAGAAATGACATTTAAGAAAAAGTAGTAATGCTACACTTATATTGAAGAGTTAAAAATTCCCAATTTTATGGTATGTTTTTTTTAAATTAAGTATAGAAAAAAAGATGATTGAATTAAAAAATGGGTGGAACTAGTATCAAATGAAAAAAGTCACAAAGCGTATGAATTCCCTCCTAGCCACTGCCATTCTACCAACTTCCAATTAGTTATGAAATTGTCGCTTAAATATTAAAATAGTCTGTTCAAAGGCCTAGGTTGCTTCCTGCACTTTTTAGACAAAAGTTGTGTTGTATTTGATCCTCCCTCTACACACATAACATATAATATGTATATAGAGAGAAGAAGGTTCGTTCAATACAAACTTTAAGTAGAGAACTGCGAAACTGGCATAAGTATGTGTACATATTGCTTTAACTATGATTCATAAGCCATAACCGCCTCTCTTTCTCCCTTGACTCTTCCACTAAATTTGGACAGCACTACAAACAAGTGCTTATGCGGTGTATATGTGAGTGCGTGTGCACGTGAGTGACGAAACATTTGTACATGATAGCTCACCCATGAGCTTTTCTAAAAGATTCCTAGCCAGTCTACAATAGCTTAAGTTAAGAAGATGCAGGAAATACAAAGTTTGGACTTCAAGAATACCAGAATGAAAGATTCTAACATGACATCAAGAAGAGAAAATAGCTAGCACAATTCTTATGAGAAAAACATCAACAATCATTTGAATTGATTCTTATAAGTGGTGACCAACTTTCAGCATGACATGAATCTTACATGCAGAAAGACAATACCAGCAAGGCTGGTTCCAATAATTTATAATGCATAAAATATATTTCACTATTTCTTTCAATCAATAATTACATAAATAACAGCACACCTGAATATGTATCTGAATGCGACTATCAGTATTCGTCAACTGCGTGATTTTATTGGCAATGCGTGTAATATGTCCAAGGTTCCCAAGTCGGGGTGCCTTTCTTCCAGCAGCCGGTAATGTAGGCTGCATAAATAACACATTTATAACAACTTTTTCTAGAAAGAAAGTATCTTATCATTTAACATTTAAAAGAACATTTATAAGGTTGTGTTTGACATTTCAGCTTTTTTAAGTTCTTGTATATTCTTATGACATTCAAAATTATATAAAGAAAAGTCAAATCCTTGGTAATATATTATTCCAAAAGCTTGTCTTAAATATTGAAAGATAAATGTAATAAGAAAACCCACATGGAAAGTAATACTTCACAGAAAGGTTTAATAAGATTTTGTCCAGAAATAAGTTGCTAATACTAGATGATTTTATTTGAAGGCCTGTTTGTAAACATTAAATAGATTACATGAACTTATATTACATATTCTTGCTGTCTCAATAAAGTAAAACAGTTACCTGATTAGGTTCTTCAGAAAGGAAAGGATTATTGTCTGTTTGCAGAATCTTGGTTAACAAATCACATCCTTGAAACAGATGATCTATGATTGTATTGTTTGTGCTTTCGAGGCATGAAAATATAATACTCTCGATGTGATGATGTAAGGCACTATTATATGGGTACCTTCATGAGTTAAAAATAAAAGGAACAGTTAGAATATGCATCCATCATATAATAGATTAATTCTACAATAATTGATCATTTGACTTTAACTAACATAGCTACTTGTATCACCAGAATATCAATGTAGGTTTATTAGTGGTGCCTTACTCAAAGAAAAGATCAATAACTCTTTGAATGGTTCCAGAGCTGATTAACTCCTTCTCTGCAATCTCATTCCCAGTTTTCAATAGAACTGCAATGAATTCCACAATCTGCAAGCAGATATTATCACATCAGAAACTTGAGGTAACAATTTAGACCCATTTACATATAATTGGTTATGTTTCATCTCCAACCAGTCAAAAGTAGCCGAAAGTTCACTTTTAAATCATGTAACCTTCTAAATAATTTAATTAAAATATATATATTATTAATGCAATATAATTAAAATATATATTACTAGTGAAACAGTATAATTCTTGTAACTGTATTTACACAACATCTTCACAAAAAGTTGAAACTTTTAACCGTTACGTGTTTCAGCTCAATATGGCATGTCTCAACCTTGAACCGAGCCAAAAACCAAGATTATCATCACCACAAATTTGTTCTCACACGAATGAAAAATGCAACAAATAAAAGCAACACACACCAACAACTTCACAAAAAGTTGCAACTTTTAAAAGTTACGTGTTTCAGCTCAATATGGCATGTTTCAACCTTGAACCGAGTCAAAAACCAAGATTATCATCACCACAAATTTGTTCTCACACAATTGAAAACATGCAACAAATAAAAGCAACATATATTGAGTAAAATTTAACCTTTAAACGATGCTTCCCTAGAGGTGGCTTCAACTGGCCATATGTTGTTGGCAAAATTTTGTCATCTAGTGACACATTCAATAACATCAACAAGTCACCTGAAACGTTACACATGTCATCAAAAAATTCATATACCACAATATGCATAATAAACCGAACTCAGTTGGCATACTACCAGCAATTATGGAAATCATCCCATCTAAGACTGAGCACTACAATTCTGGAATGAAAATTAAAGGGGTTGTGAAAACTTTTTGGTATCTGCTGGTTCCAATTATTAAATTTAGACAGTAACTTTTGCATCCCTACTGCCGTTATCTTTTTTCTTTTATACAGCACTCAAAGTAGCTGATCATTGATACATTACAGCAGCTAAGATCATGAAAGTAAGACAAGATGCTGCCATCAAATGTATAAAGCTCACCAAGTTTGGGTAACATTGCTCCTACAGTTTCCTGGTTTACTTTCACAGGTGCCTCATATATGTGTTGACCTCGAAAAGAATAGAAGGGAGGTGAAGGAACTGATCTTTTTGGATCCAATAAAGATATGCAAACACACAATGAGCTAACAAGTCCAGATTTCGAATGTGAATCATCCAACAAGTGACCAAAAATCCTTGAAACAAAACTGTAAAAAAAGCAAAAGCATAAAAAATTTCACTCTAAAGAGTAAATATAGAATAAACAAATATTCCGGTATATGAACACGTCCAAACCTTGGGGTAGAAAGTTTAGAGGCAAGTGGAGATGACACATTTCTAGTTATAGTACATAAAGTTTCTGCTGCATTGACATGTACTTCAGGAGTGCTCTGAAACAATTTTAAAGAATAATGATTAGAAAATACAACTTATACACACATAAATAGCTAAATATGTACATATATCAAATACGAGGTTGTACTTACGGATGGACTCAATTTATCCACAATCATTTCCAACAGGCTGCTATCTGTTAGCCACTGCATAACATCCACGGAATCGGAATACATATGATCATCAGCACCAACAAGTCTTACCAAGACCTGTTCATAAAAAATAAAATAATAATCAATCATTTATCATGTTAGATCTATCATAATGCTACAATATAAATAGTTCAAGTAAGAGCTATCATAATGCTACGATATAAATAGTTCAAGTTGATTTATACATGAACTTAATAATAAACTTTGTGCAACCTTAATAGAAAATTTACATTTACTAATTTACTCACCTCCATGATTGATGTAATTCCAATCAAATCAACCAGCTGTTGAAAAACATATTGATGAACCTGTTGCCATGTAAAATAAAATAAAATCTTTGGTATATTATCAATGTAAATGTTAGTAACTTAGTATTTGTGCTAACGGTAAAAGCTCAAAGCTTAGTAAAAACATGGTCATTAAATTCAGAGAAAAAAGTAACGAACGCCAGTAGAAACCACAATATTAAGTGAAAATAGGAATCAATTGTATGGTTGGGTCTTTCTGAAAAATATTAAGCAGAATATGAATCATAAAACACCACCAAGCAAAGAAAAATTACACTCACTTGAACATAATTCATAAGTGGAACCGTCTTCCGCAACATGAGACATATCACAACCTACGATACCATATAAATTATCAGAAACAACAGTTCTGCCAGACAGAGAAATAAGGATTGGCAAAGAATGCATGTGTGTATGAGATAAAAAGAGACGATAATAAATGATGGATGATAATAATAATAATAATAATAACAACAATAACAACAACAGCAACGGTAGTAGCAGTTGTACCCAAAACATGATAAATCCATCTTTAAAGAACATACCTTGCTGAAGTACCCAGCCAGCAAGGCGCTGTGAGAACGAGTTGGTTCCAGAAATGAAAAAAGTAAATTCATCAGCTGCAAATTTGGTTTTGAAAGAGGGATCATGTGAGACTGAATGTAATAACAATGAACTTATGTAACAACTCATACTAAATGTAACTCAGACATCAGAACACTATTGCACCTCCTCTTCTTCCACTAAAGTTTTAAAGATGACATCGATTTCGCATGTAAAGATCTCACAAGCAATGAAAGGGAACCTAAATATGTAAAGAAGTTATTAGATATAATCAATTTTGCTCCAAATGTTGTATATAACAAGTTAATTCAAAGTTAATGATAAAATAACATTGTTCCGATACTAAAATTTTCTGCAAATGTTAAGTCACAACCACTGACATACTTGAAAATACGTTTGCTATCAGCATCCTCCTGAGGCTCCTCTATGATGTATCTCAGTAACTGTTCAACCTGAGATCTGTCCCGCAAGCTGAAAAACAAGCACACTCTTAAGTATCACCATATAGATTCTTTGTCATGCTATTGCAGTCTAACGTATAGAAATATTACAAACTTCATCTATGAGAAACATGAGCTTAATCTAGATGATAATTTACAAAAAAAAGGTTAGATTACAAGTTAATGAGACGACTATTCAAAGCTTTGCATTCTTGAATAATATCCTCCTCATCCAAAAGCTCTTCCAATGTGAAATGCTCCTTGTCCAAGATAGATTCAATCTATACATATGACAAACCATATGTTAAAAGAAAGTAAAAATACTGCAGACAAGATAAAACTGGCCCAGTGCAATTTAATATGATCGATTGACCCATTTGAGATTTGGCCCTTGCATAATACACAGGATAAAGAACACAATAATTAACAACACTCTAATTTTCACTTGCTTAGTTCACTTTGCCTCCTCTATCCATATAGATTAGCCTTCTAATTAATTCAACCAGATTATCATGTTAAAGATTTCCTCAATGAATTATATGATCCACTGATCCATAGTCAAACACCATAAAGACGTAAATTTATTGTTTTTAACTTCCAAGAATCATCAGCTCAGAAATCCCACTGTTCATTAATCATTACCATCTTACAGCTTTCTATATAGCTCAGATAGATTAAACATCCCACATGTGTCCTCCTTTACACCTCCCTTGTCCTCTCCCAATCAACCAAAGTAAATCATTAAAAAACCACAGTTATCACACCTAATCCAACTTAAGCTAAACGAAAAACCACCCATCATCACTTCCACGCTTAACTACAAGCACCAAAGCCGCTATTTTACCTAACCAATCACCTCAATCACAAGCTCCAACGACTCCGATAATCCAATAATCCAACAACGTCATATTCACTAATCAAAACAACTACCACACCAGAAACAAACAAAAAAGCAGGATCCGTTTCGTAAGCGGCAAACAGGACCAAAATCACAAACAAATCACGCGAATCATTCAACACTTCAAGTCGACGTATTAAAACATACAAATTCATGAATCTGGAAACAGACAAAACCAAATCATGTGATTACAACTTACAGGTGAAGAAGCAGAGAGAGCTGTAAGGTGCCAAAACATGGTGAATTGCGAGTGGTTTTCAGATCTGCAAACCCTAGAGCGGTGGGATGGAGGAGAGAGGTGGAGATTGAGGAATTGATGGTGAGACAAATCGGATGAAAAGGGGAGAAAAACCCTAATAATATTCGGATGATTGAAGAGAAAACAAGAGTGAAATCGATTAATTTGAGGGATGAAAGAGGTGGAAGATAATGAGCTGCAAAAGTTTTCTTGTGAGGATGAGCCAAGAGAGAGAGAAATGAGTGTTTGGGTTAACGGGGCAGGTTACATAAGGACAAATGTAGCCCATTAAAGCAACTCGGGTTTGGTCAAATTAGTTGGTTTTCTTAGCTACGTTCATGTGCCCGGTTAAACTTATTGACGAATAATAACCCAGACGGTGTTGATGACTCGGACCGTCCATCATTTCACGGAAAATCAATCACCTGAAGGTTTATTGTGGTAAGACCCCTGAACCATATGAAACATATTGCACCGAATGAGATCGAATCAAATGACCTCGATATTGAAAGGTCATGAAGTTACATCCTCTCTAATCAATTGATCTAGACCTCATTGGTGTTAACTTCATGTAATATTCAGGGGTTGTTTGTCAGCATTTGAATCAGCCTTTTAATAGTTCAAATGTCTTAATGGTTCAACATTTAATGGTTCAGACTGTTTGTTTCGCGAGCAAATATCTTATTGGTTCAGATATTTGCCTTTGAATGGTTAAACATTTTATTAATGTTGAATGATAAAGAAGTCTTATCTGAAATAGTCAGACATTTGCTTTTGAATAGTTAAGCGATATACCAGCTCTTAATGGTTCGGACCTCTGAATGATTCAGCACTTAATGATTCAGACTTTTTATTGTTTCAGCACTTAGTCATTAAAAATTACCAAACAACACCTTACATAAAGTTAAATTCAGTTTGGCTAATTACGTTGTTATGTTATGTTATGAGTTATATAATAAAATATTGGATTATAATGACCTTGATAGTGATATATACTCCAATTAAACGGTGTGAGTTAAATTTAGAATACGTGTAATGATTTTAAGAGTATAGTTATGTAAAATAGAATGTGTGTGTTTGTTCGTAAAAAAGAAAGTAGGATAGAAATAAATGATACATAAAATTAATTAACATGTGCGTATGTGTTATTGGTATCGTGTAAGGAAATGTTCTGCAAGTAGTATTTTAACTTGTTTATTGTGTGAGTTGCTCAAAGTTAACTTTGGAATAGTATAAGAAACAAACATTAGTGTGGAACATGAATGTCGAAAGCATTATTTAAGTAAATTATTAGGGTGTTGGGTGTGTATTGGCACTAGTGTGGTATGTTGAGGTGGTGAGGGTTGAGCAACAACTGTTAAATGACTACTTGGGTGTGTATAATAAAATATTAATTAAACACTATAAATCTACTACTACTATATAATAGATAACTTTGGACAAAAAGGTCATTTCACCCCTCATTTGTAAGACGCGCCTCTTCCTTTCTCCCCACCACCGTTACCCTACAACCAAACACCGGCCACCCCAATCGACCTATCCCAACCGCCATTTGCAGCTTCCCCTGGGAACGCAAACGGATGTGGCCTTCAATGGGCTGACCGTTACTACTGAAGACTTCATTCTCCTCTCCCAAACGTCGCCCATATTATTCAGTGCACACCCATCTGCAATTCCACCATCGACATCATCACAAACACAAAGGTATGACTTCTGACCCCCATTCCCTGCGTTACCTTCAATTCCAATTTCACCCATTAAAAATTTCTTCCCTTTCGCTTTTGTTCAATGTTTGATTCGTAGATCAGTTTGTTTCTTGCTGGTCAATGTTTCATCTGCAATTCTACCATCGACATCATCTGAAACACAAAGGTATGACTTCTGACCCACATTCCCTACCTTACCTTTAATTTCAATTTCACCCATTAAAATTTTCTTCCATTTCGCATTCGTAGATTAGTTTGTTTCTTGCTGGTCTATGTTTCTGAGGTTCTGTTTTGTTCATTTTATCTCCTTAATAGGTGATTAGGTGAGTAATTGTCCAAATTCAGGTGATCCACCCAATGCAAGTTTATGTTTCTTTATTTGTGTTCATATGCACTGGCCTAAGCAAACAATTGCTGGTGATTAAGCAAACAAGTATAGGTTATCAATTATTCAGTCTATTCTACTACCAAAATGTTTAAATTAACTAGGGAAATCGATGTACTTTTGCTTCTGAGAATTGGGTTGTGAATTAAATTATTATATTCAATGTTCATTCATTTGATGTTATGTTCTAAGTGAACCCACATCATAAATGTAATTTATACCTATATTTTTTGATCTGTTTTGACCCGTTACCCATCCTACCATTTTCACCACTTCTGGTCATGGAACATGGCTCTAACTTGAATTTGGACAGTTTTCTTGCTTTATGCTTCTAAAATTTCCTATGTCATGGCAGCTGACGTGCTTAGTGATGCCCTATGAGCATTGCTATTTTTTGCAATCTAAATGAATATGGAGTGCATAACAAACTATTGAAACATGCTCACTTGTGGAGAGCATGTTGCAACTTGAGCCTACAGAAATATATAAGCAACATTTGAAAATTTCATGAAATACTTATGATTTTAGCATGCTAAGGTGTCCACTATGTTATCATATTAGCAGCATCAACTATCGAGTACCCATCCATTTCATAATCAGGGTTATTTAGTATATGTCATTGGGAGTTTATAATATTTGTTACATCTCAAATGATACTATATATATTTCACTAATTGCTTCATAGGTTGTGGTTGTCATCGGGAACGGATCAAGTGTATACGACATATCAAGAGAGTTACCACTAGCCTAAGAAGTTCATCTATCCTCTAGATCACCGGATGCTAAGGTCTCAAAACTTGACAAATACACAACTGTATGGTAGCATTCCAAGGTAATCTGATAATAATTTTAATTTCTTAGAAATGCGAAAATTTTGATATGGTTTGTGTTATTTTGTTAGTTGTTTTAGTGGTTTGCCTTTTTAGTGTTGATTTCCATTATAATCACTCTATTATATTAACAATTGAGCATATTAATTTGTGGTTGAAAGTTGTTTTTAAAGAAGGATTGTTGTTCACAGTCATTACAAAGGTTCATTGTTCACGGTCATTACTGTAGTTCATGGATTTCATGCTATCTCAAGCCTTAGAGGCCTTAAATCGATCTTCAAATCATAGACACTCCTTAATAGGATCGGACTTTGCTACAACCTGCGTTATTAGAAATTAAGTATCCTGTTCTAAAGAGGTACATGATTCATACTTCAATACACATGTGTCTGGTTATTTTTAGGCCTTTTTTTGTATTGATAAGATTGATTTCGTTTAGCTCTATCATGTGCTGAAGTAACATTTTAGGATTAAATACTGAGTTGTAGTAAGTACTTTATTTCAATCGAAATCTCTTCAAAATTTATGCAGAAACGAGTTAATTTGTTTTCTTTCGTAATTGAGACATGTTTTAACACTTTAGTTTTAATAGGCAAAACAATAACTTAGTTTTTAATAACCAGATCATTTTATTTTCTATCCTATATGAAGTCTTCCATGGCATTGTGAAGCATGTGCTACGCTGCTACCCGCACATAACTCATATAAGCCAAGCTTGCAAAAAGTGGTTATTTTTTATCTATGTGTTCAGTTATTTTAAGTTGACCAATGATCAAAGATTGTTGTTTTAACGGACAGAAAAAAGGGACGATAAACACCTAGATAGCTACATGTGGCTGGTATAAAGGATATGCCACAAGTAATACTACAGGAGAAAGATCATGCCCGTAAAGATAGAAAGCTTATGGGCCAGAACAATGCTAATCTATGATAATCATGTAAGGCATAACCAAAGTAGATAAGCTTTCGCACAAATCGGATAACCATCTTTGTATTCACCACCTCTTATGTTATATAGTTTGTGATTACCATGAACCAAAGTAGATAAGCTCTTTTGATATAGAGTTTGGTGATTACCCGAAAGAAATTTGACTACTAACATCTGCTTTATAGTGGCTTCTTTTGATGTGGTTAAAGTTGTAGTGCTCCTACCTAAGTTTAATTTCTTATTTCACTTTATAGTTTAATTATTAAGGATGATCATGACATGCAAATTTGTGTACCATAGATTGGTATTTAGCTAGAAAAGATGATACATGCACATACTTTTTGCATATCAGTTGCAAGAATCAAACCAGAGCTACCGTTAAAATTGATTATGTTATTATATTTACTTTTATTATGATCAATGAAAATATTATATTTTGTGAAATGAATTTCTTTATGCATTTTAATGTATTATATTTTCGTTTGACATATAATTTGATGATATGCTTATATAATTACTCTTTAATAAAACTATAATTGTTGAGATTCTAATTAGTTACAACCCAACAACCCTCTACATGTACTCTCTGTAACAATTAAAACAAAGGTAGACCAAACTAACAAAGGTACTATACAATATATCATAAGATGTTGATAAACTAACAAAAACAAGTATTACGTTGCAGATAATAACTTCACTTGAAGCTTAGCGGACACTTTATCCTCTTTAACACAGTTACGTGCCTTGTAAGCTTTCGTAGTTATATATTTTCTTATATTAGAGGTTTTCATACTGTCATGTATACATATTACTACGTCAATTTTGATTATGTTTTATCTCAAACGGGTCAAGCCAAAAGGTTAGTTAAGTGGGAATAGGTTAAATGGGTTTATCAGTTTGCATTTCCAAAGTCTTCCAAAGTCTTTTAAAAGAACAGGCTTATAAAAAGGACGACATGTGAAACAGGTCGCAAAGAGTGGAAGTCACATAGACGTGTTTTTTTACATGTTATGAACTGGCTACCGGTTGAGGTAGACGGGTGAGATTAAAGGCTTATAAAGAACACGACATGTGAAGCAGGTCGCACATAGTGGAAGTCACATAGACGTGTTATTTACATGTTATGAACCAGCTAAATTGATTATTCAAACAACTTAGGTGCTGGAGTTATTTTTCCTTAAAGAACATAAAAAAATACAAGTAAAGTGTTTATGGGAGAAATACCCAGTTTCTTTGAAGGCCTAGCCTAAGTGCTTTGGTCAATTTGAAAGATTCATCATCTTGAAACAATCGCTCTTTTTTCCTTTTTAATTTAGTCTATATTTTGATCACCTTTTGATTATGTTTTGTTTTTATTTTTCCTTTTTGCAGAGATTTTTCTAATAACAGATTGAATGGAGAATGACCTTTATTCTTAGAAAGTCTGTCTTCTTTAACTACCTTGTGAGTAATCATCTTATCAAGAAAAAAGATTTTATAACACTTGCATTAGATAATTGCATTTATTGCGGCGGAAAAAAAAGAGCTGGTCAGGTTATATATCAGGTCAAATTGGCTTCTAATCAAACAACTAACTTCTTCTATGGGTCAGGCTGAGCCCACCTGAAATGTTTTTTCAAAGAAAGTAAAAATTCATTACAAATAATTAGTATCTAAAAAATGTTTATAATATAAATTATACCATTTATCTTTATGAGTGAAACTAACATGTGTGGTCCAGTCATTTGTAAAATAAATAACATGTGTGTGCAGCTATTTGTAAAATAAATAAGCTTTTTGGAACTTTGAAGTTTTGATGTTGTTGACTCATTTAGTAGCACAGAGGGATTGCAAAATTTTGGATTTAAATCTGTTCATGAAAATTGTTTAAGTATTTGTGAAATCTACATTACAATTCAATGAAGTTAGAAAATGTACATTTTTTTACATTTTGCCAGGGCCATTTATTTATTAAAAGAACCTATAATAACAACAATTTGTTTCACTTGACATTTGTTTAACAAATGACTTGTTTGACCCATGAAAGTCAAACTACACAGCTCATAATGTTCATATCGATTTATTATGCGCCTCTGCATCTAGCACTGGGTAGACCTCATACAATAACTGTCCTAGCTCTACCGTATCTTTTGTTTCATTTCTTCTGCAATAATAACAAACACTTCTTTGATTATGGATCTACTACCAGAAATTCAATACGTAATCTCAGCATTCAATGTGTATACACACATAACTAAACATTTCCCCTTTGCTCCACAGATCCACAAACACAACATGGATGGTACAGTCAAAATGCATCCAAATACAATCGGTACGCTACGTACAATCCCCCCCGTTTTAGCACATACTGCCACGCTACCTATGTCATTATTAGATAAAAAATTTACACCATCGCTACAAAGGCAAGCAGGAGAAAAAAGGCCACCACCTAATTTGCCTACCGAAGATTTGAAGGACCACAAAGCAACCACGAATGAAAGAAAGAAATACCCTAAAACAACACCAACCGGTACGTGCAAACCACCTCTTACCATGCAGTTTTATATAAACAAATATATATTTTTGCATACATATATACACATACATGTACCTATATGTAGCCACACATATACACACTCAACAACACTCATTGCATGTGACATTAATACTTACTAACCGAAAATTATTTTGTCTCAGCATCCCCTCCTCAACAAATAACCACACTGGTAAAGAAGGACAAAAAACAGGAAACCCCTTCCACATCCAAAAATGTAATCGAAGATGGGCACAAGGAACCTACTACAGATGCTTGGGATGACGAATGGTGGACAACTCATATGGACAAGATAATTGAGTTGTGCAAAACTTATGACAAACCATGACCTGCGTAACGCATCATTGCCTGAAGCCGACCGTATTACTATGTCATGTTTCGAAATAATTTACGCATTTCCATTTAAAAAGCTACACCATAACTTTCAGTTTTCTCAAAAGACATTGCCTTTTGGATTATGAATAAATATTCGCTTCTATGTTTACTAAACCAATGTGTTCCCCTACCTACGTACGGCCGCATCATAATTCGCAACCCTAAAACAACAAAATAATCATTTTGAACTCTTACGCCACATTCACGACTACAACGTACCCTTCATTCATTTAAAATGACACATGCGCCGCAACGCGCGCGGACACCCACTAGTACTCTATAATATTAATCATTTTCCACTCAAAATCTTAGTAACTTAGCAAGCTTATTTCTTCAACACAAACTTTACACCTTGATCGGTCCATTCAACGAGCCACCGAACAATAATAACAAGAGTTCAGGTATTGACAAAGAGTCTACTTCACAAATCAACACTTTAAATGAGACCCGAAATAGCAAAACATGTGGTGGGATTAATATGTAATTTTTATTTTTTCATTAATGTCTATTTTTTATTTAATCAAATGCAAGTGTTCTAGTTTGATAATTTCTTTACATATAAAATTTGATTTTAGATACATATTTTTAATATATATAATTTATTTTTATTTAAAAACTTGTTTGGGGATGGGAGGATGTGAAAGGTAATTATTTCTATTGTTTTATGGTTGGGATGAGAAGTATCATGCGAGTGAAAATTGTTTTCATTGAAATTGAAAAGGAATCATTCTATTCGAATGCGTTAAACTAAGACGTGGAATATAAGTCAAATTTCTTGTGTTACTTCCGGATATGATTTGACCAACTTAAATGACATGATTACGTAACGTATCATTTTTAGTTTTGTTTCATTACATAAACCATCTTTTTTATCAATATTATGCAATGTAAGACACTAATTAACATAATATATAATTAAAACCATTAACTTTTGTTTACCAAAATTAAGGTAATTAATTGCAAAAATGAAATTGTGAAATATTTAAAAATATATATAAATATAAATAAAAAACTAACCTGGAAATTAATTAGTCAATTATAGATAAATTAATCCAAATTGCCCCCTTTAGGTGAATTGATTGACAATAAGCCAATGATCACCACATCAATTGCTATGGGAGAAAGCACATCATACTTTTCCAATGTGAAGATAATATGTTCAAGACTCGTTTGGTGTAATATATTTTAAGTGGGACTTGGCTTTTATCACAGTAAGCCTTTGGTTGGCATTTTCTTTCTGAAATGGCGCGTGGACTGAGTCACTAGCATTGTGTATATCTGCGGGCGTGGATAGACTTTCGCCAATGGGTTTAACCGGGTGATCAAGCTTATAAGACTGGCCGTTCAATATATATATATATATATCATTTAAGCTTGCCATATTAAAATGTTAGACTAAAGTTACAAACATAATAGATTATGATAACGATGATCGAATCATATATACAGTAGGAATCCTTAAAATCATTCATGTAAATTTTGATATGAAATGTAGTTGTATTGTGTTAGGAAAGTTATTTTAAAAGTGATACAGATTTTAAAAAATTACAAAAATATGAAAACTATTTAAAAGTAAATGTCAAGTATTTATTAGTAATAATGAATATTATTGGAATGTTAAAAAAAAGTAAAAACTTTTAAAAGTATGAAAAGTACGTCAATTTCAAGAGTGAAGAAGATGAGAACATGTGGCAATGTTTATATGACGCCTATGTAGACATATGAGGCCATATAAATAAAATTTTATATTATTTTATTATAAGTTATCAATATGTGATATTTTTTCAATGATTTTTGTATAATAAATTATATCATATAAATGATTAATTTTACATAACATTACGACTATTTATAAAAGTGAAAACATATTTACTATATAAAATGACTCATTTTCCACTTTTGGTGAAAAACCTACTTACAAGTTCCATTATTGGAGGTATATTTTAACTTGTTATTGTTTTATTTTAGTTACATATGTAAACAATTCTTTGTAAAGGTTATCAAATTATAAAGTTAGTGTCAAACTATCATGGAAATTTGAGACTTTACAAGGTCTCTGCTAAAGATGCTCCAACATAACATATGAGGTTGACCTACAAAGGTTTGTGTTAATTTTTTATTGGGTTGATGTAGACTTAAATTATAAACCTAACTATATTTTAATGATCTAACTTTAATTAGGTTATCAAATATGTAGTCGACATATCCTAATCTGTAATATTAATGTACTTAGAATTTATTTGATATTACTTTTAAATCTAATTACCTTAAAATATTGTTAATAATACTAAAACTTCCATAGTTTGTCCTTATTAAGAATGTGTATTTAAGTATGTAGTGATCACAATTATAAATATTCACAAATATGGTAGTGACTAATTGTTCTCATCACACTAATCTTGATAGTGATCCCCACTAGTTTTCTCCCTAGCTGGTTGTTCTTGATATGGATTGCCAATATTTCTCTTTAGTAAATGTAGAGAACAACTTTTATAAATTGTTATTAAGATGGTTGAAAAACTACTTACAAATTTAAAATACAACTAATTGTTTGAATATGGATATTATATTATACACCCAAAAATCTTTGATCTTTGCTAGTGTATGTGTAACCTTTCGTATTTTATTAAATAAAAGTTAACTTTATTCTGCATTTGTAAGGACCATTTATGTCAATTATGAAACTTTGAGGTTTTGTTTATACTTGTTTCTTTGTTAATTTAAAATTAATAAACTAATTTTAGTAATTACTACTTTTGTTATTATTATAAAACTTAAACAATAAGTTATGATGATAAAAATAATAATAATAATAGCCAAAATAAAATAAAAATTAAAATAAAAAATTTAACAATTCATAAAAGTTAAACAATTAATAAGTTTTAAAAATAATTAAAACTTAAAGTTTAATTAAGTTGAGGAGGTCATTGTGTCAACTTTAAAACTTAAATAGAAGTTTTTGGCATAAAATAATAAAGGTAAGAAATATCAGGGAGTAAATGTGTAATTTTGAAAACCCAAACCAAATTCCTCCTTCACCCCGTAATTCTGGTAGCCGAGCTTCGGCCCAGCTCTAGCGAAGCCCAAAAACGATTAAAACACTTCGAATTATGAATCAAACCGTTCCAAAATGATTCGTGAACATGATTCGAACTTAAACACACACTTTAATTATGTTTAAACGCCGGTTACGAACACAATCGGATTGTATAACTGAAACCTTTAATCATAGAATCGTTCAATCATTTACACTCAATAATAACCGAATGAAATGGATCCTAATCAAACGTTAAGCTAATCCTAAGCTTTTGTCGAACTCAATTCCACCTTAACTCAATAATAACCGAATTAAATGGATCCTAATCAAACGTTAAGCTAATCCTAAGCTTTTGTCGAACTCAATTCCACCTGAAACACACTTGAACTTTTCATTCGATTCTCCCTTCATCGTGAGTCTGCAACTTAATCGAAACCCACTTTCCGAGCAACCTAACCAAAAATTGACAGAGGGTTTTCCATCTTCGAGACCATTAGAAGCTCCCTGTGCAAATCCGGGTAGTTAAAATCACATATATGCTTGATTTTACATGGGGAACAAAATCCCCATGATCTTTAGCATTAACAACAACGAATTAACCTTCAACTTGATGCAAATCGTTATAGGGTTCATAAGGTTTGGGGATTTCTTTGTAACTGTGTTTTTAAAGTTTAAAACCATCTTTTAACATGGCTTCAGCCCTTTGCTTACTGGTTACACATGCACCCTCACAAACTATAGGTCACGGGTTCGAACCCAGACAACCTCAAACTTTTTTTAGGGTTTTTTTTGCCTTAAAAAAATTTTAAAAAAAACGTCTAAAAATTATAAAAATCAATTTTCTAAACTTTATCTATTTTTTAAGTCACCTAATTATTTTTTGTAAATTTATTTTTTAAATACTTTATTTTTTATAAAATATTTTTTAACAAATGTTATATTTAGTTTATTTTTCATAAAAATAGACTTTAAATAATAGTTTAAATCACTAAATTATTATTGGTTTAAATCACTAAATTATTACCTTTAATTATTATTTAAATCATGATTATTTAAAATAATTATAAAAGTTTAAATAACAAATGATTTCCTTTTCATTGCTTTATATTAAAATACTCAAATAGTATACTCCTTTTTCATTTAATCCAAAATACCATTTATAAATTTAATTATTTGACAAAGCCCCAAACTCCATTAGAAATCCTAGTTCATGTTTAATCGTTAATTTTATTGTTGAACTTAATCTTGGAATAAATACGTTTAGGTAACTTGTAAAAAGAATCGTTAGAGCATCGTTTATATTTTTATAATCATCTTATATATATCAAGTGAGTTTTTATGCCCCTTTTACTTTATTTTACACCTTTTGGGTGAAAATGTTAACATATAAACTTACGCTTATAAACATCTTAATACTTGTAAATGCATATGCAATTCATCTTTACTTTTTGTTATGATTATTTGTAATTTTATGAGTTTTATAAGATAGACATTATAGGCTGACAATCATTAACTATTGCTAGCATGGCGACGTCATAGATCTATGGGCCTGACAAGCCTATTTGATGCTAAAGCCGAGGTTATCGCCGGCTCTTGATGACGTATGCTTGTTCATCATGGGAACTAAGTACACTTACCTAATCGTTATAAACTTGTAATTGATATTCTTGGTCAAGGTTTGATTGTAGCTATATGTTATCTATAAACTTGTTTTATTCGTAACCATTTACATGAATTACTACTTGTAGACTTATATATATATATATACATATATATATATATGTATGCTTAACCCATGAAAACTCATCAACTTTCAAAGTTGACCTTTATTTTTAACATATTTTAGGAAATGCACAAGGTAGATGGCTTATTGAAGCATGCTTACATCCAGGACTTGGACCTAGAAAATAAATGAATTGTCATGAAATCTTGAAAACTTGGAACTTTTTATTATGGTATTTGTTTGAGACTTTTGGATTGTAATGCTTTATAAAACTTATGAATAATTATATTTATATTTACATTTAATGGTAGCGTTATGTGGCTATGAACAATTTTAACCCTTACATCTAGACGTTTCCACCATTAAGGCTAGGGTGTGACAGTATGATTTCTCTTATAACACAAAAAGCGTTTAAAAGACAAATATCACTTATAATGATTTTGAAGTATTTGGTTTTACTCTACAAGACTGATGATCAAGTTCAGGGAAAATGGTTGCATCAATGGTGTGAAAAAAATAAACAATTTAAAAAGGCTTTGAGTGCCCCTTATTATGTCATGTTGATTCATCTCCTAACGACACGGGTATGTTTCGTTGATTACAATTTTGTCATTGAAAGTAATAACTGTCATCGGTTTCTAGAATTCTCACAACAAAAATAAGTTCTCATTTGAACCCTTCATGTCTTATGTAATCTTTATTAATTAAGTTCTATAAATAATCTCTCATATATGAATTTTCTTAATAGTTCTTTTAAAAAAACTCTTTTAATCTTATAATACTTATTTTTTAAAATATTTTTAGATTTGACTCTTTTAAGCCATTTCCTTATTAACTTAACATCTTTATAAACCTTTACTTATTTTATAAACACTGGTTATTTTGTAAAGTGTGTTCACAAGCATCATAATTATGTTGTATATTTTAATTGATCTTTGGTTCAATTTAACACACGATATTTATCCTTATATTGATGTGTCTTAACTAAATGATGGGTGGCCTCGTTGATGACTTTATATGTCGTAAATATACATGTTTAATACGATTATCTTGGCCTTACACTTCATGGTTTATTACTAGTCGAACAATCCCATCAACTGTGAGCCTTACATTGACTTCATAAGCTCGTTGATGACTTTATTGGCCGTAAAAAACAACCTCAAATTAGCATTGAATGACATGGTTGGTGTTTTGATTGTGATTGTTTAGTTACTCATCAACTTTTTAATGTTTAGGTAAACAAGCCTAACTTTTATTATCATATATTTTTTAAAATATTATAATTGTTTAAGAATAAGAATATATGCAGTTGTGTTCAAGGTAGGGTTATGAGAAAAATGAAATTAATTAAAAAATACGAAGAAGAGTTTTGGGATTATCATGTGTTATTTTATTGTTTTTATAAAAATGGACTTTTTGGTTATCGTGTCAAATACCTCAAGTTATTGTGTCTAATAATTTTCAAAATTGTGTTTTACATTCTAAATCATCTCATGTTTTTTTTCTCATTATATTTTATGTATTGTAAAGATTTATTTTATCATCGTAAATAATAATATTATTTCACTATTGTATTTTTCAAAATTAATCATTTAAAAAAACATAAATGTGTTCAATAAAACACAATGACATATTCATCATTGTGTTTTATATTTTATATTACTTTCTGTTATTTTAGTGTTATTTTTTAATGTACTAAATAAATTAGTTATTATTTTATCATTGTCTTTTACATACTAAAATTACACGATAATGTTAAATTTAATATTATTTTTTCAAAGCTCGTTATTTATAAAAATAGAATGGTGTGTAGGAAAAGACAAATAAAAAACGAAAAAAACATAATGACATACTTTTTATAACTTTTATATATTGATATTACAACTATCTATATATTAAATTTTGAAGTAAATAAATAGTAGATTTAAGGATTCTTTTAATTTTAAACACAAAAGTTTTATTTATTTGGTTTTTGATCCCTTTTGATGTTGAGGTTTAACAAAAAATCTTCTTTACCCGTTGAAGTAAAACTTGGTTTTGAACTGCGTAAGGGCAATTGAGACTATACTTTATGTGACACCCTACATAAATTCCACATCGGTCGTTGACAGGAGAGATTCCTAGTTCATAAGGAATGTCTTGCCTCTAACATTAACAACGCGTTTTGGGCGTATTGGTTGTGGATGAAATGAGAACTCCACAGCTAAGCGTGTTCAGGTGGGAACAATCCATGGTGGGTGACCTCCTTGGAAGTTTTCGCCCGGGCAACCAAAAACAAATCCGTTAGCTCCTCGTGGGCAAAGTAGACAATATTGTTGGTGTGAGGGGTTGGGTGTGATAGAATGGTATCAAAGCCACTCTTGTGCCGTTTGGGATGTGGGACATACCTCACCAAGGATGGTGACTTCTCGGACTCATAGATGACGATAAGTCCAAAGGGGGGTGCTTGTGACACCCTACATAAATCTCACATCGGCCGTGGACATGAGAGATTCCTAGTTCATAAGGAATGTCATGCCTCTTACATCAACAACGCGTTTTGAGCGTATTGGCTGTAGATGAGAGGAGAACTCTACAGTTCAAGCATGCTCAGGTGGGAACAATTCAAGGATGGATGACCTCCCTAGGAAGTTTTCACTCGGGCAACCAAAAGCAAATTCGTGAGCTCCTCGTGGGTAAAGTGAACAATATTGTTGGTGTGAGGGGCCAGGTGTGACATTTTATCAGGCTATATATGGCTCCACCACACGTGTTTATTCTTATGTGCGTCTTGAGTTTGTCTACATTTCAACATCACTTATGTTTGGAGTCATGTGAAATATAATACGTTTTTATCGTCGGTATAAGTTCTAATTATTTTGTGTTTCAATGTAATTTTAGTTTGAAAATGAGTTTGGTCAATTGTAACATATACTTTATCTAGTAGCATACGTCGCCGCCACAACGTGTGGCGGGTAAAATGCCTAGTTGTTTTATAGATAGAAAACACTCCTTTTAATGGTATAATTTTATAAAACAAAATAATGTCATATCCAAAAGTCATGAATGTTTAAAGAAGTGAAAAAACTTGAATAATAGTCGATAAAAGCGAAAATGACTAAAATATCCTTCCAATAAAATTTTATTGATAATTTGATCACAATTATTTATTGAAAAATATATGGTTAAATTCCTTTTTTTCATTTTTGAAATAACACACTTTTTTTATTTGAATATTTACTTCGTATCTAATACAAATAAAAATAGGGAGGTCTTGGGTCTAAGTATTGTTTAAAAGCAAAACTACTTTGAGTTGAGCCAAAGATTTCCTAATCAGGGGTTTTTGTCTGTAAAACGAATAGATAAGTCGTAATAAGAGAATACATATTCTTCAAAACAGAGTCGTGCATTTGTTATTCAATTTTTTTGAATTTTGTACTTTGTAATTATTTAAATAAGAGTAAATTACACTAAAAAGTTGGTTGTGTGATGTTCATTCTTCTTTTTAGCAATTACAAATTTGACTTCTAGTGCTTACCATACGGTTAAATACATTAGAAAATATATTAGACCACATTAAATGTCAAGTCTAACATTTTTTTAAGTATAAAGATAAAACCTATCATTCTTCCTTGCCTAAGTCACCAGAATATAACGTTAAAACAAAAAAAGGCCAATTCTTTGATCTCTAAGAAGCATTTTATATCCGACTTTGCCTTGCCTAAAGCACCAAAACATGTCCAAAAAAATGGCATGGATGATATTGAACAATATGCTTAGCTAAAATGTGTGAAGCATGATCCCTAAGGTCCCCCCCTAAAAAAAATAAGTATAATGCAATATATATAAACATATAATAATTCCACGTAAAAGAATGCACAAATGAAATGTAATGAATGAAGAATACATGTGATAAAAAACAACATTAAAAATATATTCATATCAAACCAATATTAATATTTAAATAGTTTTCTTTTGTTGTAAAAAAGAAACGACTATTATTTTGGATAAGTTTGTGTGGTCTATGTTCCATTCTTGATCAACCCATTTAGACGTCACACATTTGTCTCCATTAAAAATGAACTCAACCTTTACTTTAGAAGGACTTTGGCGTCCTACTTCTTCTTTAGTGTCTGAAGATACTCCTCATCATGTCTTCATAATGGCATATCAATTGTACATACTTTCATACATTCATAGGATGTTCATTTATTTGTGTTTACTTTACGATCTGGGTATACGTGAAGCTTTGGTCTCGTGAACTTTTTAGAAGGTAGTTCGTGATGTTAGATATTTTAATGTAATTGGATAGATAATGACCAACGTGATCATAATATTCATCACAAGTTAGGTGGTGCGAAGTGCATGTTTGTTTGAGTGTATTATGATTCTTCAAAATTGAAAACCTTCTACAGGATCGTTGAAGGGTGCTAAGTTACAACACAACAACACAAAGAGGAGATTAACTAAACTTAACCAAACAGTAAACTGGATTAACCAAGGTAAGACACTAAGAACACAAGTAATGAAAGAGAGTATATGTTTTCAAGAATGCAGTATATTGCTTTCTCTATATTCTATTACAAGTGTTACAAAGCATAATTCAATTATACAAGAACATGAGATACTTATACTACATCCTATAGCCGGCTATACTTTGAAAGCCAGCTGGATACAATTGACTAGACACAAAACAAAATCAATTGTAAAGTCAAAAGGCAGATTGCCTTTTGACTAGTGACTATGACATGTCATAGCTCACATCCTTTTCTATAACAAAAAGGATAAAGTACATAAAGTAGAAAGTTACAGACTTAAGACCTCAATGTACAGTTACTAAAAGCATGGACCTTTTCACCAACTCATGTAAGTTGGTGACCTTACAGAGGTGCAGCGGAAATGTGTCCAGCTTTATGGAAAAGTACATCATATAAAGCATGTGTTAAAAGTCTTCGGAAGAAATCTGTCTTCATAAGTTGAAGCTTCGGAAGACTTTGTCTTTGAGGCTTCGGAAGGCTTCATATTTAGCTTCGGAAGATATTGGTCTTCGCTTCGGAAGATTTCACACTTAAAATATTTCTGTTGCATGTGTGAAACTTCCTAAGCATTCTTCTTCATAATACTTGTGCAGCATACAAGATAGACATTGGATGTTTAGGTTGCATCAGCCTCTATATTAATCTCTACAAACTCCCCCTAGGCTGATGCTACCAAAACACTTAGTAGACTTCAGATATCAACAGTCCTCATTAGGATGATTACCAATCCTTTCTTCATAAGGTGATCAGGATCCTTCAGACTATCAAAGTGTCTTCTCATATCAAAGAGGTCATGTAGAGGCAACTGAAACATATCTTGCCATGTGTAAATGTCTTTAGTGCCTTGATCTCTAATGACATGCCATCTTTCTGGATTTGTGGTGTATGTCCAGGACAAGATGGGTCTTCCTGATGCTAGAGGAGCTCTTTGAATTGGAGTTGATGTAGCATCCTCTGGCTGCACAACCTTAAGATGTTCTGACTCATCCTGGGGTTTAGAAGAGGGTGCAGTCTTCTTCTTCTTTGGCTTTGGTTTAGAAGCCATCCTCTTCTTTCTCTTTTCAAATTTTAACTGAGAAGACTGGATTGCAGTACCAGATTGATCTTCAATGTCTTTCTTAGTTGAGACTTCCTCCCTCTCAGGCTCAGAAGGAGAGGGAGGTTGACCTGTAGTGGATCAGAAGATGAAGCTTGCTGAGTTTCAGCAGGAGGTCCAGGTTGTGTTGTCTCTGGTTGTTCAACCTTAACCTCTACTTCAGGTGGGGCTTGACTTGGAGTGGAGTGTAAGTCAATGAGCTCTCCACTTTTGATTTTCTGCTTGATCACCCTGATATGCTCATCCATAGTGGATAAAGACATGGGGCCAAGTCTCCTTCCGTAGAATCCATATAGCTTCAAGAAGCTCATCATCCTCTGCCTATCAACAGACTTCCTAATGCTCTTTTGGATGATAGCTCTTGATTTTGCAGCTTCCTCCCTTAGCTTCTTCTTAGTTGTCTTTCTATCCTTGATTATCTCAAGTTCAAGCTGTTTTAAGTACTCAAACTCAACATAGTCATAGGACAAGGGAAGGAGTGCATCTGCCTAATAGAAGCCTGTGGCACTCAGGTAGTTGATCATCTTGATCCTCTCTTCTTTTTTGTCTACCTGATGTTCTTGTTGAACCACATCTTTTTGTGTAGGACTTTCCTGAACTGGGGAGAGGGTAGGCATATTCTTGTATAGTATTTTTCTTCTTCTCTCTTCTTTGACTTGTACTAGAAGTTCTGCATCTTCTGCCTCCTTCTTCTCTCTAGACCTTTCCAGGTCAACCAGTTCATTCAGCTCATCTAAGGGGAGAGAAATGACATTGTCTATGTCATAGTTCCTAGTCTGCAGGTAATTTATCATGACTGCCCTTAACTCATCATTTTGAGATTTGGTCTGGGGGCAGCCCTGATAGCAGACTCCATGAGTCTTGAAGACTCAGCAGAGGAACTTTCTCTCCTCAACCTCCTTTTCCTCTCTCTCTCTCTCCTCCTTAATCTCCTCAGATGTCATCTTTCGTTTCCCTTTGTCACTCACAGACCTTTGTGACTCAGGATGGAGAGAGCTTTGGCCTTCATTGCTTGTTGCAGCATCTACGCTCTGGCCAGAGAGAGAGGTTAAGAAACACCTTCACCAGCAGGTGTCTCAATAGGAGTATGGATCTCTACAGCAGCTGATGATGATGAGACAGGGGTCTCAGGTTCTACCACTGGGCCTTCAGTCAAGGTTTACCCTTTGAAACTAATCTTAGGGTCTGCCTCAACATCCAGTTGACCGATGGCATTGCCTGATTCCCTAAGTCTCATTCTTAAGCTGAACTCTGTAGTGATCCTGTCTTGGATTCTTTGAGCCAGTCTGTCAGCTTGTCTTGATTTGCTTGGATTGACAAGTGGCATGTTGACTAAATCCAGACCTTCATAGTAGTTCAAAGTCTGAAAATTGAAGACTTTTTGTTGTCCTTGAACTCTTATGATGATTAGGGCTTTCCTGATGTTGTCATACCTCCACCTAATGATATGATTGGAAGATGGTGAAGATGACATAGCCCTTGGTATCCCATCCTCAAACAAACTCTGTATGAAGGAGTCTGTGTAGTCCATATCAATGTGAACTTGAGGAAGTTGCTGAGAATGCACAATTGCAAGTGAGGATGGTGAGTCCTTAATGTCCACTCTCTTTGAAGAACTCCCAGGTTTTGTAACTGTGATAACTTTCTCCCCCTTTTTGGTAGCATCACCCACTTGCATAAGTAAGCTGGAAGATAGGTCAATCACATCCATAGGTTCTTGTGTTCCTGGTTGAGCTCTTCTTAAGGGTCTCCCAGCTTGTTTTTCCTTAAGATATGAAATCTCAAGTTGCTGATCATTGATCCTGTTATATAAGGTAGTCACCTAAGATTCAAGGTGACTGACCTTTGAGACTAAATAGGTGCATGTGTTAGTCAGTTTGTGCACCTTTAGTCTCGGATTCCCCTTATCTTTATTAGAAGACTCATTGGGGGATGAGATGATTGGACCAAAGTCCTCTCTCTCACCACCAGCTTTAGGTTTTTGGCTGCTGGTTTTCCTCTGCTCACTGGCAATCTCAGTTGAGATGTCAGTGGGCTGAGTTGCCATGGTTGAGGTCTTAATGATGTAATCACTTTCAGAAGTGAGGGCCTCTTCCATATGGACATCTTGAACAGGTTCAGAAGTGTCCACCTCAATTGTAGGTGACTGATGTGGGATAGATGTAGGAGACTCAGGAGCATTCATCTCTCTTTGAGTAGGGGTAAAGAAGAGAGACTCATTATACTCACTGAAACCTAGATCTTCATCAGTATAGAACTCAAGGTGGGAATTGGTTCGTTGAGATCTATAGGCTAGGGATGGTAACTGTCCCCTGAAGGTTGATCACTTGAGTGTTGAGACTCAGAGTGATGGCTTATGGCAGTTGGGCTAATGAGCTCATCAGGCTGAGCATGAGGAACCTCAGCACTGATTCTTGGAGAGATGGGAATGGTCTGCTTCTCAGGAGAAGTGGGAGCTCCAGTGTCCACTTCTTCCTGTATGGGTGAGTATATGGGGGCCTCCACAGACTGAATAGCCTGAGCAGGGGTTCGTTTGGATTTTCTTTGGTAAGTGCTGGTGATTTGAGGTTGTGTGTGTGGTTGGGAGGTAACAGGTGTGGGCTCAACACTAGCTTGTGCTGCTAGGTTGTCACCTTGAGCAATGAGCTCTAACATTTTTGGGACAAGGGCTGTTTCTACCCCAGAGAAGCCAACAGTGGGCTTTCTCAGTATTTTAAAGATGTCAGGCTTCATCTGTCCCAATTTAAGAATGTTACATGTTTCCCTCAATTGTGAGCCCAGTTCATAGTTAAGAATGTACGGACATATCTAGGAAACATGTAATACTCTAAGGAGTCTAAATTTGCAAGTAAATTAGAATAAACAAACTGAGAATACCTGAATTTGACCCCCTGAACCATTCCATGGATTATGAAGGAGAGATCCTCAGGAATCTGGTCCCATCCACCATGCTTGTTTGATAAGCTGTGGATGATCACATGGAGCTGGAATCTCCATTGGGATGATACCTTCCCTTTCCTAAAGGTCTTTACAGAGAAATATCCCTTATATCCCATCTGCTCAAAGGAATGATTGACAACTTCCTTTGGTAAGAACACCTCACCTTCTTCATCATCCAGTTGAAGGTGCCTATTGATGATGGCCGGAGTGATGAAGATTGTTCTCTCGTGCACTATGGCAGGCAGTGCCTTCTTCTCGTCCATAATGACCTCTTGGCAGGTCTTTCAGAAATCAAGAAGTTGATCCTCATAGAGAGGATGATCAATGGTTAGGGAGGTGAAGTAGTTTGATAAAGCTAAGAAACAACAAACCTCTGAGAAATAAGGATCTTTCTCAAAGCTTAACAGAGCAACCTGATTATGTTGTCTGTGTAGCTGCATGGTAAAGTTAGGATCATTTCTGTGAGCAAGGTTGGCCATTTTGAGGTAGCTTAAAGATGAAGAAAGAAGGAAGAAAGAAATTTCAGAGAGAAATTTGGGTTTTTAGGTTTGGAGGAAGAACAAATGATAGAAAGAGGGGGAAACCGTTGGGTTTATATGTGAGAGGGATTTCAGAAAAAGTTTAATGAAAGATGATAAACTTTGAAATCCGGATGTCGGTCCCACCTTTAAAAAAGTAGTTTACTTTTGCTCAAAAAGTAGTTTTCTTGGAAGTCAAAAAGCTTTCGAAAGTTAATTATCTTCGGAAGTTTTAATTAAAAAGCTTCCGAAGCTAAAATAACTTCGGAAGAATTTCCTGAGAGTTTTGAGAATTTTGCTTCGGAAGATAAATTAAAACTTGAATGCTTTGTATATAAAACAACAAAACTTCCGAGAGTTAATTTTGCTTCAGAAGTAAATGGTCCTTGAAAATAAGTAATTGTCAGAGACAAGTATTTAAGCTTTGGAAGATAGATCAAAGAAATCTTCCGAAGGTAAATTTCTTAGACAGTTATTTATTTTTAAGATATGATTTACTTCCGAAGTTAAAAGCATAACTTCCGAAGTATCAGAAATTTTTAAAAATCTAAGGAAAGTCTTCAAAAAGAAATTTTTATCCAAAGAAAACATGAGCTTATGAAGGTGATGAACTAGACAACTTAGGACACACATATTTTAAGAAATAATAAGAATTAGTTTTAAGAAAAACCTACTCAAAGTTAATCATCCCAATAGCTCATATAAGATATTTAAATCTCTGTTCATCAAAAGCATTTGTAAACAGATCAGCATATTGTTCATCTGTGTGAACTTTGACTAGTTTAATTAATCCCTTTTTATAGTTATCTCTTATTAAATGATACCTGATATTGAAGTGATTTGTCCTTAAGTGCTGTATAGGGTTCTATGCGATTGAGATAGCATTATTATTGTCTATGTGAATGGGAGTCTCTTTGAAGTTTAATCCATAGTCTAGCATTTGATTTTGAATACAAAGCATTTGAGCACAGCAGCTTGCAGCAACAATGTATTCAGCTTCAGCAGTTGATGTAGAGACACATGATTGTTTCTTGCGTTGCCATGAGACAACCCTTCCACCAAGGAACTGACATCCCCCAGATGTAGACTTTCCAGTCATGTTACAACCACCATAATCACTATTTGTATAGGCATACAAATTGAAGTCAGGATTCTTAGGGTACCATAAATCAAGTGTTGATGCACCTTTGAGGTATCCTAGAATCCTCTTGACAGTGATGAGGTGAGACATCTTAGGGTTAGCTTGATATCTTGCACAGAT
Organism: Flaveria trinervia; assembly: GCA_025506515.1. Lineage (NCBI taxonomy): Eukaryota > Viridiplantae > Streptophyta > Magnoliopsida > Asterales > Asteraceae > Flaveria > Flaveria trinervia. Next base: position 121,058,286 of record CM046442.1, on the reverse strand, counting down.
GCATGTAGCAAACATGATATTAGGCCTACTAGCATTAAGATACATAAGAGACCCAATCATAGCCCTGTATAAGTGCTCAATGACATACTCCCCCTCAAGATTAGGTCCAATGGAGTGGTTTCTAGCTATGGGTGTCTTAGCAATCTTACAATCAGTCATGTTGAATCTCTTGAGTATGTCTTGAACATACTTTGACTGACTTATGAAGATGCCATCTTCAACTTGCTTCACTTGAATTCCCAGAAAGAAATTGCGTCACACCCCAACCTTGACGGCGAAAACGTCGAGATGTGAGGGTTAAGATTGTTCACAACCACATAACGCTATATTTAAATGTAAATATTGAAATTATAAGTTTCAAAGGCATAATAAATATAAGTCTCAAACATGAAATAAGTTCCAAACATTACATAAACATTTTATTTATTAAACTAGGTCCAAGTCCTAGTTTTAGTGCAAGCTTTAAAAGTCCACTTTAAACTTGGGGATTTCCTGAAACATGATAAAAATAAAAGGTCAACTAAAAATAGTTGGTGAGTTTCGAAGGTTTTCATACATAATATGATAATGATTACAAGTAGCAATTCATGTCATAGGTCATAAGTAAGTAAGGTTATAGAACACATATCGTTACAACCAAACCTCGACTTGATTACAAGTATATAAGATTGGCTAAGTGTATTTGGTTCCCATGATGAACAAGCATACGTCATCAGGAGTCGGCAATACATCGACTTTAGCACCAAATAGGCTTGTCAGGCCCAAAGATCTAAAACGTCGCCAGGCTAGCAATAGTTAATGATTGTAAACAAACTATGTATCTCATATAATCACTTACAACACACAAATAACAATGACAAAATATAAAGATGAATTGCAAGTGCTTTACAAGTCTCAAACGTTTATAAGTGTATGATGTATAAGTATCATGTTTCACGCAAATAGTGCGAAAAAAATATAAAAAGGGGCAAGGAAAACTCACATGTCAAATAAGTATATAATGAAGATCAATAAGAATAATATATGTCGTTCCAAGATAAAATGTCACAAGACACCTAAATATAAATATTACAAGATTTAGGTTAATAATAAGATTAACGAGTTAACATAAACTAGGGTATTAGAATTTTGGGGATTTTTATAAAGTTAATAAATTCTTATAAAAATACCATTTATGAAATTTATAAAATTTACTTTTTAGGAAATTAATCCTTTGTAAATAACTTGTGATTTTATTTATAAAATTTATATTAAATGCTATAATTATCATGATAAATCCCTAAACATAAGGTCTAATATCAATTTAATATCTTTAAGTATTATATAACAATCTAATTTTTATAAAAAATGTTTAATTATTACATTTGTAAATAATTTTATATTAAAATATTAAAATATTTTACAAGAATAACTTTTTAAGAAATATTTAGATGACTTTAAAAATATTTGGGGTTTATAAAAGTCATTTTTATAATTATTATAAATTTTCTATAATTAATTTAAGGCTAAAAAGGCTTTAAAAAATTACATGAGGGTGCTCGGGTTCAAACCCGGGACCTCATGGATGTGGGGAACAAGACTTAACCAGTGAACCAAGGCTCTCAGCCATGGTTATTATTGGTTTCGATTTTCTATAAACCTAATTTAAGAGATTTCCCCCATTCTCAAGAACCCTAGAATCATTTGATTCCAAATCAAAGATCAAAATGACATGGTGAACCCAATTAAGTTTGGGGCTTTTGTTCCTCTCACAAAACCGAGTTCGTTGATATACCTAACTTACCCGATTGATGTTGAATTGACAATGAACACTCGAACAACAGTCGCGGCTATACGAGAACTGATTCTAATAGCAAACGTTGATGATAATTCAATTAATTTTATGGATAGCTTCGTGTGATTCCCTCGATGCAAAGCCCTATGTTGATTTTGGTTCAATTCGTTCGGAGATTAGGTTTTGGTAGAGTTGCAGGTCACGGAAAAGAAGGGAATTGGAGGTGGAATTCTTGTGTTTTTCAGGTGCGATTGAGAGTTGTAAACGGTTAAGTGTTATTAGATGATTGATAAGGTTCCTTTAATTGAAGTATTATTAAGATTTAATGCCCGACCAGTTGTGGGGTTTAAGTCACCGGTTATTCGATCGCTTGAGGTTTGTAACCGGCTTGTGAAGTCAATTAAATGGCATATTCAAGTTCGAGACACTTAATCGTTTCGTTTGGCACCATTTAATCACGAGTTACCGGTCGTTTTCATTGGTTTTGGTCACTCATCGGCGCCGCACCGGCTAGGCCAGCCGGCGGCCGGAAAACCGTGGAAAAGAAAAGAAAAAAAAGGGGGCGGTTTGGGTTTCAAAAATTTCACATTGGTCCCTGTAGTTTATAAGTCTTATTATTCATGTAAAAACATTCATTTCAAGTTTATAAAATGGCAAAAACAACCCCTCAACTTAAATAAATTTTAAACACTTTTAAGTTAATAATTTTTTTATAAGTTATTATCATTACAAGTATTATTATTATATTATTAACGTCAATATTATAATCTATTATTATTAATGTTATTATTATTATTATTATTATATTATTAATATTATTATTGTTATTAATATTATTATTTAATTAACTTATAAACTTTAAATTAAATAAGGAATCATACATAAATAGCCCACTAAGTTTCATTAATAGACCTTATAAGAATTAACAAAATTAACTTTTAATTAACAAAAATACGGGATGTTACAAATTGAGTTCCCCTATGGCACTCATTTCAAATCTGTCTTTCATCAGCTTCTCAAAGTCTTTGCAGAGCTTTCGATTAGTTGAACCAAAGATGATGTCATCCACATATACTTGAATTAGCAATATGTCATTTCCCTGTCCTTTGATGAAGAGAGTTCCATCCATAGTACCGCTCTTGTATCCATGTTTACAAAGATACTCAGATAGTGTCTCATACTATTTCCTGGGTGCCTGATGCAACCCATAGAGAGCTTTGTCAAGCTTGCAGACATAATCAAGATGATCAGGGTTTACAAAACCAGGTGGTTGTTTGACATATACCTCTTCATAAATCACTCCATACAAAAAGGCACACTTCACATCAAGCTGAAAGACCTTGAAGTTCTTGGATGCAGCAAATGCCAGGAATATCCTAACAGCTTCTAATCTTGCTACTGGAGCAAAGACATCAGTGTAGTCAATCCCTTCTTCTTGTGTGTATCCTTGAACAACCAGTCTAGCTTTGTTCTTGATGATAATGCCTCTATCATCTTTCTTGTTTCTAAACACCCATTTGGTTCCAATGGTAGTCTTCCCATAAGGAAGAGGACAAAGGTTCCAAACTTTCTGCCTTTTGAATTGAAGTAGCTCTTGTTGCATAGCTTCAACCCAACTTTCATCCTTTAGAGCCTCATCAACTTTCTTTGGCTCTATCTGGGATAAGAAACAAGAATGAAGACAAACATTTGCTTCATGGGTTTGTCCTCTTGTTCTTACCCCTGAGACAACATCTCCAATGATGTTTGTGGTGGGGTGAGACTTGTGGATCCTAAGATGAGGGATCACAGCAAGTTGCTAAGAAAGATCTAAACTAGAGAAATTTAAATCTGGCATAGATGTTTCTCCCACCACATCAACACACTTTTCAAGAGAGACTTGATCCAAGCAGTGTGTGACATCATTAATGTTCTCATCTATGGTGTGGTTAGTGGCATCAAGAAATTCTTAATCACTGTCACCTCCACCATTGTTGTCTTCTATAATTGAGGTGTTTTTATCTGGTTGTGGAGCCTCTGAGCTGGAATTTGAAGGCACCCCAGATGTATCAGCTGAGTTTGTCATTGTAGTGTTGACAGAAACCTCATTTGCAGAAGTAGTTCTATTTGGAGCTGAAGATATATGACTTGAAGGTCTTTTTAGCTCAAATCTTAGATCAGGATCACCTGTATTTAAATTTTCTGCAGATCCTGAAACATTCTCACAAGATTTGTTAAAATAGTTGGTAACTAAATCAAGATCAAATAACCAATCCGGACCAGAACCAACAACACAGGGTGAGTGTTCATTGAAAGTCACATTGGTTGACTCCTAAACAACTCTAGTTCTGAGATTGTATACTCTATAAGCCTTAGCTTGTAAAGAGTATCCAATAAAGTGTCCATCATCTGATTTCTCAGCAAACTTGGCAATTTGATCTTTGGTATTCAAGATGGTGCAAGGACAACCAAATGACCTGAGAAAACCAATGAAAGGTTTCCTCTTGTGCCAAAGTTCATAAGGAGTCTTGCCATGAGTCTTAACTACTAAAACTCTATTCTGCACATAGCAGGCAATGTTGACTGCCTCTGCCCAGAAGGTGATAGGCAGCTTAGAGTCATACAACATGGTTCTTACAGCTTCAATCAGTGTCATGTTTCTCCTCTCAGCAACACCATTTTGCTGAGGAGTCTTGGGAGCACTGTATTGTCTTGTAATACCCTTTTCATCACAGAATGTATCAAGGATTTGGTTTTTAAATTCAGTTCCTTGATCACATCTTATGATCTTGACCTTGTGATTAGATTGATTCTCAATCTTTAAGATGAAATTCTTTAGAATCTCAGGAGTCTTATCCTTAGTTCTAAGGAAGAAAACCCAAGTGAATCTTGTAAAGTCATCTGTGATCACTAAACAATAAGAGGTCCTTCCTAAACTCATTACACTGGTGGGGCCAAAGAGATCCATATGTAACAAGTGTAGAGGTGTAGTGATGGAGTTCCTTTTCTTAGGCTTGTGAGATACCTTATGTTGCTTCCCTTTCAGACATGCAACACAATGGTCATCACTTGTAAACTCTTTCTTTGGTATTCCAGTTACCAAATCATTTTTAATTAATCTGTTCATGTTCTTAAAGTTTACATGGCATATTATTTTATGCCATAGGAAAGACTCATCACTATTGGCTTTAGACAGAAAGCATAAAACTTCTCCAGAGGGAGATGTTTCTTGCAAATCCATCTTGTACATGTTCTCTTTCCTGGGGGCTCTAAAAAGGATATGCTCATGAGGAATGACCACACCAGGATTGAGAACAATGCACTCATGCTCAGTGAAAAGCATGTTATGACTCTGATCACAAAATTGAGATACACTCAAAAGATTGTACCCAAGCTCTTTGACAAAATTTACCTTATCAATGCTGAGCTTACCATTTGTGACATTGCCCCTTCCAGAAATGTAACCACCTTCATCTTCTCCAAAAGCAACTGGTCCTCCATCAATTATTTCAAAGTTCTGGAGTAGTGATCTATTGCCTGTCATATGCCTGGAACAACCACTATCAATGATCCAGACATTTTTGTTTGTCTTCAGTTGTCCTTGCACAAAGAAAATGATTAGTTACATTGGAAACCCAAGCCTTGCTTGTCTTGGGCTCATTAACAGAAGGTAATTCAACAGTAATAGATCCTATGGTTGTGCTAAGAGGATCTTGAGCTGTTGTTGATGGAGAATTCTCAATCATTTGGTCTTTCTTAGACTTCCACACCACCTTTGGAGTCTTGGACTTGACCTTCAAAATTTTGGAAGCTTTTGGAACTTTGGAAGATTCTGCAGACACTGCAGCAGACTTCAGTGCTTCGGAAGAACTCCTTTCTTCCGAGACCAACTTTTCTTCCGAGGGTAATTTTCCACTTCTATTCTGCTTAGACTTGGAGCTTCCGAAGGAAATAGGTTTTCCTTCCGAAGCTTGAATCTTCTTGAGACTCTTTGAAGTCTTTGTACTGGTCATATGGATAGTACCGTTAGGATTATAAGGACAATCCTTAGCAATGTGAGTGATACTTTCACATATGACACAATCTATCTTCTTCTTCACAAGAGCCTTTTGCTGGGAACAAGACTTTCTTTGGTCACATCCCTTCTCCACCTTCATCTTTCAGATGCTGAGACAGTTCCTTTGGGCTGGGAACTGTTCTTGGAGTTTGATGGTCCAGGCTGTGCAGTAGTGGTACACAGCAGATCAGTATTCTTCTTGTTACTGAGATGAGTTGAACAAGAACCAGAACTTTTAGCAGAAGAGATTTGGTTGATGTTTTCAGTCCCTACCACTTTAAACCCTGCAAAGATGAAAACTTGTTCCTGCTTAGAGTCAAAAGTAGCCTTGATCTCTTGAGCCTTCCTTGCCTTTCTTTTGCTCTTTCTGATCAAGTTCTTTCTCATGGACTTGGTCATCACAGTCTTCTTCTTCTCCTCAGAAAGATAGTGGCCCTTTTTAGAATCTTCCTCTTCACTCTTTTCAGAGGAATTCCTCACTATCTCTTCTTATCCCCTTCACTTATAGGATCTATAAGAGGAAGCTCATCTTCACAAGTTCCACACCTAGGAGATCTTACAGATGAGATTGTGTGTGGAGGAGCTATCTCATTTGATCCCACTCCCTTCTTGTTTTGATAGCAAACTTTGTTGTGCAGGGATGAGGATATCATGTTCTTGAAGGTCTCTTCTTCAAGAACACTCTTTTCTGCCCTGGCTTTGCTAATCATAAGCTCAGCCTGGCACTCAGTTAACTTGGTTATGAGATATTTGATTTGAGTCCTAAAATCTATGTGTTCATGTTTTAGAACTGAAATGGTTTTCTCAAGGTCCTCTATCTTCAGTTTATAATCATTTTCAGACTTTCTAAAATCAATTTTAAAATGTTTAAGGACTCAAGGTCAGATCTCATCTCCAGGTTATAGGACCTGTATCTATTAACTTTAGCAATGCATTCAGGAGTATAGAGATGTTCCAATACCTTGGCTTCATCATGATCTGCCATCAATGCTTGGTTAGGAGAAGCATCTTCCACCTGAAAGCTCCAGTCAAAGTCTCCTTCTTCAACAGCAACAGCAGCCTGCTGCTTTGACTTCTCATTCTGGAGAGCTTTGTCGGTGTAGTTTGGTCTGGACTGTGTTTGGCCACCATTTGTTTTAGGTGCCTTACACTCTCTGGCAAAGTGGCCCATCAAGTTGAAGTTGTAACACTTGACTTTGCCTTTATCCAGGCCAAACTTTCCACTGGTTGCATTGCTTGGAAACTTCCTTCCAGTCCTCTTGTAGAACTTTTTGGCTCTATGAGTGAGAAGAGCCATCTACTGAACTATTTCCATGTATTCCAGATCATCTGGATGAATACAATCCAGGTCTTCAAGAGTGAAAAGAGAGTTGCCACAACTTTCATTAGAAGACACAAAAGCTTGAGAAGAGCTTGTCTCTTGGAATAGACTTCCTTGAGTGTAGTTCTCTCCTGGTGTCTCTGGAAAGGTGATGAAAGGACCCTTTGGTGAGTTGTCAGGATAGCATATGAGATGATGTTTGGGTTCTATGCTGTCCCTTTTAACCACATGTAAGGCTGAACCCATTTGATTGTTGGAGTTTCCAGATAAACCTTGCATGTTCATCTCCATCTGGTAGCCACTGAGAATCCCATATAACTCTGTCAGAGTAAGAGTTTTGAGATTTTTAGTTCTCTTGATCACCACACAGTAGCGTGTCCATTGCCTAGGAAGTGAGGATATGAACTTCCTTACCGTGTCTCTGTTCTCAAGAGAAACTCCTCCATCCACTAGGGTATCCACAATCTCAAAATACCTAAAGTACTGCTGAGTCATTGTTTCACCTGTTTTGAAGGTGAAGTTTTCCTACTGCTTCAGGAGATCCTTCTTATTCTCCTTGGCTTCAGAGGAACCCTCATACATCAGTTTCAATGCATCCCACAGCTGCTTGGCTGTTTTTCACTTCTTGAAACCTCTGTACACAGAGTTTGGAAGGGCAGTTTGAAGGGCTGTCATGGCTTTTTTGTGAATCTCTACGCTCTTCCTATCTTCATCAGAGTAGTTAGCCATATCTTTGGGGATCATACCAGCACCAGTAGCAGAAGGGGTGCTAGGTATGAAAGGTCCATTCTCAATAGACTCCCATATTCTTGAATCAAGAAACCTAATAAAACCTTCCATTCTTAAACACCGAGTGTCAAATTCATCAAGAGTGATCAGTGGGGACTTGCTCATGGTTCCAGTTTCCATACCAGTCTTGGAAATGACTGCCATTTGAAAAGTTTAGTATTTGTGTTTGTGAGGGATCTTGTCACACCCCGACCAAAGCGGCGGAACATGCCGGGGCGCAACTAAGATTGTTCAAATGCACACGACACTATTAAAGTGACAATATTTAATCAACTCATTCATTTCATAACATGTTCTTACAAATACAAGAAAATAAATAGTTCTTAACTAATAACCTAACGGTCCAAAATAAAGTAACGTCTTTAAATCTTCAATCAACCGATAATCAAACCTGTAGCATTGCATAAAATATGTTTTGTCAACATGTATGTTGGTGAGCAATTCCATGACTTTATAAATATAATATAAGACAAAAATCCACAACTCAAATATGTGAAGCCGTAAATAAAAGTGACAATTGAGGTATATCAATCATAAATAAATGAGGCTCATTTCTAATTGATAAAACTACCATATTACAAGGAGGAGCGTATGGTCATACTTATTGAGGATGAGGATGAGGCTAAACGATCAAAAGCAATAAACATGTAGCAATTAATCATATGAGGTATATAACATACAATTGGACAATTATTCTAAGCAACACATGGCCTAGTGGTTGTGGGTTGAGGATCTAGATGTTAAATCATTTTTTTTGGGTTGAGTAAGTATGCTTGCTACCCCCAAAGTATAGAAGAGAAAACGGGGATGAAATTACTCACATGGAATAAAATGACGTTGATGAATAAATTTTGAATAAATTCCTCAAGTAAGCGAGTCCGACGGTTTTAACGTGCGTGTCCTAGGTTGAAAGATCTTGAGTAAGTATTGAGTATTGAAGATGAAATATAAATGGTATAAAAGTTCATAAAAATAAGGCTTGGGTTTTCGGGAGTTTTAGTTATATTTTACAAAGTGTGTTTAAATAACGTAAGTATAAAATGAGTTTTACAAGAAAACGGGTCCTTGATGTTTAGTTTTACTCAACCATTGTTAAGTTTTACATATGGGAGTTGGTTTAGTGCTAGTATGCACGATCCCATTAATGTAAGCATCAAGGTCTGACTTACACTCTCTTAAACCCGAGTTTGAGACTTTAATTAATAAAGAAATTCGCTTAAACCCGATATTAGTATAAAACCAAGTTTGGTTTCGTCATACCATAATATTATTAATAAAAATAACATAAAACGAAACATAAGTTAAAAAAATTAGGAAAGATTTTCTTTTGGCGTTTTGAACGGTGACTAGCTCGTTAAGACGATAAGTTCGACTTTTACTCGGGTTTATTCTTACCCGAAACTTGGTTTGAGCTAATATTTGTTCTAACACTTCCAAAATCTTAAGTAATATGAGTAATATAAATAAAACATAACTAAAAAGATAGGTTGAACTTTGGTGGTTTGAACATTGACTAACTCGTTAAAACGGTGTTCGGTTTTACTCGTTTTTTACCCGAAACTTGGGTTCAAGCCAAGATTTGTTCTACACCTCCATATCAACCATATAATAACTAAAATATCAAGAAAAACTCAGATCTAAAGTGTTTGATGTAACATGGTCACTTAAAAGTTATTTAAAGTGCTTAAACGAGCGTTCGGTTTGGTTCGGTCTTTGACTCGGTATGAACCCGAGGATGGTTACCACATGTCCAAAACCATTGAACTAAAAATAAGGTAAAACTTCCAGATCTAAACTCAAACAAGAAAGTTAATCGAGTAAACTTCCCGAAAACGACCCAAACGGGTCTAAAATGCATAAATATGAGTTTGAATGCCCACGAGACTTAAATAAAGATGAAAATGGTTTTGTGAACATAAAATAACTTAGAAAAACTGAAAATAACCAAAATTACATACCCGAAATGATTTGAAATGCAAGATTCGGTTCTGTTGACTTTTTAAAGTCAAACTTAAGCAAAACTAGCCAGAACAACTTACAAGATCAAAAATTTTGGGAGAAGAAGATGAAAATATGCAGGTGAAATGGTTGAGAATGAGTGGTATTTATAGGGAAAGATTAGGGTTTGAGGAAATGGGTAATGCGTTTGTCCGATGGGTAAAAGGGTGCATTTTGATTCTTTTATTTAAAATAAATTTTAATTTAAATAAATTATAACCAGGTATCTACATATTTGGAGGGTTCTAGAATAGTTATGGGTTAGGTCTTGGTTGGTTTGGATGGTTAAAATACAAGTCCGGACCTTAAACAAACCGAAAACGTTAAAAAACTGATTTTGCTGAAACGAACTGTGGGTCACGCCACGACAAGTATGAAACATGATTACAACATAAAACCCATCATTTTATTAATATTCAAAGATCCGAAGACCAAAACGAGTCGGGTTTACAATACAGAATAACAAATACAAAGCTAGTCGAAAATGACGAATGTCACAAATCTTAAGATGGTGAGATCTTATATCGAGAGCCTGAAATGCTTTGATACCAAATGCAGGATCATTGAAGGGTGCTAAGTTACAACACAACACAAAGAGGAGATTAACTAAACTTAACCAAATAGTAAACTGGATTAACCAAGGTAAGACACTAAGAACACAAGTAATGAAAGAGACAAAACACAAAGAACACAAGTATATGGTTTTCAAGAATGCAGTATATTGTTTTCTCTATGTTCTATTACAAGTGTTACAAAGCATAATTCAAAGATACAAGAACATGAGATACTTATACTACATCCTACAACCGGCTATACTTTGAAAGCCAGCTGGATACAATTGACTAGACACAAAACAAAATCAATTGTAGAGTCAAAAGACAGATCGTCTTTTGACTAGTGACTATGACATACCATAACTCACATCCTTATCTATTGCAAAAAGGATAAAGTACATAAAATAGAAAGTTATAGACTCAAGACCTCAATGTACAGTTACCAAAAGCATAGACCTTTTCACCAACTCATGTAAGTTGGTGACCTTACAGAGGTGCAGCGGAAAGGTGTCCAGCTTTATGGAAAAGTACATCAGATAAAGCATGTGTTAAAAGTCTTCGGAAGAAATCTGTCTTCATAAGTTAAAGCTTTGGAAGACTTTGTCTCTAAGGCTTCGGAAGACTTCATATTTGGCTTCAGAAGATATTGGTCTTGGCTTCGGAAGATTTCACAGTTAGAATATTTCTGTTGCATATGTGAAACTTCCTAAGCATTCTTCTTCATAATACTAGTGCAGCATATAAGATAGACATTAGATGTTTAGGTTGCATCAGCCTCTACATTAATCTCTACACCTTCTTAAGCAATGGGCGTTCCAAGGGGGCAACGCCTTCTTGGCGGAGGTAGAGCCACTGGGAGAAGGATCTAAGGGGCAGAGCCCTTAGTTGGGGTCGAAAAGTGTAAAATTTTATTTTCTAGGAATTTCACATGTGAAATTAGATGGTAAAAAATTATAAAATTTTGATATGAAAACTACTGGGTCCCTTCCATGCAAATGTTAATTTCGTATCAAATTTTATCATTCTTTTTTATCTTTTTTACAAATTCTCACACTCATATCATACTTGTTCTTGAAATTGAGTTTTGTTCGTATGAAATTTTGATGTGAACCCAAATAATTTTAGTCTTATGGCCTTTAGTTTCAATCTGATAGCGTTTCGTGGCTGTCAATTTATCACGATAATTTCCAACATGTGATTCATGCAAGAATGCAACTACAACATAGCTTGAAAAAATGAGATATAAGATAACACCGTTAAAACGTGAAAGAGTCTCCTACTCTACCATGCTACTTAAATCTTTACTCTTAAGTCTCCACCCCACATGTGTTTCATGGAGGCATGAAAGAAACTGTTGATGTATATATACAAAAGTAACATGAAACTAAATGTATAGAATATATAACACTAGAATTTGAAAAGGCAGAATTGTTTTATCTTATATGCTTATAGTTGATAGTCATTAGATTATTTCATTAAAGGATCTATTTGTAACAATAAATGGATCAATCCAATTTTTTTAAGAAAAATTCAAGCCAAATGTCTAATGCATCATTGTTTATGATTTTGTTAGTTTGCAAGATATATATATGTGTATCTTCCTAAACATTTTGACATGAAAAGGGAAGAAGATATTAAATATCTTAGTATAATTAGATTGACTAATTACCTATATGATCATAATATCTATCATTAATGTCAATAGGTGCGGAATGTATGTTTATTTGAGTTTATTATGATCTTCGATACTGAAAACCTCCTCAGGGGCAAACACCTCAATAAAGGGGGTTCAAAGGGGGTTCATCCCTTTAGCGGGGTCTAGGGGTAGTGCCCCTGGTAGTAGGGTCAAAGGGGCAACATCCCTTGGTGGGGGTCGAGGCGTCGAGCTGTCAAGTTAACTTGGAAAATGAATGAGAATTTGTTTTTTCTGAAATTTCACATGTGAAACTTAAGGGGTAAAATAGTCAAATTTTAAGTTGATAACTGCCATAGGCAGTTACCCTAATCACTTAAAATTCAATTTTGAGTGAACTGGTATTCTTTATTGTTTGTTATTTGGTTCACGAATTATTACACTTAAATCATACTTGTTTTTTGTAACTGAATTTTACTCGAATGAAAATTTTGGTGTAAACTAAAATAGTTTTAAGGGTTGTTTGACAACTTTTGAATGATTAAGTGCTAAACCAATAAGAGGTTTGAACCATTAAGTGATTTGAACCATTAAAAGCTAGTATATCGTTTAACTATTCAAATGCAAGTGTCTGACCAAATCAGATAAGAGGTCTTAACCATTCAACATTAGACCTCTTAACCATTCAACATTAGTATAATGTTTAACCATTCAGAGGCAAATGTTTAAACTATTCAGACATTTGCTTGCGAAACAAACCAATTGAACCATTAAATGCTGAACTATTCGGATATCTAAACCATTATGAAACTTATTAAGAGGGTGCCAAATAACCCCTCAATCTTATAGTGTTTCGCGACTCTCAATTTATCACAATATTTCTCTACGGGCTTCTTCATCCCAAGCCTATCCCTTCCCCATATTCATCATCCATTGTATATATACAAAAAGATACAAACAGATAGATATAGAGAGAGAGGGCAAAAGGAAGAAGGCATTTGTTGTCGTTATTGTTATTGTTATTATTATTATTATTATTATTATTTATAAAATTACAAGATTAGTCCTTATCAAGATAAAGGAGACTAGAATATCCTCATGTGCAAGTCATATGAGTGGATTTAACGGACAAATTTAACGTCTGTTAGAGTAAGTGATGAAACTTGCAAACCTTTCTAAATATAAATAATATTTACTATAATTTTCTTAGTTTAAAGATGAAATTTGAAATTTATTACAAACTTAAAGGACGAAAGTGTAATTTAATCTAAAAAGATTAAATGCAAAGATATATGGTACACAGGAGAAATGTGATTAAAATTGAAGGGATTGTATTATAAGTTTATAAAAAGATAAAGTGTACCTTTTAAAATTACTTATTTAAATAGCTTGTACATGTAGCTTTAAAGATTTTTTTATTATTTATAACTAGACTAAAGACCCGTGTAACACACATATTAAATCCAAAAATATTATTGTTTAAAAAGGTTTGTAAGTTATAATGTTATTAAAATACTTTGTATATCGACTTTTATGTATAGTGTTTAACATTAGCTACATTTAATATTAGTAGGTTTTCTCTGTTAATATTTATACGTCTAAATAGTGTATAACATATAATGAAATAAACTTATAAATAAGAACTGTAAGTAATAAATAAATTAAATTTAATATGAAAAAAACTATTTCAAATTCATAAAATTTGAAATTTTATATGTATACAACATTTGATGTTTTGTTGGTGATTTTTTCATCATAATCTAATATTAATAGTTTTAATCTTTGTCTACTTTTAACTCGAGATAATACAACGTAAATCTGACCATAATCTCTGTTTAAAAACAAACCAACTTTAAATAGTGTTTGTCTTTGGCTCTTGTTTATTATTATTGCAAAACACACTACTAACGAAAACTATCTTCTTTGAAATTAAAAAAATCATTTTGTCTGAAGATGTCAAAGTCAACCGTGGAATAAAAATGTGATTTTCAATATTACTTCTAGATACATCAAAATAATTTACACATATCAAACGAATTCCAATCAAATATCTATATTAATTATAAAACAATAACTTAAGTGCCACGTGACATTTTCTAAAACATCTACCTTTTCAATTGCCGCATAAATATGTATATATTCTTAGTGTTAGTATAGGTTCATTTTACTAAAAGTCAATTTTTGATACAAGAGACATTTAGGAGAAATTTAGAAATTTAACCCTAAATTGGAGCACGTCCTTTTTTGGAAATTAAATAATACCTGATATTTCTTCTTTCTTCAAATAACTTATTAGCAAAAACTATAAAAATCATCTATGACAAATCACGAGGGTCAAAAAACTAGGATGGTTGAGAAATATTTTAAAATCGGATATGATTGTACTTCAAAAAAAACACCCATGAATTCCTTCAAATTGGAGAGGGGTCTATGAAAAAAAACTTGTAACTTTTGTTAAAATTCGAATATAAACAAAGTATTTTAATGAAAACACACAATCAAGGAATCAATTTCCATAAATGAAGAAAAACATAGATGATTTATATTGTTTTTGTAAATATTAGTTTGATAGTTTTTATGTTATTTTGATGGTTTTTAATTTATATAACCATACATAGTTCTACGTAAAAAAATATAAATATTAAAAAATGTGAATTATTTATATTAGTTCTTACACCTTTTAAAACACATACTAGTTTTCTAATGATCTAACCTAGGTTACTATTCGTCACAATAACATTATTGTTAGTATTACAAGATTTCATAATAAACAACAATCTTATTGAGGTTCTCATGATATTTTATGGGTTTAAGTCTCGCTCTAAATAAAATCACTTTAAGCAAAATGTTCAGAGCAAAGGTTTTTTCCAGTGTTTTGGAGACCGGATCGGACCGGCCGATTCGACTGGTTCGACCGGGAATCGGTGCTATGTCCGGTCCGGTCTGGTGTGAATCACTTTTTAGTGGTCGAACTGGCCGGTTTATCCCGAACCGCTAGTCAGACCGGGAAACCTGGCCGGTTTTGGGTTTTTTTTTTATTTTAATGGGTAAAAACGAAGTATTAAACCATAAATTAGTACGTCAAATATATAAATATAGTTAAACTTTATATATAATTATAAAATATGTATATAAATCATATATAAATTACTTATATTTATTTATGTATATACATATAATTAAAGTATAGTTAAATCCGATCCAACCACCAAACTAGTAAGACGTTCGGTTCGACATCCGATCCGATTCTAAAAATATTAGTTTTTTGGATTTTCTTGGATGGGTGGTTGGAATGCGAATGAAACCGAATATGTTGTGCCGATTAATAAAAAACTAAGTCTTATTAGGTTAAGCAAGATTAGGGGATTATACACCATACACTCCACTCAAAACAATCGAATCACTGCAAATCGTTTCAAATTTCTACAATTCGTTCACCAATCCAACCATCAAATATCCAAATCGCACCTAACAAAAGCTAGATCTGTCATATACGAATCATCAAATCACTCCACTTTTCATGATCGATGATGATGATCGGATAATTACGAAGTCGTTACAGGCGGTGGTTGCAGGCGGAGGCATAAGATGAACGTCAGCCACCCGTCGGTGCATCCGGTTGACGTGGCACCGTTACCTCCGGCGGACGGCCGCGTCGTTGTGCCGCCGAGAGTGAGGATGAAGGTCGTACAAGGTATGCCGGGGACGATCGGAGGTCTGAGCTTGCGGTTTTGTCAGTTTGCGTATGCTGTTGTTTCACTCGCTGTTATGGTTTCAACTAGCGATTTTCCGTCGGTCACTGCGTTCTGGTAATATCTTCGATCTGTTTTGTTGATGAACGTGTGTGGATTTTGGTGATTGTGTTGTTTGATTCGTTTTTTTTGAAGTTTTTGAGTTTAGGATATGATCGATGTTGTTGTAGAATTATGTTGCCGATCGTTTTAGCTACTGATTTGCAGTATTGAGTTTGTGAGTTTAGGATAGAGTCGATGTTGTAGAATTATGTTGCCAATTGTTTTAGGTGCTGATTTGTGATATTAAGGTGGAGATTGAATCTGTGATGCGATAATATTATGGAAATTGAGTTGATCTTGTGAAAATTGGAATTTATGATGTGTTCTGGTTGATTGAATGGGGGAGAAGCATCTAGAATGGACAAAGTGAAATACTAACAAGTAACACCTGTGTTATTAGTAGATCATAGTGTTTAAATTTCTGGCGGTGGTTTTACTATGAAAATCTTAATGAAGAGGCTATTGAATCTGTGATGCGATTAACTCTGAGGAAGCTGAGTTGATCTTGTGAAAATTGGAAATTATGGTATGTATAGGTTGATTGAATGGGATAGAAGCATTTATAATGGAAAAAATGAACTACTAACAACTGTGTTATCAGTAGAGGATAGTGTTTATATTGCTTGTGGTGATTTTATTATGAAAACTCTAATTAATAGGCTGATATGAATGTTGCCATGATGTTGCTTGTGTAATAATCAGATCAAGAACTAATTAATTAAGATTATGGTGATTAATCATAAAGTTCTGGTAGGGGAAGACATAGCCTTTTGAAAATATTTAGTACTCATTGAGTCATTGTAATTAAGATGGAGAAAAGTGACATTTAGTACTCCTATAGTCCTATGAATTCCTAAATCTGATGCCAGAGGTAGAGGAAGACTGATTATATTGACTATTAGTGTGTATGTTTTGTCGAATAAAAATGATTGCTTTCACTCTTTTAGTATACCACTTTATGGATATTTTGCACGTTACTTTCTTAAACTCTGATGGTTAGAAATCTAAATCAATTACTGAAATTTTTGAATTGTTTGCCATCACAGCTACCTTGTTGCTGCAGTTGCCCTTCAGAGTATGTGGAGCCTATCACTTGCTATTCTTGACATTCATGCCCTTTTGGTCGGACGTACCTTGCAGAATCATAGAGTTGTTGGTTTCTTCTCTATTGGTGATGGGGTAAGATTAATTAATGTTAATAGTTCTAGTATTAAGTGAGTGTTGATCATTATACTTTGTTCCCACTAATCTATATATACTTCAAATAAGTCCTGTGGATCCTTAAATTTAATATTAGACGGTATATTTTCAGATGGTATCATTTCTAGTTCATGATTAAGTCCATAGAAGAAGTCAAAATGTCATCTTAAGTGTTATTGCTTTCCATTTGTTCCAACAAAAAAATCTTGGAGATTTTATATTTGTAAATACACTTGACCACTTGTTCGACCTTTTTGTCAAATTAGTTAGATCTTTTTGAATTTGAAACTGTAGTAGTAATTTAGCATATTTGTACTTTTACCTTAAATTTGCCGAATAAAAAAATCATAATACCGAATCTACCCACTTTCAGATTCATGATATTTGTACTCTTACCTTAAACCTTTCATTAGGATATGAGAGTTTGAACCGTAAGCGGAAAGAGGAGGGTGTAACTGCGTAATTATAAATGGTGTTTTTGTACATGAAATTTTAAGTATTTTGAATGCGCATATAATGATTTTTTTGGTAATTATGATGTGATGCAAGTTTTCATTGGTATATCTATGATATCTTCCAGCTGCCAGTAGCTCGTTTGAATTGGAAACCAATGTCCTTTGTTTGCAGGTGACATCAACTCTCACATTTGCAGCGGCATGTGCATCTGCTGGTATTACAGTTCTTATCGGTAATGATCTCGGTCTTTGCTCTCAAAATCACTGCAAGCAGTTCGAGACTGCTACTGCTATGGCCTTCCTTAGCTGGTTTACTGCATTACCCTCGTTTCTTCTCAACTTTTGGTCACTGTCATCACGTTAATCATGAAATAAAACCATCGATTTTAAACCATGTTTTGTCATCATTTCACCATTCATGTGTTTATCTGTGTAGTTTGTGTTTCTTTAGGCTCCTGTGTCTTTTTTTTCCGGTTTTTTTAAAGAAAGAATCACGTGGATGTCGTGAGCTCATTGATGTATATATGCGTGTTTAGTTTGTGGATTTGAATGCAACAGAGGAAAGATTGTGTTGCAATTCATGTTTTTCTAGTGTCATTACTGAGTGGAATGTCATGTTTTCTGCTGCTACAAATGCAATGATTGTTAAGGCTATATTACAAGGATCGGTGTATTGTACACCTGGACCCGGGTTCTCTCTGGAAGTAGCATCTCTTTTCTAATGGATAGATAAATGATCGACAAACGAAAAGGTCAATATGGTTAATGATGGCGTCTTCAGGTAAAACAACTTGCAACTTTGTGATAATGTATGTATATAGATAGACCACATCGGTTTCTAGAACGACCACGTGGAAATGGTGAAGCATTTAAACCAAAGACCATACCGGTATAAAAATGATGATAAGGGGGAGGTTTTAAACCGAAGACTAGAGTGCTTATAACTGGCTACAATTAAATTCAAACCCGTCAAAATAGAAGCATACCAATCAATAGCTTTGACAATGCCAAAATTAAAATGTTCAAGACAGTTGTTAGTTTGTTATTATATATCTAAATTTTACTATTCTAATAAAAGAGTAACTTAAGATGTCACGTGTAATCATTTAAACAAAAAACCATACCGGTATAAAAATGGTGATAAGGGGGAGGTTTTTATATGGTTTGTTTTATAACATGTTTATTATTTCTTGGAAAAAAAATTTAAAACAAAATTTTAAAAAGTTAATATCACTATTTTATTAGTTATAATCATTGCTCATACATAATTTAAATCATAACATATCTTATAATATTATTTATAATTAATACATTTTATTATATTAATATTTTATTTATTCAACCCGTGTTATTCAATCTAACGGTCGAATAAAACTATTCTTATATATTTTGTTTACCACTTATAAGAAAATAATCAAAATATTAGAGCTTTTATAGTACGTGATACCTCTGTTTATGTCAGAACCATTCACAGATGTAACCGGAAGATAAATTAATGAATATATAGTCGCTCATCTCCTTTTGCTTGCATAGCAATTTTTTAGTCCCGATAATAGTATTTAAACCATGATTTAATGCGGTATAAAAATTAGATGCTCGCTTATCATTTATTATGGGTTGATAAAACTTAATTTCTAAAACACGCAAATTTTGATGCTAGAATCTAATTCACAATTTCACATGGCATTTATAATGACAGATGAAAATGTATGTTAGGGATATACGAGTTGTAACACATATGGGACTTTGATTTAATAAGAAAAATTGAAAATAGGATTAAGTGTTTCAAAACGAAAGAACATCTGTGAGAAAGATTAGATATACAAGACATAAAATTTGGGGTCTTAAAAAAACTGAAAAGAAACTAAACCCGAATCGTTTCCGGAACCAAAAAATAAACCGAATTGTGAATTAGGTTTGCGATTCAGTATCTAACCGTATTCAAATTGTGAGTTCGTTTTCGGTTATACAAAATTTGTTTATTCGGTTTAGTTATCCAAATAAACTGAATAATAACATGTTTAACCAGTTAATTGGAAAACCAAACCAAATCAATCAATTCAAATTGTTTCATTGGTTGAACCTAAATCGGTTAGGCCTATTTCCAGTTGGTTATGTTTCGGTTCAATTAACGGTTAAACCAAAACAATTATCATAATGGAATCCACCAAACCGAATAAACCATTTAACATCCAGGTTAAATTCATTAATGTGGTCCTTGTTGTTTGATCTTGATCCAAACAATGCATCAACGACGGTAGTTATTGATATTCACTTGTTTCAAAACAATGCATGGGTAGGAGCCATCAATATGATTGTTTTTGTTTGTAATGAAAAATCTATCAATCATACTCTTAAATTACACCATGCTCACGTTTGATCTAAATGTCTACAACGATGCATGTATAAAGCATGAGTAAAAAGCATGAATTTGTTGATACACTCCCGATCTAAATAATACGCGAATACAAACCATGTGGTTTTTAATGTTCAACCTTGATGCACATGATACACGAGTCTATGAGTCAAACCACTAATGTGGTGTCGATGTTCAGGAACAAGAAAATCCAGTAATCTCGCTGGTGGATCTTCAAACACGAATTCTTATTAGGGAATATTGAAGAAACTAAAACTCAAAGTATAAGTTTGCAGCGAGTACATACATACGAGGTACAAGTGTAATGTTTCTTCCTAAAGCTATACGGAATTTTTTTTAGCTATTTATTTCTGTCAGTATTGTACCAAGTAACTGTTACACGAAAGGAAAAAAAGGAAGCTGAAAACCAAAGGCATAATACATTATGTTACGGGAGGGAGTTTATCACCATGAAAAAGGGCTGGCTCCCAACAAAAATATTTCATTTTCCACATCTTTCACCCATTGACACACCCGGTTGCATATTCGAATCGCCACAGCCTAGAGAAAATAGATTACCGATATTCAGTTATAGGTTGCAAAAGAAACATAATTCATATATAAGCGTGAAAACTAGCGATATATCATATTTACAAGATCAAAACAATTAATGTTATACATACCTATTCAAAATACTTTTAATTTTATTATATAATTTTAAACTATGACCATCATACCCCTCCCTTACGCCTTACATTCCAAATTCTAACAAGAGTTTTCAGGGATGTCGGAAGTTTGAATATTGGCATATTTGATATTATGAAAATTTTGAGGTAAAATATGACACTATACTAGGTTCTATATGAAATTGAAAATTAATATAACCTTATCTGCAAGAGGATCAAAAGCTGCATAAAGTTCAAAATCCTGTGTAACCCAGCACAGTAAAACTGCAAGAGAAATAAAACAATAGTAACTAATGACATGACCTTTTTACAAAACTAGAAAAGGATAACGCAAATACTAAAAAGAAAAATCAGAATTTGAAAGCTTTGAATATTTTACCGTAATTTTCATCCCTTCTGAACTGAGTCTTATGGGGGCCTATCCCTATATCATGCATGGAAGCATAAAGTCTCTGGTATGCTCTATACAATCTGCCAAACAAAAAAAAATACCTTGATTGTTACTAGAAGCGTAAATATAATCAGGGATTCAGGGTATCGTGGAATTTAGTTAAAAATCGAAAAGGAAAACCTTTTCTGCTGTGCGCGCCCACTGATTGGAGATGCAAACTCAGAAGAAACATATTGATCAAGATAAATACTGCGATAAATGAAGTGCAAAAGTCCAGCTGGACCACCTACACCTACAACCGTTTCAGGTGATGGCCTTCTTTGATTTAAATGGAATAAAGATCCAGAACGAGCAGATGGGTCAACAGGCAATTGGTCAATACACAAGCCACCTTCTGACATGGATCTTTGAACTTCATTTAGAACATTGGACTTTGAGAGGACCGTTTCAATTCGTATCCTGTAAGTAATAGTTTAAACTGCCTTAAAAAGGATATTAATGAATACAGAAATTTTAATCCAGAAAACCTTGTTAAAAGATTTTATTATAAAAATATTGTTGGAATAGGTAGATTATAAATGGTTATAAAGGAATAGAACTTTTGGGCAAAAAGGTGTTTCAATACGAACTGGCTTGGATGGTTGAAAAAAATGCAAAATGAAATTGATAATAGGTTGATGGACATTCAAGAGGTCGGTTGAGTCATTCTCCCAAATTGGAAATACAACTTAATTGATCATTGAAAGCATAATAAACTGCAATCACAAACAATCTATTTTGCTATTACCACTAAAAAGACAATTATAGAATCTGAATAGAACTCTAATTCTTAACTTTTATCTAAAAGAGAAGTATATCTAATAAACAGTTAAAGCATATCAACCAAATAATAAAATATATTTATATAATAGTAACGTATTAAACCACCAGATCTAATCAGCAACTCGATTCATTTTATGGCATCATGACCTAATAAACAACACATTTTAATCCGTTACGCAAATCAGCCCCTTTTTTACACCTATTTTTTTTACATAAGACAAAAGGGAGGACTCGCCTGCATTCTTTAAGATGAAAAAAGGCTTGTGAGCTTGCCGTGAGCAATATCAAGTACGTATCAACCTGCAACATACATAACGGCCAATCACTTCATCTCCTATGTAACTTGAAATATTACAATGTAATTATACAAAGCGAGTCTAAACAAATAGTGCATATTTTCAGTTTATAATGAACAACAAAAACTAAAAATATTCGGTTATATAAGCATTTAACTCATGGGAGGATGGTTCTCTAAAAGGTGTGATTCACTCACGTCAAGATAATGAACATAAGCATATAGAAATGCCATAGGGTTGTATCTTGGCAAACATATTGGTGAAAAAGATTCAGATGTCCTGCACCACAGTTAAATATTTTACAATGTCAGTACCATATTAATCCCACATATCTTATTTCCATCGTCCATTCTACAGGTTCAATTTGGGTCACATTTCTCCAGTAGGTCGAAAGTCACTTGAGAGTGTATTTTTAACGCATAAAAAACCTCTTAAATCAGTTTACTCAAACAAGTTCAATATTACTGAAATAATATTTTTTTCAAAATCATATTATGTCTATTTGACAAACTATTATTTTTAAGAACATCTAAAACTTTTGGAAAAAATGTATTTTGCGTCAACCTGACACCAGCCTTTTTCAACCCGTACATAATTTACCCATCTTGACATGTTACATAAGGAGCCCACCCCGTCCATTTGGCCACCTCCTAGTTAAATTTATAACATAAACTAGATAAAAAGAAGCATTCCATAGTAACTAGTAAAAAACAAACCCAGTATATCCAATCATATAACATAGTAACTACTGTTTCCAATTATAAATTTCTTACAAACTTGCCTAAAAGATTCGGATGACATGACAAAGTTAGCCAGCAGCAACATATCATCAGGATGAAGTGATGCTTTCTGCAAGCCTACCAAACTAACAACCTGCATTTTAGATCTAGCATAAGGAAGATATCCCACAACCTTAAAATATATATCAAATTATATATTTCTTCATGGAAGGGGTGGAGGTAAAATTAATGGCTGTAAACACCTTATCTTTGCACATCATATTGCAAAAACAACACCTGTGTCAGCAACATCTTGCAAAATAGCACCAGCAGCTTGCCTTGTAGCATAAGCAAGGGGAAGGCAAGTGTATGCATGAAGAAAAGTGGCAGGGTTCCTGATACGAATTGTTAATTAATTAAAGTCATGGGGGATAATTTGAAATTATAATTCATATTAACATTGTTATAAGGAGTAGATCAATGTAAAGAAAACAAACTGGCTGAAAGAGTGAATGAGAGATGAAAAGACGGCATCCGTCCCACCAAGCAAAGGAGTCATGTCAAATTTTGGATTTTTCTCAAACATCTATCAACAGATCTTGTAAGAATAAGTATCATCTGCAGTTATGTAACGGTATAATGATGTACAAGAATATTAATATGGTAGTACAGTGCAGAATCCAATTCAAAAAGAGCAACTGTGTCACAAACATTTAAGAAAAACCAAAGGGTAGTGAAGTAACTTTACCTGACCATAAAGAAGCTCTAGTTGCCCTCGTAGTGATTCATAAGGTTCTTCTGTACAGCTTATGCAAACTAAATAGATTGGTCCTTTAACTAGAAAAACAACCTGGTGTTTACCTGCCCTAACCAATTTGACACGATCTCCCCTGAGAGATTAAGATAGCAAACTATTATCAGCTCCTTTTTATCAAAATATTAATAAGTGTGTAATGATAGGCGCATACACCGGTTTCGTGATTAATATACATCACTATGCATCTTAGGAGTATCCAGATGAATCCATGTGTTTATTATTGTTTTTTTATTTATTTCTGATTGCATGACATTGAATATTGATTTGTTATTTATGCATGCTATATTTTCTCTTCAATTGCCTTTTAAACTAGATAATAAAGTTGCCAAACTTGATAGTTGCTAACATATTTACCCATTTTCTACAAAGGAAATGATAGCTTGTAAAGTTGCTGAAAATCCTGCTAGCTTGTGCTCATCTCCATATCTAGAAACCAATTTAAAAGAGAAATAACATATGGTAAGTGTAGTAAACATAAAAATATATCATTCACGCTACAACAAGTGCAAATTCATTTAAAGCAAATCATAAACAAAATCGACCTCACGTGAATTGCTTTCGTGTAAACTAATCCCTTCTTTAAATATGGTAATACATAGGTAATTTTAACCAAGGACTTAAAGCAAATTTCAAGTGTTTTTGCTGTTGTATCAGACGAAATTCCACCAAGGTTTCCCAGTTTCCCTGTATCATTTCTCATCCTAGCAGATGACATCAAAAGTGTTTACAATGTCATCATATTCTCCGCTTCTCTCTTCTTTTACTCTCTTCTTTTACTCTCTTCTATTTTCTCTTCAAATTTTAATTTTACAAGAGTTCATTTGTTGCTTCAATAGTTTATGACAATAAATGGTTGTCTAACAAAAAACAAAATGTTAGGTTATTATCAAAATAAGAAATCACAAAATTTGTCAGATACAATCAATTAAGCTACGACCCCCCAAAAGAACAAGGTGAGATTTCAACAACCTTGGGGTAATGACCATACAACTAGGAAAGTTTAACTAGTATATAATCGTGCATTTATTATGTGTATAAATAGGGCATACACGGTGCTTGACTTAGCTCCCGCTTTGCGTAGGTGTAAGAGGCTGTTTCCCATGGCCAGGTGCCATGATCTCATTGTCACAAGGCGGGATCGTGTGTTTATAATGTGTATAAATAGATTTACAATGTTCCAAAAGTTGGATCAGTTCCCAAAAATAAAATGAGAGACTAAAACGGGAATCGCATACAAGATATGGATCACAATCAGACAACTATACTCTTTATAGAAATTTATTT
Source organism: Flaveria trinervia (assembly GCA_025506515.1). Classification (NCBI taxonomy): domain Eukaryota; kingdom Viridiplantae; phylum Streptophyta; class Magnoliopsida; order Asterales; family Asteraceae; genus Flaveria; species Flaveria trinervia. The sequence continues at coordinate 121,033,361 of CM046442.1, read as the reverse complement.
ACCCCAAAAGTAAATAAAATTATAAATATATAGCATAGATATTTACCCCACGAATACCTTGAATATATTGGTTTTCCAGAGTGACTTAAAATAAAGAAATGTTTCTTTCTTTTCCTCCAAGAGGCTGAAGCGTCGTCCTGCATTTTATCAATTATCAGTAGAAATACATTACCAAAACAGTTTTGTAAACCCTAAACCAATGAATTTAAACACTTCAAGAACTCAAACGTGTGTATAACCCCATGGAAAGAGAGGGGGTCAGCTTTAATTATCGTCTATCAAGTTAAAGAGATGATATTTTCATATGAAACAGAAACACTCACATTTTCTGCCCAATGTTAACTTTACCGTACTAACAGTACTATCAGTCCATATTGGACTTGACTCACACAACTATCATAATGTCTGGTGAATTCACTAGAGCAATATACCTATGGCTAATCCCATGCTAGCTTAAAACTCATGCCCCAGGCCCCCAGGTTAACATAATCTTTCACAACAGATGGACATCTTGCTCACAAATGTTCACTTGATCAAAAACCCACACAACAGTACCTAATGAACGCATTCTTAAACTCCAAGAAAAACTATGTGTTTAGTAACATTTACGTTTTGTTTCTTTTTAATAAATAAGATGAAATCTTGAAAACCAACAGTATAACTTGTGCTACAATAAGATATGATCCCCAACTGCATAAAGTCACATTGCTTTTGTTTTCTTTCTGTCTTATAACACTTTATTGTAAGAAATTCGTCTTATGTTGCTTTATACAGTTCTCTGTTCCTCTAAACCAAACACTATCCAGTATCCAAAACCATGAAGCTCGTTTTTCAGTAATCAAATTCTAAAACTAAGGGGGTGTTTGTTTTTTTAAAAAACCTCTTCCCCACCTCTTCATCTACGCGCTCGCAGACGCGGGAAGAGGTTTTAACTTCGCAGACTGTTTGTTTTTTGGAAGACGTTTCATTAAAAAACGTCTTCCTCACCTCTGCAGGGAGAAGAGGTGGAACAATATCTTCACACCTCTTCTAACCTCTTCTCTTTTGATTTGTTTTTGAGCCCTAACTTCTTCCCCACCCATCTTCACAACCATCTTCATCTTCACACACACAACCCTAACATCTCCCTCCCGTCGCCACCGCTCCACCGCCTCCCGTCGACACTGTCGCCACCGCTCCACCAATAGTCGGCCTCGTTCCCCCCTTCGCGACCGCCTTCCCCCTTCCCCCTTCGCGACCGCGAACAGCCCCCCTTCCCCCCTTCACGACCGCGCCCCTTCCCCCTTCGCGACCGCGCCACCGCGCCACCGCACCCCGTTGCCACCGTGCTGCTCCCCTTCGCCTTCCTCCCCTTCGCCTTCCTCCCCTTCGATCTGCAGGTACGTTTTTTTTTTGTTTTTTTTATTTGTTGTTTGTATGATTAGTTTGTTTGTATATGGTTAGTTTGTTTGTATGATTAGTTTGTTTATAAAATTAGTTTGTATATAGTTAGTTTGTTTGTATGATTAGTTTGTTTGTATGATTAGTTTTTGTTTATAGGATTAGTTTGTATATGGTTAGTTTGTTTGTATGATTAGTTTGTTTGTATGATTACAGAATATTTCAGTATTCTGCAGATGTTAAAAACAAACAGTATTTTTCTTGCAAACTGCAGACATTTAGTCCACCTCTTCTGCTGCAGATGTCTGCAGATGTGATACGTGCAGACGTTTTCCTGCGGAAAAAACAAACAGCATCTAAGAAAATAAAAACGTCTGCATGCTAGAAGAATACCTCATCAGCATGCCGTTTACCCCGAACCCATTCTGCCTGAGAAGAGTCCACCAAATTCACACCATCATCACCCACTGAAGAACCATTATCCCTAACTTCCCGTATAGCATCAGTTCCAGAAGCACTAGTCACACTACCACTACTACCCCTCTCACCAGCATACCCACTGCTACTAGGGCTCGACACTCCCTCATCCCCCTCCCCCTCCCCCTCCACCTCCACCTCCATATTATTCATCCACAAACCCGATCCCCTCGAAGAGCTACTCTCACCAATCGAAACTCTCCGCCTCTCGCCAACACTTTCCCTCAACGAACCATCGTCGATCTCCACCCCGTGCTCGTGATTCAAATCAGCGGACGTAGCTGTTCGTTCGTCGAATGAAGTGTTCATTGAGATCCACGAGAGTTGATTCTCGATGGCGTCTAGTGAGGTATCGATCGAATTGGTTTTGACGACGGTGTTAGGGTTTTGATCGGGTGATTGTTCGTCGTCTTCTTCTTCTTCGTCGGATGATGGTGGTCGGGAGCTTGAATCGGACGCCATTGGTGGCGATTGTTCACGAATTGAAGATTTGGAGTGTGAAATTGAGAGATGAAACGGATGATTGTTGATTAGGGTTTTGAGTTTGAAATTGGGGGTGTGTATGAATGAATGAATGAACGAGTGTGGTGTCTGATGTGTAGCAGTTGTGTTCTTCCGTCAGTTGAAGCATTTGGGCACCAACAACAAAGAAGAGGTGATAGATCCGATGAATATGGGCCGGGTTTCTACAGATCGGTTCGAGTGGGTTCATTACTGTATTTAAGGCCCATATACCTGCTTTTTTACTTCTAACTTTTAATTCTAACCCATCTTTTATTGTTAAACATTAATTGGATTACTGACGGCAACCGGTTAATCTAATCATGTATGTTACTCAAGTATGGAATCTTGTGTCAATAGGTTGGCATGTTGTGTCCTCTCATAGAAATTCGTACATCAGTTTGTCCCCATTAGTCTCGAACCTAAAACCACCATAAAAAGAAAACAAACTCATCTCAGGTGAAAAAAACCTTCTGAAATCTCTTTTTTAATCATGGGGAACTTGAACCCAAGTCTCCTTTTATTTTAATGGAGTTTTGGGGTCTTACCCATCTAATGATACTGATCAACTTTTTTTAACGAGAAATCATATTCTTACTATTAAATTACTTCAAAATAATTTACATCATGTTTAAATTTAAGATTGCCTCTCTATTAAGTGAGTTAGCTGCTAGCCCTATTTTGACAGATAATATTTATTAACTAACAGGGGCGTCTCCGAGAATGATCAAAAAAATTTAGGTTCTGGGCGAATAGGAAAAAACGGGTCTTTATTATATAAAGTGAATAATTCGTATATAAAATTTTTCGGCCATGTGCAAGCAGAAAAATAAATGAGACCATAGTTCGATGAATCGATCGATCCGACCTCCTGTGTTCGTATTGTTCTTTTACTGCTCCCAACTCAACTTGCAAGTTATTTTGTTTAAATTTTAAAATGCATTTAAAATTTTGCAGTAGGTGTATGACAACGGGCTAAGAATTTTGATAGGCTTTAATGTTTGTTAGTCTTAAAAATAAATAAAATTTTATTAAGTTTATTAACAGACTAATTAGTTTAAATGTTTAACAACATATATAAAGGGTTTTATAAAAGTATATATAATATAATTTATTTATTTTTGAAACTTTAGACCTTTAAGAAGATCGGACCTAGGGGTGTTGCTCACCCGCTCTCGCTCAGGGCCTGCCTTGTTTACTCTAATATCCCTCAAACTACTTTGCCCAAAATGTAGCTCCAATATTTGGTCCTCTTCCGGATAATATTGGTTTGGGAAAAGTATTGAGTATTGATAGCATGTGTCTCGTATCTGGTCTTATATTTATTATATAAAACTCGATTTTAAATTAACCTCAACTACAAACTACTTTACACTTCTAGAGATTTATTACTATATAACTTTAATGTTTTTGAGATTGTAACAACTTTAACTGCACTATTTTAATATATATCTTTAAATCGTAAAACATGTGGAGTAAACAAATTCGAGTTATTTTGGTCATCTCTATTTTTACTTCTTTTATTTCCAAAATTATTAAAAGTCAAACATCAAGTTTAAGTCTCAATAAACACTATCTATTCATCTAATGAGTAATGTTCTATTCCATTGAAAATTTGAAACAATTTTATCTTATAAAACACGTAACAACAATGATTTTTTTCTACCTTCAGTTTGATGATTCGAATCAACATCCAACTATGCATACGACGAAGACAATCATAAGCGATAAGAACTTACGTATACTTTATCTCTTAACTTTTATAAGAGAAGTCATTTACAACCAAAGATTAGTACTTTTTTGTTGAACGCTATCTTTTCCAAGGATCATTTGGGTAACCAAAACAGATAATAAATATTTTTAGTTTCATAAATTTAGTATCGAGATTATATAAGTTAGTTAATAAAATTGGATTCGTATCCAACAAATGGAATTGTTATTAGCTAGATCCAGCGAAGATATCGAAATACGACAATAGCCCTCGTTTTGTTGTTATTAATATGTTATTTTTATTGTTTATTAGCTTTCATATCATCCAAAAATGATTTAGTGAACAGTTGTTTAGAAAATTGTTTTCCATGATTTGAATTGGCAATAGTGATTCGACTTGTCTACTGTAATTATATTTCAATTATATCACGAATTAATGTGTCAAAACCTAGTTTTGAAAATGGTCAAACCGACTGGTTAGACGGCTCATAATACTGGTTTAGTTTTGGGTGGTGGAAGCCGCAAGCTGATGATTTTGGGTGGTGAAAGCCGCAAGAATCATGAAAAGTCGGTAATTTAGGTAGATGAGTTATGCCAATATTAATTTGATTAGTTTGGGTAGGTTTAGATAAGATGACAATTAACTATTTTTGATTAAATTTAGGTAGTTTAATGTGTTTATGCTATAACTTTAGGCTTTAAGTGCCCTTATAGACTTAAGTTGGTTAACTTCTTGTGCTGTTTGACTTTTTATAATTAAAATGTTTAAAGTCTGTGAATCACGTATGCAAACATCTGTAGAATAAGAGTTGTACCAAACCTCTGTAGTCTGTAAGAAAAAAATTATTCGGGTTTTAACATCCAAAAACTATTAAACTAAACTGGTGGTTGTGATAGTGGACGGTGATGCTGGATGACGGTGGTGGACGGTGGTGGTGGTGATGGTAGACGGTGGTGGTGGTGGACAATGGTTGTGCTGGACAACGGTGGTGATGGTGGTGGACGGAGATGGTGGTGATCGCACATACATTTTTTAATAAAATATCTTAAGTCGTGTCAAATATCACTGACACTCTTAAAATACTTAAAGTAAATAAACGATAGAAGATATACAATAAAAAAATAGACCCTTCAACATCAATTATTTTGTTTTCACAGTTCATTATCGTTTGCCTGCTTTTTCTTTTTTATTCTTTTACTTATTATTTCTTTTATTTTGGTTATAATTTATTTTCAAAATTATATTCCTTCCATTTTCTTGTTCGAAATCAAAATTTTATGATCTTCAGATTTTATTTCTTAAAATTCTGTTTCGGAAAATTGTTTATGAAAACTTAATTTGTTCTTTGTTTTCATTCGTTCCTTTTGAACTTCTTGTGTTATAAAAATAAATTAATTAATTTATAATTCAATTTCAAAACCGATTCATGTGATTAAATCTGATAGCTTTATCGGTTACGTACTAGTGAAGTATTTTAAATGGTCAACTTTTTAGTACTCGAAGATCTTTATCAACTCGACACCTTATTTCGATTTGGTTCAAACGACAATTAACTATTAAAACCAGTATAACGAAAGGGTTGTTATGTATTATGTCGAGTCATTAAAAGTTCTGATTAAATAAAAGATAATTTTATATATACTTAGGGTGTTTCTAAAACTTAATCATCAATATATAAACCGTTAAAAGGTAGCTTTTTAAGTTTTAATGAAATTATTAAAATACTATAAAACAACCCATAAAAATCACAATCAAAGTTAAGATAATCATGATCACATAAAAGCAATACATGGTTCCGTATTATTATTACTATTATTCTAACGGCAAACTTGTTCTACTTTTAAATTACGTCAAGTTACATCATGTTTGGGTTTGAACCTAGAACATTTCTTTTAAGAGGCAAAACCTTTACCAAGTGAGTCTTTACCAAATAGACTAGCCCCACATTGACACATGGTTCCGTAACTACTTGAACTACTTTTTTTTGAACGGCTGGTTATTTGTTAGTTGTTGGTATCACCAATTAGTAAAATACACTCATGTCAAGGTTTGAACCTTGGACCTCTAAGAGAGACAAAAGCCTCTCACATCCCCCTTAACCACTACACTAAAAGATCATTGTCACTACTTGAACTACTTAAAAAAATAATTTAAGTACTTGATTAAATTCAATACTTTTTATATTTTTCCTTTTGCTTCGTTTTTAAAAGGGGTAACTTTGTAAAATAGTAACCAACTTTCAAAAGTATTCAAATTAAGTAACTCAAGTTTTAACAGTGTTCCAATTAAATCACTCATTTTTATGTTTTATACAAATTAAAAGTCATAACATATTTTTTAGCATGTTATATTTTTGGATTTAGTTAGAAAATATTTTTTTCTATCTTTTGAAGTTAATAAAGAACGTTGATGTAAATTTTAGGCACTTTTTTTATTTTTTTTTCATAATTAAAATGTTTTTTTTATTTTTTAATATAATTTTATATATTGAAAATTCTAACTCCAATGTTTTTTCCATCGTTACTTTCTTGTCATAATAAAATTTGGTAATGACTCAATTTGATCGTTTGGATATCCAATTTGATAAAAATATGCATGAGTGACTAAATTATAACATTTTTGAAACTTGATTACTATTCTGTGATATTTTCCCTTTTTAAAATGCCACACATACAGATCAATTGTAAGTCGGTTCAAGCTTTCTAGGATAGATTCAAAAACGGGAATATAATTTCATACTAAATACATAAAAGATCAAGGATCTAAAACTCTTTAACATTTTTTATATTTTTCTTTAACACTTAACATGACCTTTTTTTATTATGCTCCACAAAATTTGCATCATATACACCAATCTAATAATAAACGCAACTTAAACCTTTAATCAACGCAGATGTTTTCCATTACAGTGCGTTCATGGAATTATGAAGCATACTTAAAACTTTAGAAGGATGTCAGCGCAATGTAACGGTACGACATTTTACATTTGAAATGTGCATTTTATATTTTGTTATTATCGTAGTAGTTTTACAAAAATTTATTATGTTTTTTCTAAGCTAAAATATAAAACACCAAATATATGAGTTCTGCATTACGACTTCTATATATACGCATTAACTTATTGTATCTTATAAAATACAAATCGTTTCAAAAAAAAATTACACTAAAACGTTTATATTAAGTATTTTTTGTTTATAAGTAGATAGTATAAAATTTTATGTAAATGTTAATAAATGTAAGATTATTATGTAACTAATTATAAAGGTTAATATGAAAATAATATTATAAATATCATTTTACTTTTAAAAATAATTATATCTTATGTATTAAGTATAATAAATAACTTTTATTTTATGATATCTTGAAATTTTTATTTTTATCTCGTATGTTGTATATACAGTATATGTTTTATATATATTATAGATTTATTAAGTATAATAATAACTTTTATTTTATGATATCTTGAAATTTTTATTTTTATCTCGTATGTTGTATATACATTATATGTTTTATATATTATAGATTTATTATGCATCTTGCCACCATAATATCTAAATCATTTATACTCACGCCTAATATCTGTGACAACGGATATAGACCATACGAAATTACTTGACACTTGACAGCAAAATCCAATAACTCGATAAGACTTTGTCAACAGTTAACTTTTAGTTTGACCATGAATTAGTCCAACATGTAATTTCAAAGTCAATATATTCACACTCTACACCAACAACCCTCAGTCCTTCACAAAACACCCGCAACTTCTTAACAATTTCAAACAAAATTCAAAAGCAAAAATGAAAATTTTGAATCATGAACACAAATCATCAAAGCAATTCAAACAACACGCATTTCGATCTCAAAATTTGCATATGAAATTGATGAACACCTGTTCACATGAAGAGATGAAATCAGATGAAAACGATTACAAATCATCAAAACAAACTACACATTTCGGTCTCAAAATTTGCGAATTGAATCCGCAGGTACATAATAATCCGTCTAAACTATCAGATCGACGAACACTTGTTCACCGGAAGAGATGAAATATTGAAATCAGATCAAAACGAAACAATATCATCAATTCATCATAGCAGATAATAGGCATAATCATAACAGAAGTGAAGATTGAAGAACATTTACTCCGGTTAATCGATCGTCTACACAAAATTCGATCAATCATCATCCTCAATCTTCAACATCAATCTTCAAATCCGATTTTCTTCCAAACCGCGTTACGAACTCTACTCAGATCTCTACCTTTCAACGTCCGCCCGAATCCTTCATGAACCGAAAACGAAGCGATTCTCCCTCGCGCCAAATACTCGTGCGGCGGAATTAGGTCACCGGAGCCGTACAGATCCACATCAAACTCACCGTCATCCTCGTAAACCGCCGTACGGTTCACCGTCACCTCCTCCTTCAGTATCATAGACCAGTCAGGAACATCAACCGGCAGCGACACCGCCGGACGACCTCTAACCTCCCGGCGGTTCTTCTTCTCCGGCGCCGGTGACGATTTGTTCGAGATTCGAGAAGCTGCGACGGATTTGTGAAGCTCCGGCGACGGTGCGGCGTTCCATACGTCGAATTCGTTGAATTCGAACGTCAAATTGGTCGCCCGAGGGCCGGAGTTGTCGCCGGAGAAGTGGTGGTGGTGGTGTTTTTCGCCGGAGTAAGGAGTTGATGCTGCCATTGAAAGATGAAAGCTACTGAAAATCTATCGCTAAAGATATGACAGCTTTAGCTCTTGAAGTTTTGATTGATATTTGATCACTTGTGTCATCTGTGTGGTTTTATAGACTCCCACCTTTGTGTGTTGTTTAAAGGTTTTTAATTTTGTTTTTCATGCAAGTTTTGTCTTGATGACACCTAGAGGTTAATTATTGCACTAGACAATGCCAAAACAATCATTACTTGTGTTATTATTATTTTTATTATTATTTTGAAGGGCATTACTTGTGTTATTTAAAGGATAGGTTTATTTAACATTTTTTAAGCAACAAGATCCCCGATCTTTTCAGAATTAACCTTTTGATTCAAATCTAACTATATTTTTTATTTGAATTTAAACCTAAAACTTTTTATATTTACTTGTTTTACCTACCTTGTTTTATCTATTTGGGTTGAAAATCATTAGTGATGCTTTTTTTAACTAATTTGAATTGTTAAAATTGTTTGATTTGCGTGTTTTTTAATTTTTTTAACAAGAATCCTTTTTCACTTTTAAATATCACATAATTTTTTTGTATTTGTAATAATTTGAAGTTTTAAACATACACCACATTTGCGAGAGACAATCACCTATTACTAGGCTACAATGGACTTTTATTTATATAACCTAATGTTTTATGACAAGTCACTTTTGTTACGATTGTTTTAGATTAGGTATGGGTAACTCAATACCACTCACAACCAATGTTTGTTGGGGACTTAACCATGTTGGCCAAGTCACAAGACGGACGGTTGTCAATGGGGTCAACACCACTTACCTATCATCATTGAGACAACTACGATCACGACAAAATACATTTGTGTTACCGTTGCCAGGAAACACCACCACCAGCCATATAACTAACAAAATAGACTAACCATGTTTGAACTTTTTCTTTCTTAAACGACCTATTACAACTTAATCTTATTTTGGTAATAACCTCACGGCTTTACCTTCGCTTAATTTATCTAACTCATTATATGGTCGACCAAACCCATTTACTTATCTTGATCAAGTATTGTGAAACAAAACACAACGTTAAACATGCATATACTGTATTTTTTTTATAAATAACACATGTACGTGCTACCTTATAAAGGTGGCAAGCGAGTATCTTGGCTTTGGCTTTAGGTTGTCTTTAGTGGAACGGACCTCACCACCACGACAAGTAAGGCCAACATGCTAAATTTTGGGTTCCACTACACATGAATCAAGCCGAGAGATGGGCATTGTTCGACGAGTAGTTAACGGTCACATTAACGTTGCACATAAAAAGGGTGTTAACATTTTTTAATATAACTCCTCTTTTTACGCTATAAATAAATTACAATACAAATTTATTATTTATTCTACTATTTTTCTACTCTTTTATACTACTACCCATCACAATAAAGTGTTGTGTTATCCTCCCAATGTCATAATCTAGCTCCGAGTCATCCGATTTTACCCGGAGTTAAAATTTTTGTCAAAGTTGTTGTCGCATATGAAGTTTAAGACCCGACAAAATAAAAATATACTTGTCATTTTGAAAATGCTCATTAGGTTTTAATAACATATTACTTTGTCAATTCACTAAAATATGATGAAAGAGTGTGTAGAGTGAATTTTTGGATGTATAAATAATAAATTTAAAATTTTGACGGGGATTTAAACGTTAATTTTGAACAGTTATAAGAAGGTCGGATGAGCTGATGCAAAAGAGTTTCACACTATTACAATAGATGCACATCGACGGTTTTTAAACTCGTAACCAATAACGTTCTTGAAGAATACAATAAATATTTTAGTCATGTCTGCTAGGACAATAAGTTAATGCATAGAATATTTACCATACACAAATGGGTTTGGAGAACGTGTCAAATGAGTTCGCTATGCTAATGTCACACCCCAACCTTGACGGCGGAAACGTCGAGGTGTGAGGGTTAAGATCGTTCACAGTCACATAACGCTATTAATAACCCAAATATATATTAAACATAAGTTCCAATTGTACCATTACAATCATAAGTCTCAAAGAAATTAAAAAGCATAACATAAGATGTAACAAGTCATTTTATTTCATTTATTAAACTAGGTCCATTCCTAGACGTGAAAGTACTTCAAAAGTGGCGATCAAGCTTGAGTATCTCCTGAAACATGTTAAAATATAAAGTCAACATAATGTTGGTGAGATTTCCATAGTTTTCAATACATAAGTATATAAAGGATGTCAATTCATGTTGTAAGTTAGAGAACAAAGTAAACTAGGGATGTAAGACAGAAATGCACAATCAAACCTCGACAAAGTTTTACAAGTCTCAAACGTTTAAAAGTATATACGATTAGCTAAGTGTACTTGGATTAACCAAGCAGGCTTGTCTGACCCATAGATCTATGACTTCGCTAGGCTAGCAATAGTTAATGATTGTACATATATTCGACATTACATGGTAGTCGCAAAGTTCAACTAATCAAAACATACAGGTGAAATGCCATAAGTTTACAAGAATCAAACGTGTTTACAAGTGCAAAATTTATAAAGTAACATGTTTCACCCCAATGTGTAAAAATATAAAAAGGGGTATAGAAATACTCACTTGATCAATAAGTATATATTGGATTATTATAAGAAATAAAAATAAACGTTGTTTCCACGTAATCTGTCACAAAGCACCTAAATATAAATACATATTTACAAGATTAAAGTTTAATTATAGAAGTTTAACGTTTGAACGAGAACTAAGGTTTCAAGAGGATTTTGGGGCTTGTCAAATATCAAACTAAAATCATTCATGTTTTCTTGAAATATATATATATATATATTATATATATATATATATATATATATATATATATATATATGATATTAAGATGTGAAAAGAAAGAACACTTATGGAGTTAGAATAACATTTATAATGATTTGTAGATTTATAAAGTTTAAACAAAATTTTATAACTAATTAGAACACCATTTAAACAATAATTTATGGGTATTGTTTGAAATAATTTGTGTAAATTAAACTAGTGTTTAAGGTCTATTTTATAAGAAATAACTAAATATATTATTTGTCTAATATATTTAATAAAATTATTGAAATATATCATAAAATAATTTTACAGAAAGTAATACGATGTCTTAGGATTAAACAGATTTATAAACTGATTTTTATAAAAAAAAATTTTAAAAATTCGGATTTAAATTGAATGCCGAAAAGCCTTAAAACAAAAACATGAGGGTGCCCGGGTTCGAACCCGGACCTCATGCTTAACAAGGCAATGTCTTAACCAGTGAACCAAGGCTTCAGCCGCGGTTAACCTGGTTTCGAAAATTTAAAAACATAAAGAAAAGAAACCCCAATTTCCTATGAACCCTAGTTTGATCCTCCTCGAAATTGATGATCAAATTGATAATGTTTATGGGAACAAACATGGGGCTTTTGTTCCCCAATTGAAAATGAGTATGTGGTTGGGTCTAACTTACTTGATTATTGATCGAATCGTTGTAATTGAGTTTGGAACACTTAGGTTCACATGCGACGAACACAGGAAGTCAAATCAAGGTTGCGATGAAATGTTTAAGGAATTGAGAGTAGAGAGAGTTAAAAAGGAGCTAATGGGATAATTCCCCTCTGTTATATGGCTTCGATTTGGTCGATTTAGTCCCGAACGGTTTTCACCTTTGATTCGTAAGTTTCAGTTTTGATTGAAAGATTAACTAGTTGTTAAACCCGAGTTAAACTTCTCATCTAGTTTTGTAGTGATTAAACGTACGTTTCTAATCATCCAAACGGCTCAATTCAACGTATTTTAGGTGTAATTGTTTGGTGGCTTTCGGTTTCATGTGATTTCTTAATGAAACCATCATTTCACTCGAATTAACACCGGTTATACCTTCGATTCGTGTCCACGTCTGCAGTATTGGCTTTAATTTGATCGAACCGTTTGTTTGTTGGGCGTTTTGCCCTCACCGGAGCTCGGCCGGAGGTGGCCGGAGCGGTCATCGGTTTTACGGGGTAAATGGGGAAAGGTTTGGGTTTTAAAATTTTACAACATTGGTCCCTCAACCTTTAATCTTATTATTTTATGCAGAAACCTTTTATTTAATGTTCACAAAATGACAATAAGGCCCCCTTGACTTAATTAAACTTTAAGTTTCACATAGTTCCACTTGTTAGCTTGTATAACTTATTATTATTATTATTATTATTATTATTATTATTATTATTATTATAACTTTTATTATTATTACTATTTATTATTATTATAGACATTGTTATTAATGTTATTAATGATTATTATTTTTTTTCAATTTAATAGTTATGTTTTTAAGTTTTATATTAAATACTTAATGACCAACAAACAAATAAACATAAGTAACACACAAATTTCTTAAAGAGGCATAAATAATCCTTACAAGAGTAAACGATGGTAACTATTAATTAACCGAAAATACAAAATGTTACAGCTAATATATGAAAGGTGATCACCAATATCCAGAGATGTTTGGAGTGGTTGTGTCACATAATTTATGGATTCGCCATATGGATTTTGCTGTTGTCGGTTCCAATAGTAACATTAATATTTTCAATCAATATTCATTATTCGATAATAATATGCTTAGAACTACACTTGGGTTGTATTTTGTTACTATTCACCCGATCGATCTTTAATGTGTGTAGAATACAATCATGAAAAAACATGTATTTAATGGGTTGTACTACATGTTGATTGGGTTGTACGTTGTTAGTGTTCACTCGAGGTTTGCTGACCATGCTTTTTATTATTAATAACAAGAATTAATTACATTGTTGGCTCGTGTGGTATGCTCAATGCTCATATTGTAAGATTGGTTCGAACCTTTGTAAAACTACATCTTTGCTCTACTAGTGTTTATCAAATCGTCACACCTGTGATCTTTAAAATGAATTGACGTTAGTCTTGAATATTAAGTGGGTTTGAAAAAAATCATTTTCGCCCTCTACTAAAAGACAATATAAATAAAATGTAAATAAAAGTTGACAGATTCCACCTTTCTTATTTACTTTTTTTTCAAACGACCAACAAAAATCAAGTCCAGCCATCTGGATAAATCTATTGTCGAAAGACCACCTACGTCTTCAAACACAAACCCATGTCCCCATCGCACAAAAGCTCACTATGATGGTATGACTAAAACCCCTAATCTACTTGTAGTATATTATATAAAGTGAGAATTAAACAAATAACATTCGTATCAAAAAATCATTGGGTGTCTCTTTACAGGGATATTTATTTAATTAATAATACTAAAGTTCAGAATTTTGCTTCAATTCGGTTCTTCCCAAAGTATTTACGAGCAATCATGGTGCTGAGGCTTTTCTGTTAATAACAAAAACAACAATTTTATACAAAAGAAAAAAAACAATTTCAAACAGGATAATCAGTGGCAGCTGTTATTGAAAGCGAAGAATGTAGTGCAGCAAATGACAAACATGAGACATTAACTCGAAGTGGAGTGATTTGGGACGAAAGTCGACTGAAGTTACTTTTACTTGTTATAAATTATAAATATATCAAAAATACTTTATTAAGTGAACGAAAAAAATCTTTTCTTTGAATGGATCTATGAAAAATAATTAAGTTTCATCTATTCTTCAAATTATTATGGAACTTTTTCGATAAATATATCTTTTTAAAGTTGGGTCAAATGGGATATACAAGTAACTTTTTACTTTTCATGGTTTATCTTTTCTAAGTTGATTTAAATGAAACAATTATAAAACTTTTTAATTATTTAGAGTCTTTTTTTGCTACAAAATTATCTAGTACTTCGTGTTAAACTTAAAAGAAGTATGGAAAGTTTACGGTACAAGTGTTGTTTTTTAAAAAATGTACGAAGTTACATATACCATTGATTTAAGAGATAAATGGTTTAGATTTAAGATGAAATAATCACACAAGAAATGTGTCTGAATAGGTAGAAATGGAAATACAATTGTTCTTTTTTAAATTCATCCCGTTTTTAAACACATATAACTTTTTTATATGACATTATTTTTTTAAATGACTATAAAAATAAGCATTTTATCATCTTTAATATGAATATAGTTTGCTATTCTTTTTTTTAATATAAACAACATTTTTAAGAAAACGTTTATGTGTTGTGCATATAATTTACATAATTATTCACTACGTAATTATCGTATAACTTGCGTAATTATAAATATAGCTTGCATGATTAATTTTTATAACGTGACTAGTTTTTCTTTGCGTAAGAATAGATATAACTTGCGTAATAACATATATAACTTGTGTAATTATGTACCTTTTATGCGTAATTGTAGCGTGGACGAACCTACCCCTCCTCTAAAAAGTACGTGTCACACTTTGGTGACTTCGTACGCTTCATACGAAAATTACACTTTGTATAGTAACCGACCCTAAAAAAATAACCTCTACATAGTAATACGCATGTTTTATTATATGTTAAAACAAATTCAATTAAGTTTAAAACAGTTACCAAACTTGATATAGCTCATAGAGTACAAATCTTTGAATCACAACTTTTGTAAAGTACAATATGCCTCCCATCATTGTTTCAATTATGGTTGCAAACGAGCCGAGCCGAGCCAGGATGGGTTCGAGCTCGAGCTCGAAGCTCGAGTTCGCCTCGTGAAAAGCTTGAGCCAGCTCGTGACTCGTTCGAGCTGTCTCGATTAATTTTTTTTAAAAATTTTCACATTAATTTATATGAAAACACAAAAATTGTATATTAGGGTTTTTATATTTATGTTAGATACTCTGTAGTTATGAGAACAAGATCATTATTTTGAATTTAAATAATTTACTATAAAGTTATATGTTTTTTAAACAAAATACTTAATGCTTTTAAAAAGAATCTATTTTTATTTTTAAAAAAACATTTTTAAAATCCTAATATAAAAGTAATAATCATAATAATAGCAGTAATAATTATTATACTATATAAAAATATACACACACACACATATTATATGCACTGAGTCACGAGCCGAGCCAACAAACCGAGCCAAGGGCCGAGCTAACTCTGGTTCGAGTTCGGCTCGTTTAGAATTCGAGCCGAGTCGGCTCGTTTAGATTCCAGTTTTTTCAAGCCGAGCTTTTTTCGAGCGAACTTCGAGCCACGAACTTTTTGTACAACCCTAGTCTCAATATAGTCCCTTGTAGCGAATAGTCCTAAATTATTAGGCGAGAAATTCGTTTATATTCGTTGTTTAATAATGGAACAAACATGTGTATGAAAATTTCATTCGCACGTTCAACAAAAGAATACGAACAGAGGTCGTGTACGTTGATGTATGTTTGTGAACTTCTATAATATATTCATCTACGTTTGTATTTGTTGGTTTATTTAAATATTTTATATTTATATTTTACTTGTTTAAATATTTAAAAATCTAAAACTCTTGGTTATACTATATATCTTCATTAACATCTTCTATTTAACCAGTTTCAACTTCAGTTATTCTTAAGCTTGACAAACATCTTAATTTTTGTGTTAATTATATTTATAATAATTATATCTGCATAATTAGGCTAAGTTTGTGTTAGAGTTTCAATAAACTTTCGTTTGTGTTCGTTTATGTTAATGGACATTGTTTGTGTTCGTTTCTTTTTATTTATGCTCATCAATGTTTGATAAATTTGCGTGAACAATTCATTTTTAACGACGAACACAAACAAAAAACTTCATTTGATAAATTTTCATGGATAATTTCAGTCCCGTAAAAAACGAACACAAAAAATACTTATTAGTGTCCGTTAAGTTAGAGGCCTAGTCTCTCTCTGATATTTAATTTGACTTGTTATTTTAATTTAATAATATTTTATATGTTTTCTATTTATTTTTGGTCCAACCACATCGTGATAAGTGTCTCACTAAGCTTTTACTTTTTGATTTTCCCTAATATGTTTTAAAATATGATTCCATATAAAATTTCAAGTATATAGTTGTGACAAACTTTCACTCGAAAATGAGTTTAATTTAATAATATAAATGCCAATAGTACATAGATGAACAAAGTATCAAAACCTTCTTATACCTTTTCAACATATTTTTTTAGTTAAATTTTCTTTTCACGGTCATCCAAAAAAACTTAACAGATATAATTAACAACATCCAAGGTTCTTTTTTTCTTACATTCAACATACGGGTTTGTCACAACATTCAACATTATTTTTTTCATGTTTTTATGCGGTTGTTTAACGTAAAGGATTTAACACTAATTTATAAACAAATTTCAGAACAATATAACAAAAAATAAAGTGATTTTTCTAGAAAAAAAATTATAAATAACTTTAGTAAAACAATCAAGTAGTTTATCTTAAACGATAAGAATGATTTTTCAAAAACTAACAGAGGATGGTTTTTCTTCACTCCTTGTGGGCCTTTGTACCCAACTATCGAATTTTATTATTATTAACTTTAAAAAACGTATGCAAATAAAATCCCAAAAGCCCAGGGTTTCATAATATAACGTGTCGCCTTATCCTTACATATTGATGAGAGTTTGTCGGGTTGCGGGGGAACAGAATTGGGTGTGCAGCGGTGCATGGCAAACTGTAGGATCTCCACTGCTGATGGTCCCAAGATCACGACACGTGTCGAGTCATTAATCATAAGGTGGTACTTGAATTCATTGGATGAGTACGTAGCCTTTTTGAATGTACCTGTTATATTCTCATTTCTTGTTTTTTACTTTCTTTTTTTATTTATAAATTTTATCATTTATTTGTGTTTCTTTTTAGTGAATTTAAGAATTTTAAATTTTATAATTATTTAAATAGCTTTAAAGCTAGGTGTTGTGAATGGGCTATATTCACGTATTTTATGAGTGATTCTATTCACATCACGCCTCCTCTCACGCCAGTACGCCACCTCCATCGTGCTCGGCTCGCTCCTCCATCTCTGTTGCGGTGTTCGCAATGAGGGTGGCCAATCATGTGGATCGCGCTCTCCTTTCACGCCCCCGACAATGGATAGCCTAAGTTTTGTATATACTTTTTATTTTATAGAACTACCTTTAAATTTTATAATTATATACAAACAAAGACATCTAGTAAATTCTACCTCGCATGGTAACATTTGATAGGTAAATTAATATGTGAATAAGCAAATTAATAAATAAAATAAATTTAAATCATTTTTTATATCACAATAAATTTATAGAGGGTTCAGAACATTTACAATTTAAACTTATTAAACTTATAAATAATAAATAAATATATTAATAATTCACAGTAAACTTTAGGGCTTTTTAAAAAAAAACTTTAAGAATTCAATATAATATAGTATTTATTTGATATTTTTAGGGTCGTTTAATTAGGACATCCTATAACTTTAAATCAACACTTTAAAATTTCTATATGTGTCGTATATCCCCATACGCGTCGTATAGAGAGGGAGGGGTCGTATAGGGCTATATGTGTCGCATAGCCCTCTGACAGCCCCTTGAATTTTTTCTCGTAGTCAGTGTCGAAATTCGTTATTCGTGTCGTATAGCCCTATATGTGTCGTATAGCCCTCTGACAGCCCCCTTGAATTTTCCTCGTTTTTGGTGTATTCGACCCTATACACCGCGTAGGGCTCATACGCGACGTATAGATGAGTGTCGATTATAAAATGGGATGTCTCTTTATTAGTACCCTGTTTTTAAGTTAAACATGTCTTATAAAAAATCAAGAACTTCATATTAAATTCCTTCTTTTCATGTTTTTTCTACACTTGATTAAGTGATGGAGTGGAGTTCAATCAATTCATCTTCATCTCAATAATCTTTTTCATCCCATCATCTAAATAGTGCTAAAGGCAGAGGTCACTCATTGAAGGTGAATGTTGGGAAAGATCGGAGAGATGTGATACATGTCAGAAGCAAGCATCGGAGAGTGATAGTATATGTTTTAAAGAAGTAAACGTCAAAGGAAAAGGGTGATCGGGGACAGTGCAACCAAAAACATTAAAAACAACATTTTATATACACGGTAGATTGAGATTTTGAGTTTCGTCATAGACACGAGATATGAATTAAGAATGTGTGAGTTTGTCGTTAAAAAAAGAAAATCATCAATTCAAAATATTGTTAAACTGTTTAAACTATTTTGTGTACAGTCAATTTATGAACAATTAAAATTAATATTTTACGAAAAGCATTAATATACGTAAACAGATTTACACCTAACATATATGGCAGTAACGGTCATGGTTGTGTTGTTTTCAACAAGAAAGTAACACATTTGTCATCGAACTCGTATAATAAATATGAATGATCAAACTAACTAAACTTCAACTTTGCTATGGCATCTATGTGTATTCTTTTATGTCAGTGGGTTGTCAATTTGTTTTTAACTAGTGTTTGATAATTGCTTTACACAATAAGTACATGAGAGTGAAACCACACTTGTGAACGTATGCATAAATTATTGGAATTATCTTCTATTTTTTTAGTTTATCCTTTCTACCGATTAGGAAGTGATTGTGGTGTTTATTTTGGTGTTTATTGTTTTTCCTTTTTTCTTCTCCTAGTTGATCGGATCTCTGGTTGTATTTATTCACACGTATCATCGAATAATAGAATGAGCCTTTGATACCAAATTTCTATATGGTATCAGAGCAGGTTCTGAAACACTGAAGATCATCAATTACCAAGCCATTAACATGGCCGATGAACAACCGAAAAACCAGAAAACCGAAGCTATCGACAATAGCTCACCCTATTACATCCATGCCTCGGATTCGCCAAGGCAGATGCAAACTAACGACCTCCTCACTGACAGCAACTATAGTGATTGGGTTCAAGAGATGGAAAACTTTCTGTTCGCCAAAAACAAGATGGGTTTTGTTGACGGAACCATTCCGAAACCCGATAAAAACACAACACATTCACAGCATGGATGCGCTGTGATGCAATGATCAAAGGCTGGTTGACGGCATCCATGGAGAAGACGGTCAGAGGGAGCGTTAAATACGCCAACACTTCGGCAGAAATTTGGGCCGACCTCAAGGAACGATTCGGGAAAGAAAGCGCCCCACGCGCGTATGAGTTGAAGCAAAAACTCACTATCACAAACCAAGATAATAATTCTGTCTCGGCTTATTATACAGCTCTTAGGAGTCTTTGGGACGAGATCTCGTCCGTGCTTCCCACGCCTCGTTGCACTTGTGGTCACTGCACCTGTGAAATCGGAAAACGGTTGAATGCTTTTCAAGAAAAAGAACGTTTATATCAGTTCCTTATGGGATTGGATAATGGATTCTCAACCATTCGCACACAGGTGCTATCCATGAAACCAAACCCCACACTTAGAGAGGCGTATAGATTAGCGTCCGAGGATGAGCAACAACGAGCCATAACCGCGTCTAAAGAAGGTCATATCGAACCCGCTGCGTTTCAAACTTACTCTCAGGTACGGCGAGATGGCTTCAATAGACGTGGAAATTCCGGGGATAAATCTTTGCAAAGGGATTACAAGCGGAACAATGATAATCAAGAGCACTGTACCGTTTGTGGTCGGGATGGTCACAAGAAAGAAGGGTGCTTCAAGGTTATTGGGTATCCGAACTGGTGGCCCGGAAGATTGAAGAATGAAAAGGCCAAGCCAAAGGTGGCTCATGTTGATGGTGAAGGAACTACTGTGGGAGGACTAACCGATACACAATATCAAACATTGCTGAAGCATCTTTTAGAAACTGATGACAAAACGCAAGGTGATGTTCCACGAAAAGCCAACATGGCAGGTATGATTAATATTAATAATGATGAATGGATCATTGACTCGGGCTCCACAGATCATATAGTCCATAAGCATGGTATGCTCGAAAACGCATCCAAGGCATATTGTAAAACACCCGTAGTCATTCCCAATGGAGAAAGTATCTCTGTCGAGGCCACGGGTGACTTCACTCTAATGGGTGGTACCAAAATAGGAGGAGTCTTATACATTCCCAAATTTAATTGCAATCTCCTTTCTGTAAGCCGATTATCCAAAGAATTGAACTGTGTTGTAAGCTTTTACCCGGATTTTTGTGTTATGCAGGGCTTACACTCGAAGAAGTTGATTGGAGCGGGTAAGTGCGTGCATGGTCTTTATCGAATGAGTGTGCTGGGGGACGTTAGAAGAGTCATGACTTTGAAGACAGATGCAGAAGTTTGGCATTCTAGATTAGGTCATGCCTCTACCTCGAAACTTAGTCACATTGAGTCTTTGAAAAATGTTTCTTTTGGTTTTAAAGACGATGTTTGTCATGCATGTATGAAGGCCAAACATACTCGATCTGTTTTTCCTAAAAGCTTTATTAAATCCAATGAATGTTTCGAGCTTATCCACTGTGACATTTGGGGTAAATATAGAAAACCGTCTACCACTCTTGCTAATTTTTTCCTTACTATTGTCGATGATTATAGCCGGGGTGTATGGGTTTATCTAATTAAACATAAAGATCAAGCAAGCGACTGCTTGATCAGTTTTCACAAAATGATTGAAACCCAATTTCAAAAACGGATTAAAAGAATTAGATGTGATAACGGAGGAGAGTTCACATCTAATAGAATGAAAATTTTTTATTCTCGAGAGGGTATATTGCTTGAAACAACGTGCCCATACACACCCCAACAAAACGGGGTGGTTGAACGTAAACATCGTCACATACTTGAAATGGCCCGAGCCCTTATGTTTCAAGGAAGCCTCCCAAAGAGATTTTGGGGCGAGTGCATTGAAATGGCAGTTTACATTATCAATAGGCTACCTTCCAAGGTTATACACCACAAAACACCCCATGAAATTATTATGGGTAGGCTACCTGACTATGAGGAGATGAGGACCATGGGATGTCTAGTATATTATCATAGTACAGTGATAGGGGGAGATAAATTTGAGCCAAGGGGTAAACCGGGCATTTTTATTGGTTATCCTGTCGGTGTAAAAGGGTACAAGATTTTTGACATAGAAGATGGGAGATTCGTAGTTTCACGCGATGTTAGGTTTTTTGAAAAGATATTTCCTTACATGAAATTAAAGAAAGAAAGTATTGATAAGAGTGTCTTTGAAATTCCTACATGGTTTGAGGACACTGATGAAGAAAAAAACAATGAAATAAATTCACATGAGGGTGGGCCATCCCAACCTGCCACCGAATCATTAAGCTCGGCTGATGTTAATGGAAATTTTTATGACACCTCTGGGCCTTCAAGCCCACCCATGCAACCTATTAATGAACAAGAGCAACCAAATGTATCTATGGAGAATCCATCTGTTGTGGAACCAATTGTAAATGATGAAGAGCAACCGGTCAGACCCAAACGTGACAAGAGTCAACCAGTGCGCTTCCGAGATTTTAATGTTGAGTTGCCTCCTTCGATAGACCACACGCAACCCGACTCCGATTAGTCTTCTTCGACGGTACATCCCTTTGCTAACTATGTTTCATATGATAAATTCTCTGATTCTCACAAAGCTTACTTGGCGGCCATTACTAAAAGTATTGAGCCTAAAACCTTTTACCAAGCCATGCAGGACACTGAATGGCGAAAGGCCATGCAAAAAGAGATCGAGGCTCTCGAAGAAAATGACACCTGGTCCTTGGAGAATCTTCCAGAAGGCAAACATGCCATCGACTCCAAGTGGGTCTACAAGATCAAATACAAACCTAATGGAGATATAGAGAGGTACAAAGCGCGTCTAGTGGCAAAGGGTTATACACAAGTTGAAGGTGTTGACTACCATGACACTTTTGCTCCGGTTGCCAAATTGGTCACGGTCCGATGTCTTTTAACTGTAGCTGTTAAAAGAAATTGGCTCTTACATCAGTTAGACATCAATAATGCCTTTTTGCATGGAGAGTTGCAAGAAGAAGTCTATATGAAGATTCCCCAAGGTTTCTCTAAAAAGAACGACACTCGTGTTTGCAAATTAAAAAAATCGCTCTACGGTTTGAAACAAGCTTCCCGTACATGGTACCAAAAGTTTACTAATGCCTTGATCAAGTTTGGTTACAAGCAGTCGAGAGCCGATCACTCGCTTTTCACGCTTCAAGATGGAGAGTTATTTGTTGCCATTCTTATCTATGTTGACGATGTTATCATCACGGGAAATCATCTCTCCAAAATCGAATCCACCAAGCAATATCTCAACAATGTTTTCAGCATAAAGGATTTAGGGCCTCTAAAATATTTCCTTGGGATTGAGGTCGCGAAGACGTCCGATGGTCTTGTTTTAAGCCAACGAAAATATACCATTGATATTTTACAAGATTGCGGCCTTCTTGGTAGTCGCCCTAGCTCGTTCCCAATGGAGCAGAATGCGAAAATCCATGAATTTCCGGATAGTCCACGAACTGATGCTACACAATATCGACGGATCATTGGCCGCTTGTTATATCTACAAGCCACTAGACCCGATATTGCCTACTCGGTCAACGTTTTGAACCAATTTGTCTCCGATCCCCGAAAGGAACATATGGAGGCTGTCACAAGAATCCTTCGTTATCTCAAGGCTACTCCGGGTCAAGGAATTTTCATTCCAAAGCAGGATGATTTTCAACTTGTTGCTTACTGCGATGCCGATTGGCTTGGCTGTCTCACCACTCGGCGGTCACGTACCGGATATTTTTTGATTTTAGGTGGTTCTCCTGTATCATGGAAGACAAAGAAACAGTCTGTTGTTTCACGTTCCTCAGCAGAAGCGGAATACAGGGCCATGGCTACCACCGTTAGTGAAGTCATTTGGTTTCGATGGCTACTACAAGACTTCAACATTCATATTGCTGGTCCTACTCCCATGTTTTGTGATAACCAAGCTGCTCGCCACATAGCTAATAATCCCGTTTTCCATGAACGCACAAAGCATGTTGAGATGGATTGCTACTTTGTCCGTGAACGTGTGACTTCTCAAGAAATTCGGCCTGCTCATGTTGATTCAAAACTCCAACTTGCGGATCTTCTAACTAAACCTTTGGGAGCTCAACAACTTCAGTTTCTACTTAACAAGCTGAGCATTCGTGATCTTCATGCTCCAGCTTGAGGGGGAGTATTGGAATTATCTTCTATTTTTTTAGTTTATCCTTCCTACCGATTAGGAAGTGATTGTGGTGTTTATTTTGGTGTTTATTGTTTTTCTTTTTTCTTCTCCTAGTTGATCGGATCTCTGGTTGTATTTATTCACACGTATCATCGAATAATAGAATGAGCCTTTGATACCAAATTTCTATATAAATAAACACAATCGTCAGTCCATATAATTAAAAGATAAAACTACAGTCATCGTAGATTGAAATGTTCACACATGTTATGCAATAGGTTAACAAGTTTTTGCTATACTTATAAAATTGTGGGTGCATAAAGAAAAAAAAGAATTAAAACAAGCAAATGAAAAAAGTTCCGAAATAACCGAAGAAAAAAAGAAAAAAAAAGAAAAATAATAATAAAATGACCAAGAAAATTAATCAAAACGTATTGGGGGGTCAAATGGAATCGAGTCAGGATGGAATCTAAAATGAGCATGCAAGAATGATGAACTTAGAATAATTGACAATAATATAACAAAATCTAAAGTCTAGCTATCGTTGCGAAACCCGCTAAACACATTTTAAGAATTTTGGGTTCACGTCACTTACACATGTAAATACAAACACCTAACGGGCTCGGGCTCACCTCGTACAAAAAACAACAAATAATATGTTTATTTAAGCGGTACAATACATACAAATAAAACATGATGAATATTATAAAATTGGGATGTGATATATGTAATTGATCCAATAATAGAAGCACAACACCTTAAATGCTCTTATTCGATTTACAAAAATAAAATAGGGGGACCGTTTACAATTTTACAATAACGACAAAATTTTCAGAATCTCATGATAAGAGTTAAATAAGTTAGGTTTATGGGACAGTGAGTATGAAGGTTTGTGAATTATGCGTTCTTAAATCATTTCTAAAATTATTTAGTAAATGATGTATAATCATATACCTTTCAACTTTATGATTTTTTTCCAGTTAAGAATAACAAATATATAAATGTAAATTCTTTAAGCCACACAACAATTCAAAATGTGTGATTTTAGTTTTGGTGACGAGACTTACCAATTGCAACTTTGCAAGATTTCACATATTAGTATGTTCACATATTAGTATGAATTTATAAGAATTAGAAACCCACTAAACATCTTAGAAGAATTATGGGTTCATGTCAGTTACACATAAAAACAAACATCTAACAGCCTCGCTTCATACAAAAAACAACAAAGGACATGATTAATTAACCGATACAATACTTACAAATGAAATGATACGTATTAAAATCAGGGTGTGACCTATGTAGTTGATCCAATAAGAAAAGCACAACACCTCAAAAACCCCTATTCAACTTACAACAAAATTTTAAAGACCCTTAAATCTTTTACAAGAGCGGCATATTTTATTAGAATAATTAATATGGTTATTTAATAAGAGAGATGAGCGAGAAAAGTTTGATGATAATGAATATAGTGGTGACAAGTGGCACACCAGTTTACTATTTTATTAGAATAGAAAAAATTGCTAATTGTAGCAGGGAAGAATTTTAATTGTAGCGAACAATACTAATTTTAGATTTGAGAAAGAGATGAGTAGAAATCACACTCCCAAAGCAAAAGAGTTGATGTCTTACTGGTGTTAGATCGAATTTAAAAACCGAACGACATTATAAATAATATAAAAATAAATTTATATATAAATGTAACTAAATATACATATAAGTCTCTCATCTTATCTTATAAAGAACTAGGTTAGTATCCCGTGCATTACACAGGTTGAATTAATAAAATAATAAATAATTAGAAATATAAATTATGAATTATAAAACAATGTTTGAAGATAAAATATGATTATAATTACATATGAATAGCTATTTCAAGTAAATAAATAATAAATAAGTTATAGACAGATAGATATATAGATAAATAATAGTCTATAAACTCATTTATTAAATGGATTATAGTTAGTAAAAACACGAAAAGTTACAATACGATATTTAATATAAGATATGTATAAAATTATAGATACGCACTTGTTTAAAAGATAAAACAATTATATTATTTTTAAATCTCTTATCTAAATAGTTTTATTTTTAGATATTTGTTTCAAGATTTTCTTATAAAAATTTATTGTTTATAAAAATATTTTTTATTAAAAACTTAACTTTCTAATTATTCAGGTTGTTTTATAAAACTACTTTTAGAAAATTCCATATTTTTTATAGTTATTTTTAAAAAGGAATGATTTAAAATATTTTGTTTCAAAAGGTTCAATGTTTTAGAAAATATATGCATTTTCATTTTCTTAATAAAATTTAATTTTAAAAACATAATTTAATTTAAAAAAAATATAGATGAGAGAAAAATGTATCAATTAACAAATTAATTTTTGGAGGAAAAATAAAGTGTGAATGTTTAAAAAAATGACAAGTGTCAAAAAGATAGTTTAAAAAGATGACAGGTGACAAGGAAATATTATTTTATTATATTTATAGATATAGATATCTTCTTATTCTTATAAAAGAGTAAATGAAAGTGTCACATGTCATACCACAATCATTCTCACTAAAATTTTATTAACTCTCTCTCCTATTAAATAATTATCTTAATTACTAATAATATTATTTTAATACTTTTTAATATTTAATAAATTAAGAAATAAATCTATTTATTAAGTTTATTTCTAATTAAATTAATACTTTAAAAAGTCAAAATTTAAAAACAAAATTAAGCAAATTTGAGAGTTGTAATAAGATTTTTTTAAAAAATGGAATTTTAATACGGGTTGTTTTAAAACAAAATGTTTATTTAAAAAAAATAAAAAATACTTTAAAAAGTTGATATCATTATTTTATTATTTATAACCATTTCTCATACGTAATTTAAGTTATATCGTATATTAAGATACCATTTTATAATTAATAAATTCATTATATTAATAATTTATTTATTCAACCCGTGTAATACACGGGTTTACTAAAATTAGTTTAGAAAATATAATTGTATACGGTATATACAATTATTGAAGTTTTTTAGTATGTTTAATTTGAAGTAGACAATATTAATTATTTTAAATATTTAATTTGCGGTTGTCCCACATTGCCCATAAAAGAAAAATTCGCTTTGTAAACACCCTATAAATCATCTTCAACTTGAAAACTATAAAACCGGTCCGACCCGTCACCTAGCTGGTTCAACTTTTATCCGGTTGAAACCACCTTTTTCCGGTTGAATTGGTTCTTTTTTTAGCTTTTTTGAAAGAGGATGTGATTATTGATTTCAGACGTAATTCAAATTTTGACAAAACAAAAGATCAATAAGAACTAAGAAGCATGAAAGAGAACACCACATGTTTTTTGAACGACAAATGTACGATTCTGTTTCGAAGGATATGTGTTATTTTAATCAGAAAACACCACATTTGGGCCATTTGGCCTTTTAACAAGTTCGAACATTTCTTCTATGATTATATATCTTGATTGAAATCTTATATCGAAATTCGAACATCATATAATGTCTACTAGGTTAGTATTCGATGCATTACACGAGTTAAATAAATAAATATTTAACCACTAATAACAAGAATTATTAATTATAAAATGATATTTTGATATAGGTTACAATTGAAATTATTTATAAGTAATAATTATAAGTATTAAAATATGTTCTTTGTTTTTTAGAAAAAAATCAAACATTTTGTTTCAAAACAAACAAGTTTAAATAAGTGTCACTTCTAGAAAAACCTCACTATAACTTTGAATATTTTAATTATTTTGGTTTATAAATATTTTATTACTTAAAAAACACTAATTATAAATATTTTATATTTTAAAAAGGTTTGATGTTTTAGAAAAATTTCTTAGCTTAACAAATGTTTCCAAAGAAATTACATTTATAAAAAGAACTCTTTCTTAAATTATTAAAACTATATTTAATAAAAAAATTAAATAATATTATTTATAATTAATTAATTATTTAATAGGAGAGATAGACGAAAGAATTAGAGTTAAAAACTCTAGAATTGTGATTTCATTAATTTAGCTTTTAGTAAGAAACTATTGATATGAACTAAAAAGGGCTATACGTTAAAAAATTAGAAAATAAAGCTTAATCAATTAAACAAAATTGTCAATAAAAGAAAATAAAAGTAAAAAGGTGTTAAAAAGTCTGGTTTTATATAATTCATATTTAACACTTTAAAATATAAATTTTATGTTCTAAATATAACGTCTTGATGTGTTTATTTATTACTTAAGTTTCTTTATAAATCGATTTGAAACCGACTTGGTTTCATTTTCTTTTTTATATTTTTGTTTTTATAACTTTTATTTGTTTTCTTTCTTTATAATTAATACTGTCTAGTACTATTAAAACAGAGCATGTTCAATTGTTTTTCAATTGACATTTACCTTCCTAAAAGCGATGTATGATTATTATTTTTTTAAATTCTAATCGTTTTTTTGTACGTGTTTAATTCTAGTTTTCATGTAAATTTTATTTCAAGTTCATCTGCAATGAAGCCGCGAGGAATTCTCGTTAGTTGTATAAAAACGGCATCAAAACAACAAAAATATGCAAAGATCTAGACAAAAAATTTATCTTATGAATACCACAAATCAACATCAAAATAATTACTACAACACCCTACATTTATCATCTAAAAGTTAACGTGAACGTCAAATATTTCAATTAAGATCTTAATTAATCAAAAGATATATCAATTAAGTTTGTACTTCGAAGGTGTAGTTTTATTTTGTGGCTTTCTTTTATAACAACATTCTTGGATGTAATGGTCAAGAACCATATGCTTTGGTAGGCCAGACCGCCAGACGTGACGGCCCGGATGATAAAGGTCTAATAGAGGATTGGTGTCAATACTCCAAATCGACTTGATACCCCGAGATCCGGACCCGATAAGATTCGGATAATCTAGATTGCAAGCCCTTGTGCTTAATCTTGCCCAAGCAAGAGAAGGTTCATTAGGCTTCTTGCTATCTCTCTCTATACCTTGGGATTTGGACCCGTCAACAAGACTCATACAACTATATAAGGCTGCAAACTAATTAAACATTTAACGAACCACTCGTAACTGTTTTGTGAGAACTTTGTTTATGTTCGATCATTCATGATGATTATGTAATTTCTTTTAGACATTTATGTGTACTTATTCTGCATCTGGTGAAATTTACGTATGGTAGTGATAAAAATACATATTTTATTTTAAAATAAATATATGATCATTTGTTATGTTCATTTATATCCATGAACATTTGTATGTGTTCTTTTGTCATTGTGTTTGATAAATACTTATGAATAGTTCACGAACATCATGAACATGTTTATTTTATTAATGATCAAACACAAACAAAAAATCTCATTCGATAATGTTCGTGAACAGTTCATAATAAAACTATTGATAGGGTTTGAAGAGCGAGGGACGTAGACAAACACTACTCCTATATCTGAAGAAAGAGATACCGGTTCCTGAAAGAACCTCTGGTTACACAAAAACCGGTTCCGACTTTTCATTGACCCAAACCGAATCACAGTAAAAACCGGTTCTCCCAAGATCAAGCCCAAGCCCAAGCCCAAGCCCAACCCTACAACGCCCAATATATGCAAAAACCCTAGCTTCTCGTCATCTCATCTTCACTTCTTCTTCATCATCATCTCTCTCGCCGAAACCCTAATCCAATCGTCTATCTCAATCCACCAAAAATGCCACCGAAGTTCGATCCATCACAAGTCGTCGACGTGTACGTCCGAGTCACCGGCGGCGAGGTCGGAGCGGCGAGTTCACTCGCTCCGAAGATCGGTCCACTCGGTCTCTCACCTAAGAAGATCGGAGAAGACATCGCAAAGGAGACCGCAAAGGACTGGAAGGGCCTCCGAGTGACGGTGAAGCTCACCGTGCAGAACCGGCAGGCGAAGGTCTCCGTCGTCCCCTCCGCCGCAGCTCTCGTCATCAAAGCGCTGAAGGAGCCGGAGCGTGATCGGAAGAAGGTGAAGAACATCAAGCACAGCGGAAACATTTCGCTCGATGATGTGATTGAGATCGCGAAGATCATGCGGTCGAGGTCCATGGCGAAGGAGTTGCAGGGGACGGTGAAGGAGATCCTCGGAACTTGTGTTTCCGTTGGGTGTACGGTCGATGGAAAGGATCCAAAGGATTTGCAGCAGGAGATTGCTGATGGAGATGTTGAGATCCCTCAGGATTGATTCAACATGTGTTCGATTTCAAGTAAGAACGTTTGTTAGCTTTTTATTCGATGTTATCTTCTGTTGTTTTGAATCTCTGAGTTTTGTTAAGATTTGCTTCTATCATATCGTCGATTTCATCAGTGTGACAATTTTTGCGGTTTATTCTCATATAGGTTTATAGTTGTTTAATCTGATCGTGTGATATCGAGCATGAATGATGTTGATTTCTGATTGCTTCACTTAATGAGATCATCAATTGTGTTCATATATGTTATTGACTTATTTCACACAACACCATTTTGTTGTTGCAATTTTGCATAGCTATTTTGATTGTTGCATGAACTATAGGTAATGCATTAGTTAAGCATACAATCTTTGTACTCTCTGGTTTGGTTGTAGCTTAATTGGGAGATTTTTTAGCTGCATTTGGACCATTTACGTTGGCATGCTTTTTTTATAATAGATATGACATGAAAGAGTAACACATTTTTAGGAAACTTTTTTGTTAAATCATTTGATGGTGGCGTAGTTTTCAATAGCGGTAATTGCACTTGTTATAGCGCGTCTATTAGGTGATGTGGCATTTAAATAGGGTCTTTATTTACATATATATATATATTTATTTTATTTTATGTTTAAATACAAATAATGAATGTTTATTTTAGCTATAAAGAAGTAGGATTTAGGGTAATTTTAGCTAGTTTGGTGGTGTGAATGTTTATTTTTGTTACTACTGGTGTGTCTTTAAACATGAAATAGTAGTTGTTATGTAGCATATATGTAGTTTGTCGTTTTTGGTATGAGTTTAGTTTAGTAGAGTATTTAAAGTGGGGGTGTGAAATGGTGTCACTAGGCCTTTTACTCATCTAACATTGCCCCTAACTGTGTGAATTTTTGGGGCAAGTATGTGAAGTGCAGGAGTGATTGTCGTGTGTGACTACGTGGTGTTATTATTATTATATGCCAACCAACCACAAAAATATACGCTTCATCAACTCTAGTAATTACAAACGGCGCTGGTATCACATTTTAACACTTTTTTTCACTGACGTTTAATTGCTCGAAAGGAGTCAAAGAACATATATTCAGTTTAGGATCTTGTGGCTGTATGCAATTAGAATACATTTTTAGCATGTTCAGAGGCATACGGGGCACAGAAATGAGCACATCTCTGACAAAGCTCCACATTAACATTCAATCTGTTGATTTGGGTGTCGGTTGAAACTAACACAGTAGTGTAATATGCACGCATCACGGGACATCTTATGCATTGGCGCATTAGATGCACATCGGCATATTAGGGGCGCATTATGGAAACATAGTGCATCAGATGTTGCGATCCGCTGGCAGCGGTGCTTCAAGCGAATCACGCATTATACGCACGTTTTAAAACCAAGACTCTACAAGGTGACTTGTCTTTGGGTTTGGGTTGCTGTTTGTTGAACGCTGATAAAATGTATTCTAAATGTAACCAAACTTGAACTCTTAACTCTATCGTGTGTGACTACATGTGTCGATCAGTCAATGTGGCTTGTGTTTGGATTACCGGTTGCAGAACATAAATCAGTCAATGTGGCTTGTGATGGGGGTAAGAATAGAAACCTGTTTGAGTACCCTTTCTAAATAAATACAGTAGAGTTTTTTTCTGATTACGAACGTGGTTTATTTTTTTCCCTGGTTATTTTTAACACCGAGATACTCTCAAACTCGTGTTCTTTTCTCTAGGCTCTCGAAACAAATTAACAAACAAACCTAAGTTTAAGTTGCTTCAAGAATCATTTAACAGTATGCCTGTAGAAGATTAAGGTTATATGAACCGAAAGTTTGTTTGTGTTTGTTTGTTTGTTTCATAAACAAACAAAAAATAACATAACTAGAGGTGCCCAATCAAACTAGGTTAGGACCCGACCTGACAACTGACCTGGGTTCAACCTGGGTGTTCCATGACCCGACTCACACCTGACATGGTTCAACCCGCTACAAATCCATTATATTATTTATAAATTATATAATTCGAGCCTGTGTTGGACCCGAGCTGGAAGCTGGTCAAACCGATTTGTAACAGAGCAATAGCATTAAAAGGGATTAATATTAAACCATTTACTCTTCATCTCTTTCTCTTTTAGTACCTTAAGTTTTTTTACTCATTTGCGAATTTTGCGAATGTTTACTCATTTAAGTTTTTCTATGTTCGCTTTTCATTGATTGTACATTTACTGTTCATTTAGCTGTGCTTAATATTCTGAAATTTATTTATTAATTGATATTAATTCAATTTTATGATTTTAAAAGTCATTAATTACCCACTTTTGATGGGCCTAATTTCAAAACAAGTAAATTTGAATTTGCAGTTTAGTAAAGTGTTACAGCCCATTTACGATAACCTTGTTCGGCCCATCTTAAAACTGGTGTTTGCTGATGTTTGTTTTCATCTATGTTAATTCATGAGTCATTCTTCTTGTAACATTAACGAACTGATATAAACAAATACAAAAGACATACATTATATTAACGGACAAACATGAAAAAAATTCGTTTATTTGAGTTTTCATGTCTGTTCGTTCGGTTTACATTCAACAAACAGAAAAACAAACCGTTTTTTGTTCTCAAGGGTGGAGCATCATAGGGGCCGGGGAGGGGGGGACGCCCTTCTATTTTTTTGTTCGTAGTGTTAAATTTTATCCCGAAAGTATACATTTTTGATCTGGTAGTGTAAATTTTTATACAAATATCGAGTTTGCCCCCGTCCCCCTTACACAATAGTTCAAGCTCCGTCACTGTTTGTTTTGTCAATTTATTTACAGATCTATATAGAAGTCGGTGAACATAAGAAGAAATATTGTTTAGGGCTTGTTCAACATAAAACTTTAACCGGAAAACTATGAGGAAAAATAAACAATTACGTGTAATATTGTCTAGATGTAATTAGATAATATGATATCTTATATAATAAAGTTAATAATAATAATAACAACTTATATATGTGATTTTAATATTACTACTTAAAACTAAATTGTTCATATTTTATACGGTCCTCATATTTTTCGTTGTCATAAGAAAATTAAAATTGAAAAAACTTTATTTTAATGTAATACTGTTATGTTGTTTAAAGGTGATGAGGTGGCACTTATGCTGAAAATGTTCTTATCATACCCCGAATTTTAAATTCTCTTTTATCAACTCAAAGAGATAAGAGTGAGGTATTATTTAGCTAAGCACAATAAAATAAAAGATTAGACCAAACATAATATAATGTTTTATTATACATAAAAAACAGCTAGAATCGTTTTTCTAGTTTTTACTAATGATTTAGTAGTAATTATTGTGATCAAAATCAGTAATCATTATTAATATAAAACCATTTAAAAGGATAAACCTAACTAAAAGAAGATAACTTCGGTTTACTTTTGAGTAGATCATTAAAAGCATGTTTTGTTTGTTTATGCCATTTGATATTATATTTTTAGTCTTTTTTAACTTTAATTATTTAAGCAATTAAATATAAATCAAAGCCACCAATTTACTAAATAGTTCAAAGTTGTTTCCACTAATTATCAGACTTTGTTTAAGAGTTAACACTTGATATTTTTACGTTTAATTACTAAAAATAATCATAAAATCATTACAATCTTCATACAATGTTTTACTAACAAGTAACAACCTTAACCTTGTATTTCTTTTAAAAAAATGTTGTCAAATTAAAATTCAAACAAGATTATAAAAACTATCATTATAATGTGGCCCAAAAGAGGTGGGCGGTTTTATTTTTTATTTCCATGGTCGGTGACATTGCGTTGGCAAGCTCCTAAAGACAACACTAAAAAGATAACAAATGAAAACCTAGGAAAAGTTACCATTTACCTATTATTTAATTGTTTAAAGCGTTTAATTTTCTAATAATTTAGTAGTTTATGTGGTTTGTTTTGAGTTCAAGCATAACAAAAATAATAGATTGAGTATATGGTTTTAGAATGGGTTTTAGTTTTTGTTTTTACATACGGGTTTGGTGTGTATATGGGTGATTATTCGTTTCACAATTGGGTGTCAATAAATATGTCCTTAACATAGAATATGAATATAAAACTTTTGGTCTAAATTTTGTTAACAACCTATTAATGAAGTTACAACTATATTTTTATCCCAAATTTAAAAAAAATCGGTGGAGTTTGATTTAATTAGGTTTTGGAACGAGCAGACGTCAAGCAAAGCTCAAAACGCCCTGTAGATTTCAATTTTAAAAGGAACAACAAAACTGAATCACCAACTGTTAGTCTCGATAGGTTATATATGAGTTTGTTTTGTTGGTCTTTTTGGTTTATGTTCTATTAATTCGTATTTTCTCTCCCTGAATAAATTAATAATAAAGTTTTTGTCCACATATATTTTAATAATTAATTTTCTTATAAACTATTTTGACCACAAAAATTATCGATTTTTAACTAGATGTAATTATTTTAATCTAAATAAAATAATAATTTGATTATAATAATAACGTGTGACATTTAAGTTCAAAGTCATATCGAACATCCTTCTAAACACATCTCCCATATTAAGTGCCTTAGAAAGCATATATTTTTTGTTGAGATAATCCAAAAGATTATCATAGTCATAAAAGACATCATATATGAGTTGGGTGCATTCCAGATAATTCCACCTGTCAAACTTATAATTAACAACAATCATTAGGGAGCATTAGTGATATAAGACCATGATTACCTATTTCATAGCTTATTAGCTTTTTAGGAAACCATGTATGATTTTATATTCTTTTTGTTTTTTAATTATCTCAACGAGTAATACAATTTGTTTTAATGAGTAATTGCATATTTTTCCATCTAAAATTATAAAATTACATATATTCTCAAATTATGTTTAAAAAACATTATATTTTATGTATTTAAACTTATATTTTGAAAAAATATGTAATTTTTTTGTTGGAATAATTCTCCCTTGTTTCAAAACCACAAACACTCATTCTCTAATGTCTACTTCTAAAATCCACCGATTGTTCATCTTACAATATTCGAACTTATATCAGTTTAGTGAAGATATACCGTAGGCGTCACTAGACTAAGAGACTATCAACGAACAACATCTTCCGATAAAAAGCATGAGAAGAAATGTAAGAATTGAAGAGGCCAATAAGGAATCAAAGATAAGCACACTTTAATGAATTTGTTATAACTTGAAAAAAACACTCATCTGGTAGATGTAACTATTGAGATTTATTGTTTCTTTTTAACTACAAAATGAAAGATATAGGGTACACGATTGTGGCCGTGTTCACCCTAATTTTGAACAAACATACAAAATTTATATGCTGCAACTCGAAGGAAAATACAATTAAAATAACAATCAACTTTTTTACTCACTAATGATAGAATATCATGTAGAAATGACTTGGTTATATGAACATTCAACTTTTATTATTGGTACATCAACATCTCTTTATCTCTCTCTTTGTATCTATATGTATGTATAAAAAATTATAACGAGAATTCTATAAAAATACATTTAGCATAGACTTAATCATCACAAGTCACAAATGTTGATTAAAAGACCTAAATCATTATTGTGGGGAGAAGATGATTCTTTATCGTCAACTTCATACTGATGATAAGAAAAGCCGTCAAACTTCTCAAGAAAACGGAAAAGTCTCCCTCTGAGCAAAATGCTTAGAGTTGAGTCAGGGGTTTCTCAGCAATGAGTTTCCTCCTGTGGGGGTTGGGGGTGCAGTCCCGGTTTGGAAACGGATATGTGAACCCGATTAAGATAACATATATCATTCGAAGCAGGGTCGTACATTTACGGTTAAAAATAAAAATATTGATGAAGAGAGAAAAATGATAAAAAAAGAAAAGAAAAAAAATCACTATATTATGTGACTTATAAGAGGTAAGAAAATATTTACACAACCTAAACTATTATTAAATATAAGAACTAAAAACACACGTCATGTTACAAAGACGAACTTCTGTTAATACGATCCTTTATATGTGTGTGTATATAAGTAATCCCAGTTATTGGGTTTGGTCTTCTTAATCTGGATTACAAATTTAACATTATTCTGTAGCATGAATGACAAAGAAAGATTCATTAAAATGATATCATTTCTTTCTCTATTTCTCTATAGGGATGTAAATGAATCAAACGAATATGAACAGAACATTGTTCGTGTTTGTTCTTTAAAATAATAACTTGTTCATCACGAACACTTATTAAATGAGATTTCTTGTTCGTGTTTGTTAATTAAAGAAATGAATATGTTCATAAACAATTCACGAATATAAACGAAGACAAGCGAACACACATAAATATTCATGAATGTTAATAAAGACAAATGAAATTTCCTAAATCAAACAAATACAAACCATTATATATAGATTTTATATATAAAATCACAAACATTATGTAACATCCATCAATATTAATAACTAGTTAACATAATTATCTCAAACATAACTTTTAAATGGATGAACACAAAAACTTTAACGAACACATTATTAAGTTTATGAACATATACGAACGAATGCAGTTTCTGTTCATGTTCGTTTGTTTAAATAAATTTACATGATTTTCTATCCATGTTCATTCATTTATCAAAATAATAAACATAAATGAACTTTCCAGCGAACAGTTCACTAACTGTTCGCTGAACGTTTGAATCATTTACAATCCTATCTCTTTGTATATATTAAAAGAGTTTTACTAAATACAAATTCTAAGAATAATTAAGTTTAAGAGTCAATGACTTGATAATTTATTATATTTTAAAACGTAAACAAATAACTATTTTATAATGAATTAATGAGTGATTAAAGTATAACGTTTAAGTTTTGATTTTTCTTTTTCACAATAGCTTGCCATAAACGACTAAATAATATGCAGCAATTAAGCATGTTTAATTATTAAACACCATGACAAATTGACAATATGTACATGTAATTCATATAATGTTCGGTATATCGAACTTATTTATCGGGATTATTATTTATTGATGTATACTTGTAACGGAATATAACAAATTTAATTATATTTTGTGGCTACTATACATTGGAGAGTAATATCTTTTATTAACCTTACGTTTGATATAATATTCAAAATGATAGTGACAAAAATACGAGAATTCAATCACTAAACACACAGATGGAGATCATTCATATAAAACTTTTTCTAGAATTTGCATTTTGTCATTTTCTCCATCCATGTGCTCATTGACATCGATTGTTGTTTTTGTATTCTATAAATAACATATACAAAATTGAAAACCATTTTATGGAGTTATTATTATTTATCTATAATATAACCTATAATATTTTTTTTAAAACACGTATTATAATTCTAGTATATCAAATGACACGTATCATAATTTTAACATATAAAAATCATTTTTCTGCCTCTCTGTCATAATAAATACAAAATTATGAAAAACAATTAATTTTACTTTTCTTTTTGACTAAAATAGTTTAAAACAAATATATTTATATTTGTGTTTATTTTTATCTCTCATATTAAATGATAATTATTGTAAATAAGTAAATTAAACTATTAAACATCTAAAATATAAATATAGTTATTTTAATAATTTATTACTACATATTAAATATAGAGTAATAATGTCTAATTCATTATGTGTTATAACTTTTAAATATTCATTATATTTTTATTTCACAAATAGCTAATAACATATAGAAAAAAATATTCATATAACTAGTGACTTTAATATGTTTTATTTATTCTACCCATTAATACATAAGCTCTAACCTAATATTAATATTCATGGGTTCTAACTAATATTATAATATACATGCTATGAGAACCTTAAAATCTCATCTTCTTCTATATTTTTAGTCTTGTGTTTACAATAAAACGAGTTTGATCTATTACTCAAGACAAAGGAAAGTAAATATAAAATGTTTCATCACTAGAAAAATAAACCTAATGAAATATTTTAAAAGCAAATTTTCATAAAATGTTACATTTGCTAACAAAAAAACTGCATTTGTTTTAAAAAAATGGTATTATCTAACAAAAAGGTTGTTTTATATATAATACAACTTCATCTAATGCAAGTTTTGACAAAATAGTTGTTTTAGACTAATGCTATCGTTTTAAAACCTAATGTAACTTTTTCAAGGTTTAATATAACCTAATGTATCGTTTTACCCAAACCAGGTATCACCTAATACCACACCTGTTTCATATCCATGAAAGTTATATGAAACTAATATTATGCCCGATTCCATGCCTGAATATCTGTTTTAAATGTTTTATGTTTTAGATTTACCTGTAAGGTTTGTGTTTGTTTACCATTCCTTATACTATTACTTTTCACCGCGATTGATGTGACATCTTGATTGCTCGTTCACCTTCCCTACTAGACTTGCACAAAAAAACCGGGACCCGACCCGGACCCGGGTCCGGGTACAACCCGGTACCGGGTGTACCCGGTTCGTACCCGGAATAAACCGGCGGTTTCAACCCGGTTTGGGATTTTTTTGAATTTCTAAAACCCGACCCTACCCGGTCTAAACCCGAAGTGAACCCGGTATTGGACCCGATATTGAACCCGGTATTGGACATAAAAAAAAGAAAAAAAATTAGAAAAAATAAACCAAACCCGATATTGGACCCGGTTCCGTACCCGACCCGGACACCGACCCTACCCGGGTATGGCGGGCAGGATTTTCCCGCAAGTGAACCCGACCCGTACCCGGGTTCACCAATACCCGGGTAAAAAAACCCAACTGGACCGAACCCGGTTTGAACCCGGTTCCGGTCCGGCCCAAACCCGATTTGTGCATGCCTATCCTACAACCGTAAGGATCGCTCTCCTTTCTTCTGGCTTTCTACTTCTCTTTAACTGAGTTTTTTTAACCCAACTTGTAAAAATCAAACTGTAAGTCTGTAACAACAATCGACCCAGTTAGCAATTTTTACCCAATAGCCCATCATAGACAAGCATCCAGGCCCAATATTTTCAACTAGAATTTAAGCCCAAATGAGCGTGATTAAACCATATAAGGTAAATCCTCGGATAAAATGAATAAAGAAATGTTTTTGGATTTTAATAATCTCAAGTTTTATTTATTGGCCGGAATTAATTCCAACACAGTAAATGTTTACAAACACTCCAAATTTTAAGTTTATTTTCCCCTAACGATTATTTACTAACTAAGAGTTAACTCTGTTAGTCTTTTGATGACGTAGACTGTTTTAGTGGCCAAAACACTAAACAAAAAGTTGAAATATATTATCAGGTTCGTTAATTTGAAACTTCCATGCCCAAAAACTCGTCAATCTCCACCTCCTTATTTGAACCACCGGACTTGTTGGAGGTAGATTTAAGATGATGATGGAGGTTAGAAATGAAAAACGGACCTTATTGAGACTAGACAATAATGGAGTACAAAATGGCTCAAAATTGATCTCATTTCATCAAAAAAACTAACAAAGATAAACTTTTAGTTAGTTAAGAGCGCTTGTGAATATTTTCTGACTTGGGATTACTCCAGACTAATAAATGAAAGTTGGAATTATTAAAATCCAATAACAAAAAAGAAAATATTTTTGAGATTTAGTTTTTGTAATTTAAAATTTAACCCCAACCGGTTCCTCCACCAAAACTAGTTTTTTACTATCCTCGGTCAACCCCTAACATTTTATTCTAATTATTTTCATGCTAACCAACATAAAAAATCTAATAACAGAATATGCTGGTGCTAAAATCATGTACTTTGAAATTAAATTATTACGGTTTAATCTTGTAAATTACATATGTGATGACTTTAAACATGATATAAACGTAAAAAAAATATCTATTCACGGTAAAAAAAACGTACATAAAAAAATTAAAAAAGATTTTAATCCGTTGAAATAAAGCAACACACGAAATCATAAAAAAGAACGTAAAAGAGCCGTTGGCAGAATTTGCGGGACCAATTATTAATATTTTTCTTAATAACGGGCGGCAAATATTTCAGAAGAAACCAAAATAATAACGGCTTCCTCTTATGAATATGTGTAAAATGTTTTATTATCCACATGTTGTGTTTGTCCAAGAACAACTTTTAAGTTATGCCAAAATATGTCTATTAAATTGGGTACAAAATTTTTGTAGTATTCAATAGAAGACTACATAAATTTAAATTTGAAACGAGACCGATGACGAGTTAATTGATTATTGAAAACATGTGTTTCGACTTGATTACGAGCAAATGGATCAAGCTATATTGAATGTGTTAGTTGTAAGTGAACATTTTAAAACCTTAAAAAAGCATGTTTTCACTTTGATTACGTGCTAATGGATTAAGCTATAATGAATGTGTTGGTTTTAAGTGAACATGTTAAAACCTTAAAAACATGTTTTCAATTTAATAACAAGCTAATGGATCTATTTACCGATTATCGCCTATTTAATTCACGGTATGTTTGAAAAAGCAGATGAATAAGTAAAACAATTATCTTTTTTCTCTATAGTTTTTTAATGATAATACTAAGAAAGAAAACCCATCACTCTAATCTGGTAAAACCCATCGTGAGGGACTAAAAGTCTAAAACGGTTAATATGGTACAATATTTTATTGTCTTAGTTTGGATACTGTATTATTTGTAAAATATTGTATTATAGTGTAGTTAAATATGTTTAAAAAAAACAAAAACTGGTAAAGAAAATATTAATAAAACCACAATTAGGAATCTAAAAATAATAAGGAAGTAAAAATTTAAATTATAACACAGTTTCATAATTAAAAATTATAATATATGTTAAGCCCTCAATAATTGCGTCTTTAATCATTGTGCTTTACTTTCCTCTTCACCACCACCATAAATACCTAACATCACAACACAAACACCACAACTTCACTCACACAACTATTCATCATTCACATCTACTCACCCTCACACCCATTAGCCAATAGCAATGACTAAAGACGTCGAGGTGGCAGAGCACCACGGCCCCGGGGGTGAGTACTCTGGTAAAGACTACCAGGACCCGCTCCGGCTCCGTTTTTCGATGCCGACGAACTGACCAAATGGTCATTCTATCGTGCATTAATAGCCGAGTTTGTTGCAACCCTCCTCTTCCTCTATGTAACCGTTTTAACCGTCATCGGGTACAAAAGCCAAACCGATCCCGACCTTAACACCGACCAATGCGGTGGCGTGGGCATCCTCGGGATCGCATGGGCCTTCGGGGGCATGATCTTCATCCTTGTGTACTGCACTGCCGGTATATCCGGTAAGTAAATCAATCAATAACTATAATTGTACTATAAAGTATATTTTTTTGTTAGTTGTAACTGACTGGTGGTTGCTAAAATGCGCCAGGAGGACACATTAACCCCGCGGTAACGTTCGGGTTGTTTTTGGCTAGAAAGGTGTCGTTGATCAGGGCGTTGGGGTACATGGTTGCGCAATGTTTGGGCGCGATTTGCGGTGTGGGTTTGGTGAAGGCTTTCCAGAGCTCGTACTACAACAGGTACGGTGGCGGAGCTAATGAGTTAGCTGACGGCTACAACAAGGGCACAGGGCTCGGTGCTGAGATTATCGGCACCTTTGTCCTTGTTTACACCGTCTTTTCCGCCACCGATCCTAAGAGGAGCGCAAGAGACTCACATGTTCCCGTAAGTACCTTTGGTTACACAAAAACAAACGTTTGTTTTAAGAGGCTTGAGCTCAAGCTCAACTCGTTAAATTCAAGAGCTTGAGCTCGAGCTTGGTTTTCTTTTAACTATATCAAAATATTGAATCCGGATTATAAGTAAATTTTCAACTCGAGCTCTGTCTTATTTCATAAATAAAATTATTTTACCAAAATTAAATATATAATTATATTAGTTGTATAGTTAAAAAAAATAAAGTAAAAATACAAGTGTTTGTATTGTAAAAATAATAATCTTATTAGACCAGTAAACCTAACTAAAGTTCTTATTAGATAAATTCTAATTTTAGAATTCAACTCAGGTTCGAACTCATTTAATTTTAGCTCAATATGACTTCAATTTTACTTCTAACGAGTCGATATTAAGTAACTCAAATATTACATATTCAAAATATAGATACCAACATTCTAATTCACAAAAATGAAACATGAAGGTATTGGCACCACTGCCCATAGGGTTTGCAGTGTTCATGGTTCACTTAGCCACCATTCCGATCACCGGCACCGGCATCAACCCCGCCAGAAGCTTCGGGGCCGCGGTGATCTACAACAACGAGAAGGCTTGGGATGATCAAGTAAGATTATTTTTATTTTTTTTCCCAATTCATCAAACATATAATTACTAAAATTCAACTGTTACAACACATATATGAACCATTTGTATTTCACATTTGCAGTGGATATTCTGGGTTGGACCATTCATCGGAGCCTTTGCCGCCGCGGTCTACCACCAGTTTGTTCTTAGAGCCGCCGCGATCAAAGCCCTCGGGTCATTCAGAAGCAATGCTTAAGCTTGAAAGATGTTCTTCTGGTTCTTGGCTTGTAGATATCTTTGGAAAATATTTCGTTTATTGTATTTGTATTTTCTTTTGAGTTTCGTTTTAATTTGTAAAATTCAAGTGTGTGTGTGTTTTTTTTCTAGCTTTTTTAAATTTGATTTTGCTGTCTAGTGATTTCAAGATCAAATGGTGTGAGATATGGAATTTAAGAGCATGTACATGTTCGTAAAATTCATGAAATATGGTTGCTAATTTATTGAGGTGTTTTATGGTGTTTTGTTATTCAATTTAATTTATTAGATACATGGGTGCTAAAACAATTTTTTCATGTACATTTAGATGTTTTTAATCATTACCTCAACTTTATTGGAATATAAATACAAAAAAATAAATATATTTTTAACACTTAGGGTAAAATTTTGTTAAATTTTTAATTTTTTTTCAAGATCGCGGTCAACATTAATGAAATGTCAATAACAAAATATTGGCATGATTTTCATGACCGAGTTAGTATATTTATCAAACTAGATGCCTTAAGTTACTAGATTCGTAGTTTTTTTTATAAATATGTAACTAGTTTCCTTAATACTCGTTTTGATAATTAACGACAAAGAAAAATGGCAATTGAATCCAATTTAACCAAACCAATATCTCTTTATAATCTTATAATCGTCTTGTGTCATGTTACATGTTATAACGTTCTTTTTAACTATCATTTTAGCCATCTAAAAGTTAGTAACAAGTATAGCTTAAATTATTATAGTATGATTACTAGAATTACCATGAATTAAGTTACAAACACTAGTTTAACATTTTCAATATATCAAAGTTTACAACAATCATACTTGATAAGATTAAGTGACTTTAG
The DNA here is from genome assembly GCA_025506515.1 of Flaveria trinervia. Taxonomy (NCBI): domain Eukaryota; kingdom Viridiplantae; phylum Streptophyta; class Magnoliopsida; order Asterales; family Asteraceae; genus Flaveria; species Flaveria trinervia. Next base: position 120,990,056 of record CM046442.1, on the reverse strand, counting down.
ACAAGATTAAGTGACTTCATACATGATAAAACCTCCTTTTGGTTTAATAAAGAAAAACGGACCCCAACAATGTCTTTGTCACTCTAAAAGGAATCAATTATTATTATTCTTTTTTTTAATGAATTAGCTTCCATTATCCTATAAGCATATTCTCTAAACAACTAGAACTTTCATTATCTTGTCTTTTATTAATCTTTTAACAAGATAAGGTCAAATATATTACTATTAGTTTTTTAAGTAACAACCACAATATATTAGAAAAACGTTTATGTCTATCATAACTCTCTATTCGTGGCTTACATCTTTCGAGCTTTATCATACAAAATAAATAATGATTACTGATAGTTGAAGGTATGGTAGGAAAACTATTTATTAACTTCTACACTTTCATATTGACAAATAAATCGTTAAGTAAAAATATTAGTTTTGTGTTATATTTATTTCACTAATTTTTTTTGTATTAATTTACTGAAATGTTGTAAGCTACTCACGATCACCCTGGTGAATACCGAATTAAGTCAAGTTTAAAAAACCCGTTCAACTCGAGTTTATATGGAGCTCTTTCAAAAATAAGTTTCGAGACAAAGTTTAATTTAAATATCAAGCTTAACAATCCTTTCAAACCTAAATGAATTTATATTATATAACTTTTATTTAATTTGTTGAATATATATATATATTATATATATATAATATAAAACATATATTATTATTATTATTATATGAATAAAAAATTAAATTATATTTAATATATCGTATATCAAATTTTTAATTACAGATATATTTCAAAATAAGTATAAATACATAAATATAATAATAAAATAATAAACGATAGAGCTTGATCTTAATTTAAACTTGTATTAAGTCATCTGCGTTGCGTGTGATCGGGAGAGGGGGGGAGGGAGTAAAATCATGACAAATATCACCAATATCCACACCACCGTTGGCAGTCAACGAAATTGGTAAAAACTCGTATTAAAAAAATAAAAACGAACGGAAGAATAGACGTAAAAATATTAAACTTTACACGTGAAACGTAAAACGCTAAAAACAAAATAAATAAGTCGAACTAGGACCACCCGCACGTTGCGACAGGGCCGCTAAGCGAGAAGAAATAAGCGCAACAACGTTAAACCACACGTGTATGTTACGAATAGTAACTCTCAAAATTTAGAACAAAACGTAAATTAAAATTTTGTAGATGAAAAATATAAGGTAACAAAGTTGAAAGTGAATTTTTTATGATTAAATTGTAAAAGGTGTAAAAACATTAAGTATAAAATAAAAAATTATATAATTGTATTATATGGATAAAAATATATACATTTAACTTAGTAATTAGAATATATACAATTTTGTTAGTCATGATTAGATTAAGATGTTCATAGCCTAGGCGTCGGGTTCGACATGACTCGTTTCTATCCTACTTTTCTTTTGTAAAGTGGGGCTTTTATTTACCTATATTTAAAACTTATATTACCATCTCATAAAAACAAAGGTCGGTGAGTCTTCCATCTTTCTTTCTTTTTTTCTTAAATCTATTATGTAATAACTCTTTAATACTTTTTAAAAACTTTGTATATATCACTTTAACCATATCAAGTTCCTAAAATCTAGGGTTTACTCATGTAAAATTTTATTAAAAAAATAATTATTTTTATGTACGTGTCGATATAAATTTGCGTCCGTCTACATTTTTATGTAAAATTTTCGGCATAAAATCGAGCTGTCTAGATTTTTACGCAAATCTTATTGGATAATAAGATGTATTAAAAACAAATACTCAATGCACGTAAAATATATATAAAGAGAAGAAAATTATCAAACAATAATAACCACTTTCCAAATGAACTCACTTGTAGTTTTCTCTAACTAAAAACCGATAAAATCATGAATATTGTGCTATTATTGTTAAGTACTTTACGGTTCTCTAAACTAAAAGGTTAAATTAAAACAATTATCAAACTTATTTTTTATTAAATGATCTTTTTTTACAAACAAATGCCCTGGAACATGTTATACTTGAGAAAAATGATCGAAAAATATCAATCAAGTTTTTATATTTGTTTCATGTACGTTACTTAACACTTACAGAAATATTAAGTGTTTTCTACCTGCTAATCTTTTATTGTTCCAAACCTAAACAATAATAAAGTCATCATCATACTCATTACTAAATCAATTATATTTGTAATAATAAATTTAAAATCACATCCCAATACCCTTTCTGTTTAGCTGGCTAGTATTGCAATTCTTCCGGTGGACTTTATTTCTAAAACAATAAATTAGAATATTTTAATGAACAGATAATGTATAAGTTTGTCGATTAGAAAATATTTTATTGTCCTGATAATTATATAAATGATAAGTATGATGAATGTATAGGTCATATGTTAATGCTGATGAGGTGGGTGATAAAATGTTGTGTGGTGTACATTGCACTTGATATTATTTATAATTATTTTTTAATTAATTTAAACTAACCATCGAGTGTTAATATTAATAATAACAGCGAAACGTGTTTGGTCATTGTAGCTTGCACACATTTATTTTATTTTATTTTATTTATTTGTTTACTTTATGTGTTTGTATTTACTTGTAATTTTTTAATCTAATGGAGTGCTTTTTTTAACAAAAAGTTTCTTGGGGTGGTTAAACTTTCTTTTTTTTATTCTTTGAATTTTCTCAAGACAAAAAATATTTCATTGAAGCTTTAACAAAGTTGTTTGATAACTCAACCTTGGAGATCTCACCGTTCATTTCTTGTGACTAATATAAAGCTTAGATTAAAGTGAGGTAAGCTTTCATTTATTTTAGTTCGACATGAAAAAACTGCAATTTGAATTGATTTTAGGTTATTGCTTCTAATTTGTTTTACATTTCTGATTCGGATTTGTGGTTTTCAAAGAGATTGTTCCAATTATATATAACTTTTTTGCTACTGAAAATACATATATTTTTTATATATTATACATGTATATTTTTTTGGCTTTGGTTAACATCTATTTGGATTAATAAGACACATTTCATGTGTGTATATATAGAGATATAAAAGATGAGGGTTCCTAATAATTAAAGATGAGGATTATTAACATCAATTTATTTTCATTCTCTTTGTCTCTCTCTATACATACATATAGATACATAGAGAGAAATAGAAACAATAAGATGCTTTAATAATATAAATAAGTGTTTGTATAGGTCAATTTTTTTTCTTTCTAATATTCTTTCACAATCAAGTTTATTCAATCAATGTACGACATGACAGTAAATATGGTGGTTTAAAGGAAGTGACGAACTGACGATTATATAACAAACACTCTGTGGGCCAAAGTTAACACAATTCTACACTGATTAGTGACTGAAGCCTGAAGGTGTCTAATTGGGCTCATGTTTTCAACTGGGCCTAGGCCTGGTATACAGGATATTCAATTTGTTAAATGGATCATGGGCTTTGCGTCCCAACATAGCAACATTCTGTAAACGGTAAACCTATTCTTAATGCTTAACTGCTTACTACAGTTTTTTTTCTTTCTTATTAATTGTTCGAGTCGGTTTCACACCAGTTTTAGTTCTTTTTTTGGGGGGGGGGGGGGGGGGGGGGGGGGGGGGGGGGGTTCCTATCATCGGTTCGGTTACAAAATAGTTTTAAGCCAAAACAGTTTTGGTTCAGGTTAAACACCGGCTTCGATTTCACAAACCAAAGTTTATGCAACTCTAAAATTAGGTTTCTTAATTGCGAGGCATGTAAGTAGAAATGACCAACAAGAAACCAAGGGTCAAGGGGTCATGACACCTTTGGCCATCAAGATTTTCTTTAAAGAATTTGAAATAAAAAAAACAGTAGAATACATGTGTTATAATTAACAGAGAAGAAAACTATATATGATCCCTGACATATTTTTTTTTAAGATGACGGAGCCTTAAAGGCAACTTTTCTCAAGATTATAGCTAAATTTGCTATGTGGTGGACAAGAACAAAAAATAGCCAAAAATCTTTGTTATATCACATAAATCTATAAAATCTTTGGAAAACTTTATGCCAAAAGTCATTAGCAATTTTTGACATAATATACAAAGGAGCATGCCATTTTTTTCTATTTACTCGTGTAATCCATAGTTTTCATCATGAGGTCCGTTGGCAAATTTACGATACCATCAATACGTTACCAACTAATAGAATTAGATAAATCATAGCTTGTGCTAAGCATAGATCCTTTAAGATGTTACCATAGGAAATCAATATAAACAACATTCGTACGTAAAACTTGAGCTAAAAATGAATCAAGTTTTTTCAATCACAACTCGCTAAAAACAACTTTCTCTCTCCTCAATTTTAAACCCTTTTGCATTCATTGTTTGAGTCGTTCTTACCCACAAACTCCTCTACAACTTCTCTTCTTAGCCTCATGTTCTCTCTTCTTAAAAATACTCAATTTCATCCTTATTAAAAATACCCCGAGTTGATTTTAAAAGTTAAAACTATTGATTTTCAAATTTGAGTTTATGAAATAAGATATATGACTTGACCTTTAACGTTTTATGTTCTTTTTTCTTCTCAAAAGTGATCAAAATGGTAAATATAGTTACGATAAGTTAAAACAAGTTTCTGACCGGGTAATTTATGCTCACCAAGTGATTTTAACATAAGAAAAGTTAATTTCTAACTTTTATGATTTGTTTACCTTTTAGGTTGTTAATAACATTTTCTTATTAAACAAACATACCTTAAATTTAAAAGTTTTACAAACTAAATACCACAAACCCCAATAACATTCATAACGGGACTTTTCGTGGATGAAGCAGTGACAGAGCTTGAACATTACTGTAAGGGGGCGGGGACAAAATTAAATTTTTAAGGGGAACGAACTTGAGTTTTATATAAAAATTATATTATCGGACTAAAACTTAACACTACTGACGAATAAAAGAAATGGAAACAATGGATGAAGCCATCTTGACACTACATGGTCGGACAAATGCTCACAGAAATATTTCCCCCTCTCTCTCACACACACACACATGTTATCCTACATTCCTATGAATATGTTTGTATCTATGAACGTTCTTATTAAATATCATTTTTTAAACGTTAATGCGATGGACAACAACTCTTAATGCGTTTGTAATCCGATTTACCAAATAAAATTTGGACTTCTATACAAAACATACAATATATTTTTAACAACTGATTAATTTATACGTCTAAATTACTTAAAAAACATATATCGTTTGTTACCATGTAGAATCCATTAATTAAATCGGTGGCCTATTTCGAAAGTGAAATTACATTTTATTGCACTCGATGGTCGCATGGCACAATTCTTGTGACTTGCTCATGGTTCTTGTGCAAATGTTAAATGTCCCCACAATAACTCCATATTTCTATCTAATATTCAAAAGTTATATATTGATTTCGAATATTCTTTTAAATAAAATGTGTAATTCTTGTAAAATAAATACTCAATGAGTACGTATGAATAGGTAATGATCTATAAAGAATTATCAATCTCGCAAGATGAGGCGATAACTTCCGTTTATGTTCTAATTTTTCAGATAAGTATGCAAATTCTGACACGACATATACCTAAGACGAAATTCATTTGTTCAAGCTTTGCCTATGACTTTGGATAGTTCCGTAATGGACTTGCATAACATGTTTAGCTTATGAATCATGTTCTGTCAACGTGCATCGTGAGTTGTCCGTTCAACCAGTTTTCTTTTCACTTTTAAAAATATAAATAGATAACTCCGACTCAGGTAACTAGTAGTCTGCTGACGGTGTAAGTTCAATGTCTAGTTCAATTCTAAAAATAGCGAAACAAAGGAAATTTTTACATAAAATGAAATCATAATATTGTTAAATGGGGACTAAAGGAAAATACATTAATTTGAGGTCGATCATGGTGTTCCACTATAATGGTGTGAAAGCCAAAAGAGGGTATCACACTATAATTACACACACATATGTCATGAATACATACCCCTTTAAATAATGTTTAGCCCATACACCTTTGCTGGCCCTTTAAGCTAAGCAAAACTCATATTGCTTTCAAATTTTCCATCCAATGGATTATTATGATTAAAGTATGATATTCTTAATTATACAAGTCTTCATTACTTTTAAACACACACGACTTGTTTAAACATTAATCATATTTGACAAATCTTTAATCATCTCAATTACTTACTACCCTGGTTTAATTTAGGGGTATATGAGATACGAAATGAAAATAATCAGGTTTTTTATTGTAATTCTTAACTTGTTTACCGAATAGATTTGTTCAGCCCTTTAAGATGTGTTTACAAATGTATTTAAAATGCTGATTAGTCAACCTATAAAATTTTTTTTATACAAAATATATATGATAATGTCATCCTCTTACACTCGTTTACAACTCCTTTCATCTATTATTACAACTCAACAACCTATTTTACTCGTTTATTGTTTGATTACAGTTCATTAATAACAACCAACTTATTTAACAACTTGTTTGACTAGTTTAAATGAATGGATTGCCCGGTTCATGTAACTTTAAGTGTATTCGAGTTAAGATTTATGTTTTTAACACGATAAAACATGTGAATGATGTTAAAATTTAGCCAATGCGAATATAATATGGAAAGACCCTTCAACTGTGGGGTATTTAAGTAATTAGCTTACTGTGTACAAATAAAAGTTCATCAAAAAAGCACCAATGATTTTGCTCCCTTTTAAAGAGTTTAATGCCATCACAAAAATTGAGGGAGAAGCAACCACCAATACACAAGAATAGATCACCTCTCTCTATACACACATATATATATACACCAACACTTGAAGCATTTGAGTCACACTAAAACATAAAAAAACCTACAACAAAACAAATGAATTTCCTACTTGTTTTTCTTAGTTTTCTAACTATCATATCCTTCACTACTACAAAAGCTCAAGAAAGAGCACCTCACGGGCTCGTTTACGAGCACCCAATGGCGTTCTCGCCATCTGCCTACAATTTCTTCCATCCAAAAGCAGACCCACCGAGCATTCCAGGCTCGTGTGGCAAATCCAGCTGTGCACCGTTGCCTGTTGCCGCAACGGTGCAGTCGAGTTTGGCTGAGGAAAGCAAACCCAAAAACGACAAGAATGAGAATAGAGTTGGAGCCGGTGGGGTTGTGGGTGCAATATTTGGTTTTGTGTTGGTGGTTCTTTTAGCCATGGGTGTGTACTATGTTGTGACCAATCGTAGAGGTGGCTCGAGGAGGGAAAGTACAATTCTACCCTCGGTTTGATTTGGTTATAGATTAGAGTATAAATTAGTAGATAATTATGTTTGTTCTGCCATTTACTTTTCACGTTTTGTTTTGTTTTGTTCTTTCAATTTAGAGTGAGATGTAATGATTTATTAGTAATAAGAATTAAGAATAAGAATGTTTGTGTGATTCGATCTCCAACAGTTTAAATTCTTAGGAGGTATCTGCATATGAGAATTTAGTTATTTAGACATAGAGATTGGAAATTAATTAATAAAAAGTTATACATTTTAGGATGCATCAAACTCTAAAATTTAACATCTAAAGTTCTAACGTACACCCTCTAAAAGCATTAAATCGGATGTATCTTTAAGTGTTAAAAATGGCATAGTCTAATTTGAAGAAATATTTCTGACATAATACAATAATTAGAGGTGTACAAACCGGTTTGGGGGCCCAAACCGGTTCGGGTCCCAAACCGAAACCGGTTTGGTCAAACTCGGTCAAAACCGGTTTGGCCTCATACCGGTTCGGGTTCAAACCGGTTTCAAATCATAAAACCCAAACCTATCAAACCGGTTTGGGTCGGTTTAGAACCGGTTCGGCCCAAAACGTTTTTTCTTTTTTAAATTTGGATTTTTGTTATATTCAAATAAAATTTTAAAGTTTTAATTAAAACTAACAATTATAACATTTTATATAATTTAAAACATTTATAACATTTTATATAATTTATATAATTTAAAAACAATTTATATAATTTAAAAAATTTATAACATTTTAAACATTAAAACTTTAAACAATTTAATATTTAAACAATTTAAAACTTTTATAAACATATTATATATATATATACTATTTATTAACATTTATAAACAATTTAAGCATTTTAACAATTATAACATTATAAACAATTTAAACAATTTATAACATTATAAACAATTTAAAACATTTTAACAATTAATAACATTTAAAACATTAAAACTAAACATTTAACATAAGATATTATTCATGTTTAAAACTAAACATTTAACATAAGATATTAATTCATGTTAAAACTAAACATTTAACATAAGATATTAATTCATTTAAACCCTAAAAATTTAAAATGTATGAGTCCGGTGAACCGTGAGGTGTCGACAAACATCACTAGTTAAGTAACCCGCTTTGTAAATTTCAAAATAAGATATTAATTCATTTTTAGCTTTTTTTCACATTTTTAAACAATCTCTTCGAGAAGAGTAGCACGACCTACATGGTGTAACGTGGTTGGAGAGTTCGTTGAATGAGGCGAGTCAAACGTTCGTTGTCGAAATGTTTGAATGGCAAGCTTTCTTGAATTACAATTGCGACATTTGCTCTCGAACCACATCAACATTATAAGCCCAAATATTTCATTAGTTTGTCATCGAAGCTTGATCTTGAGAAGGTTCACCTTTTAACGCTTTACAATATCATTGCAATATGGTTTTTCAACGTTGTGTTTGCATCTTTTTTGAAAAACTTATGACAAAACTTGGAACGAGCCTTGTTTGGACTGCTAGCCATTTGACATAAAATCGTATAACACCATACTTCGGGGTTCTATTCGTAGGAAGGATTGCTATCACCACGTTGCTTGAATACGCTTCACAACCAACGGATGATTGAGCACTGTTGAAGCCATTTCAGAGATTTTTGTGAGAGCGTTTTTAGAGCGTTTAAAACGAAAGTATTTGTGGAGAGCGTTTTTGAGATTTTGAGAGTAGAGATGTTATAAGTTGTTGTGATCAACCAAAACATCAAATACATATATATACTAACCTAGTGGGGTATAATGGTAAAAAACATCAAAAAAAAAACGGTCAAAATGGGTACAAACGGCTATATAGCGTTGGGTAACGGTAACCGTTTGAAAATCGAGTTTAAAACCGGTTTGAAAACCGGTTTGGAACTGGGTTGTAACCGGTTTGAAAATTGGAAAAGGGAAAACGCTTAAGAACCGGCGGTTCGGGGCCGGTTTTTAAAACCGGTTTGGGCCTCAAACTGGTTCCGGTTTTTTTAGCTGAACCGGTTCCGAACCGGTTTTTATAACATCTCTAACAATAATGTAAGGATCATAGTTTATATTCTTTAGCATTTGTTCTTTAAAAGAAATTGCCTATAGAATCTGTCTAACAATTAACATGCCTTTAAAAAAATATGTCTAGTTAATACTCTTGAATTGCTTTTATTTGGATAAGCTATTTCAAGCTCCATATTGTGCATCTTCACTTCATTATGTTGTTAACATTACACATTCACACCAAATGATAAGTAATTCCATAATAATGATTTATGTTAGTTATTATAAAGATTAAACTACTTATGACGACGTCTATTTCTTTTACACCGGTCCAATGTGTAGTGTAGTTAAAGTGATCGGTTCAACCAGTCCCGTTACAAAAAAGATTGCAAAGGGTAATGGATTTATGACCTAAACATATTTTGCACGTTGGGCTTGGGCTAAATGAGTTCAGGTTAGTTTCAAGTCCAACAACAAACACCTTTGGCTGAAGACATGAAGATCTCATATCCATTTTTAGGTTGATTTTGACTTGCCAACACGTAACACAAGTTGTTTCACTCCCTGTCGCTCGGCCTAGAAACATACCCTATCGTGATGATCAAATATTCAAAATCAGATAAACAAATGTAACTTGTAAGCTATAACTAAGTTAACCGTCAAACAAATAAAAAATAATCAAATCAACCGTTCACACCAGATGCATCTATAAACCGATGAAGACTGAGGACATGAAGCAACACTTTATCAATTTTTGGGTTCATGTCGGATTGAGTTCGCAATACATAGACACGACCTGTTCATACCCATCCCAATGCCTAAAAACAGACCACCACATTCCTAATCAAATATGTGAATAAAGTTGCATTACAATCTACAAATGTAACATACAAGTTGTAACGTATATGAAATTGTATGTTATTATCTTGTTGTTGGATATGAGAGTGGATATACACCATCAGCCACCCTCGACAATCTCCGGCAACATCCAACTGATCCAGCCACCCAACGAAAAGATATCCCCATGATTGAGCACATTTTTAGCTTCCATCAGTCTCGCGGTGTTAACAACAAAATGGACCCAAAAAATCCGTCCTTTGCACCCTTCGGCTCGGGCCATAAATCTTTTATGTTCACCATATGGTTTGTGTTATTGTTGGATTGAGAATTATCTAAAGAAGTCAAATATGGACACCCAAAATTGGCTCAATGTTGATGATGAGTTGTTTAATCATCAATTTTGTCAGTTCTCCCAGAAAATCAAGCCATTGATACATTGAACTTTTGAATTACCGAAGTCAAAAGAAACCAACGTATCTGAATTTTGGAGATGGGGTTAGATTCAATGGTAAAGTGATTTGAAGTTAAAATAAATTAGTTGTGATGTCAATTAAGTGAAGTAAAATAGGTATGACAACTCGACTTAAATTAATAACTATAACAATAAAATAATAATAACCGTATCCGAATTTTGACAATTTGTGGTTACTTCTAGTCAAATGGACGTATCGAACTAACGTATCCGAATTTTGATTTTTTTAATTTAATTGACCCAAAAGTCAATTTAGCATCGTCACACAACCTAGATGATGATTAAAAACTAAAATCTTGGTTGTGATATTAACACGTGAACTTTTTCCTACCATTTATACAACTTTTTTTCCTATTTTTTATTTAATATAATTCCATACACCATTTTTTAGCACAATGATTGCATTTTCCCATTCATCGTCTAACTATCCGGAATTTGAATTTATTTGTTCAAACTGAATTAAAAAAAAAAACAACTTGAATTTGAATTCAGGTCGTTTGATTTTGGTATTTTAGAATCTAATTCGAATACCGAGCAAAGTAATCGTTGATTGAATATATTAGTAGCTGTAATTTAATCACGTTTTGTTATGTTTTGCTTCTTTTTTCGTATCTAAACATATTTTCTATCAATTATGAACATTAATATGTTCAATTAACTTTAACTTATTACTAAGAGCATCTCCAACAATGCTTATATATTTAATGCTTATATATTTATTCAAACTAAGTAACTAACCAACAATCTTGTTGGAGGCTTTGTTCAAATCAATAAGTTATTTAAACCATTAAAAACCAAATAAAATGCATATTGGTAGCCCTCACATTCCCAATCCACTTTAAATAACTTTTTTTTACTTTTATTTTATTTTTACGTTGAATAATAAATGCTAATTGTAGTTTTAATAGGAGTAATTGACATTTCAATTATGTAATGATTTGTTAGTTATGATTCTTAAGGTGAGTTACTTATAACATTTAAATATTGAAAGGTTATCTGTTCAAGACTAAATTTGAACAAAATACTTAGAGTTGAGACGAGACAGAACGTTTTTCTCAGCTATGGGTATCATTCTGAGGGGGTTGGAGGTGCGGTCCCGACTCGAAAACAGATAGATGGACTCGATTAAGATGACACCTATCATCCAAATCAGGATTGCATATTTACCGTTCAAAAAAATGTAATTTTTTTATCTACTTTTTAGTTAATCCATTTATTTATTAAAAAATTTAGATATTTCTATTTATTTAAACAAAATTATAAATATTAAATATTTTATAACATAGAAAAATATTTTTTTAAAATAAATGTAAAGTAAGTGATTTTTTAAAAGATGTATTGTTGGAGTAAAAAAAGTGATTTAAAAAAAAATGATGTGATAGTAACGTACCATGTTTTTGTGTTTTGAACCCACCCACAGTAGAAGATGCTCTTAACCAAGTAGGATAATAGTAACATTGTCACTACAAGTCTACAATTTTAACACGTGTACTAAATAACATATACTAATTGAACGAAATATCTAACAAAATAAAAACAAAGTTAGCTTGAGTGTGATTTCTCTTCATTTTTCACATAATTATCACCCACATGTTTCCCTACAAACAACTTTTCTAATATATTAATGTTTATTATTAGTGTTAAATATTTAAAATCTTATGTTTATTAAATTCTGCATAGTCTATATACAGTTGCCGGACATTTATTAGCATTTAAGTTTCAATATATTTATTGGTGGCTCAAATATAATTCATCTTTGTTATTATTCTTATCAATTCATTTATAGTTTTAATTAACACTTATTTTCACATCAATTGAATCTTACAGCTCGTAATATTATGTTTATACTTGCATAACTCCTAAATTAAATCAAAATATTCCCTAATTTTTTAATTTCTAAATTAAAAACTCATCACACCACGTGGGAAATTATATATTTTAATCTCAAAACTACGTACCTACACATTGGTACTCTATGCATTACCACATGTACCATGAACGAACATCTTTGTCGATAATTAATGCTTGGAAATTCATAAAATACTCTTAAATTCTATATAAATAATCAACATTAATCAACCAAATTAAATACAAACAAAACTAAAAACTAAAAACTAAAGCCACAACGCACCGGCTTCTTTAAGCACCGTGACCAACTCACCGGAGATATGCGTCGCCATCACCCGATCCAACCCACCGAACATCCGTCCGCCTATGAACACCGCCGGAAACTGCACCCCCCGCTTCGAACCTCGTCATCTCTTCGAGAGTTCCGCCACGACGTCGTTCTCCTCCTCCTCCTCAAACTCAAACACACACGGATTCACTCCGTGCCCAATCAACAACCGCTTCACCACATGGCTCATACAACATCCTGTACGGGCCAGTACTATGACTCCGTTTTTTTTAACGACGTCTCGTACCGACCCTTTTACGTGTTCGTCAGACTGTCGCGCTGGTTTTATGTCGCCAGCGCGGTGCTCTGACGGATGACCCATGCTTGTAAGGAATTGCTTGTTGCATTTTATTATTATTTTGTGAGGGTGGGTGGGTGTGTTTTGTGTGTTGTGTGTCGTGTGGGGTTTTTATAGGAAAAAAAAATGGGGGGGGGGGGGGGGGGGGGGGTTGTGACTTGAAGGGGTCAGTCGTCAACGGTGGTACGCGGTGAAAACGTTGTGAAGGTGATGTAAACGTGACATTATAAACGTTTTGAGGTGATGTAACGTGACATCATAACGTTATCATTTTTATATTTTAAATATCCAAACATTTTGTAAAAATTGCGTCACTATTCACATATTACGGATCTTGAACGGAGCTATTTAATTTCACGAATTCCCAAAGAGGTTTCATAAGATCATAGCATTAAGTAATATTTTTTGTCACATTAACAAGTTTTTTTATTAAAAACATAAGTAATAGTTGATGTTTATATAACGTCCCTTTATCATTAGGATTTGCTCATTTGTAGTGTTCTATATAATTATAGTATTCATTTAAACATAACATCCTACCGTAATAATGATAGGGGTATTATGTGGCGTTATGTATGGGTTTAACGTTCCATTACACATGGTTTAATAGATGGTTTTAAATTGGTTCGATTGTAGACGAGCGGACTTACCTTCTTTGATTTGTAAATTGTAAACGAACCGAGTTTGATTTGATCATGTGCATGTCCATTCAATTTAGTTTGTTTGGTTCGCTTAAAATTAACTTAATTTTTATTTTTTGTATCTTAGTGTGTTATGGAGGACCTAGTACGGGAGGGAGGGGTCAACCAGTCCGCATAAATTTTTGGTTGTATGTAACGTATAGTGATGGTTTTTGATCAATCTTGTAATTTTATTTTAATGTCATACCTATGGAAAAGCTTTACTAACGTTAGGTCCAAATGAAGTTTCAACAATGTTGAAGCAGTTAAATTAAATTAAAAGTCATTTTAATTAAGAGTAATAAGCCAAACATCTATGACCAATTGGTTAATTTTATTACGTTAATATGCATTTAACTCATTAGCATTTTCTAGTCAACTCTAGGGTTGTTCACGAACCAAACCGAACCGAGCGCAGCTTCGCTCGAACTCGGTTCGGTTTCAAACCGAGCGGCTCGGTTCGGTTCGAATTTATAAATTCGAGCATAAACTTCATGCTCGAACTCGGTTCGGTTTCAAACCGAGGGGCTCGGTTCGGTTCGAATTTACAATTCGAGCATAAACTTCATGCTCGAACTCGGTTCGGTTTCAAACTGAGTGCTCGGTTTCGCTCGGTTTTGTTTGGTTTCGTTTATAATTTAAAGCAAAACTAATAATTCATTTAAAAGTTTCAACTTTCAAATTCTAACCGTTGTATCTTCACCAATGCTTGTGCAAATGTTCTTTAACAACAAAATTATTAAAAAAAATCTAAGCTCAATATATCGTGAGTAGGAACAACCGAACAATGTTGGGCTTCAAACAATGTCAGGCTTCGAATAAGGTCGGACTTCGCACTTCGAAGGTGGGATGCGCGATCAGACTATTGCAGGTCGGATTGGAGGTGGGGGATACAGGAACGATTGCAAAGTGGTGATGGATGGAATGGTGAAAATATTTTGAAATGTAAAGTGATGATTTGACTAGATAATTAAAGCTTTACAATTAGTGGTAAGTGGTAAATAACTAAATAGATTAACAAATATATTATATATAAAAACTAAAATAAAAAATATTCGAGCGAAACCGAGCGAGCGTACCTTTGCTCGTGTTCGGTTCGTTTTCAAACCGAACCGAGCCACTCGGTTCGTTTACAACCGAGCCAAAATTTGAACGAGCAAAATTCCGAGCTTTTTTCGAACGAGTTCAAGCGAGTTTCGAGCGCCGAGCTATTTGAACAGCCCTGTCAACTCTAAAAATTCTTTTTTATACCCATTATTGAATTTGGATAGACGATTTAGTACCATCACGACTTAACAGCTGTTTGATTACACTGACTGGGTAATATCTGATTAAGTTAGAAGCTGACCCAGTTATAAGTTCTGACTGGGTATGCATTTGACTAAAACTTGATTGTTTGATTCAGTATCTGACTGCAATCAAAATGATTCAATATTTAAGTAACAAAACCCACAAGTCACACCACCGGTCGGAACCACCACCACAAGAGGGCGGCAGCCTGCGGGTCGGAGGGGGTGGCAGCATGCAGGTTAGCCGATCGACATATTTTTTTTCAAGGTCTGGGTTAGCACTGGAGACCCGATCAGCCGGGCTCGAAGCCGAAATCAAATGGGTTGACCCGTTGACCGAGTCAGCCGGTCAGCCAAGTCAACCCGGTCAGTCCAAAAACAAACAGCCCCTTACTTGGGTTCACAACTACGACTTTACGATTTCCTTAACTTGAGACATGCAAATCGCAATTCCCCATATAGTTATTAACGAAAAGTTATTAATTATAAAACGATATTTTGAGATTGATTGTGTCTGTAGTTACATATAATAAATTACTAGAAGTAATAAAACAATTATATTAATTTTTTAATTTTTTTGTTTAAAAAAAGCTTAAGAATTTTGTTCCAAAAGAAACACTTTTTAAGTCCATTTTTAAAAATTTCATTATTGTAACTCCAAATTTTAAATATTTTGGTTTTTAAAATTTTTGTTTCTAAAAACAATGATTTAGAATATATCATATTTTCTTAAAAGTTTGATGCTTTAGAAAAAAAATTTCTATAAAATTTTTTTTCTTTAGAGATTACATTTATTATACAGACCTATTTTTTAATTTATTAAAAATAATTTTGACATTAAAAGAACTAAATAATATTATTAGTAGGTTCGGGTTGAACCCGTCAACCCGCTTAGGTAAACTTGTCGGGTTCGGGTTCAACCAAATAGGTTGGCGGGTTGACTTGTTTGACCCATTTTTTATTTATTTTTATTTTTTATATATATTTTTCACAAATTAAGTTTCTTATATGTTTTATTTCAAAATTTAAAACCTCTAAATATAAATTAGCATAAGATTTTATCACTAAAATATAATTATTTTATATTAATTGGTATTTTCTGTTGTAAAATAATAATTTTAAAGTATTAATATACGAAAAAAATACAAATTTAAAAATTCGGGTCAACTGGGTCGTGACGTGTCAACCCGTAAATTTTCGTGTTGTGTTCGGGTTGACACTTCTTACACAATTTTTGGGTTCGGGTTGTGTTCGGGTTTGTATAAAATTTCAGGTTCGGGTCAGGTTGAACCCGACAACCCGAGAACACGACCCATTTAACACTTGTACTAAAAATTGACTTACAACATTGTGTATGAGTATAAGATATTGTACTTTTAGGGTCTAATGATATCGTATTTATACCTTGAAACATATTAGTTTATTTCGACTTTAGAGTTTAATGATATTGTGCCTTTGTTACTTGTCATTATCAGTTTTTTGTACTTTATTTATGTGCCTGAAATACATTCATATATTGAAGAACAAACAAAAAGACCCTCCAAAAAAAAATTCTTGATCCAACCCCCTATGTGTTCTTGTTCTTTCTCACATGATATTTTACCGCCTACATACTCAAGCTCAACTTTCACAAAATAGGTGCATAATTCAACACTTTTAAACTAAGGGGCTGTTTGATTTGCTTTCAAGCCGGTTTACTGACCCAATCAGACATTTTAGTCGGTCAGCATGTTTGATTCTCACTTTTTTCGCGTCTCCCAGTCCGATACCACTAACATATGCATATTTTTCCTTTTATCCGGTCAATTTTGGAACAACCCTTAAGCGGTCACCACCTTCTGACTGAGACTTGAATTTCAAACAACCCATAATAGTTGATTGGTTACGAGTAGACTAGTTTTGGTTTGTTGTCATTCAACTGATTTGATAACTTGCTATTTGTCCTTTTAGCTAATTAGTTGAATCAGGAATGTGGTTGGTGTATATATTTGTATTATGTTGGACTATATTTTGGTCTTAGCTTAAGTATGTTATACATTCGATTCTAGTTCTTTTCGATGACATTACAGAATGTCATTTCATTGAAAAAATCAATGGGTGAAACCAAAACTTCAAGGAATGATTAGTTAGATCTATTTAATAGCTCAAAGCACCAAAAGGTGAACAACCCTAATCTCAATTATGTTTTTAGTTAATTTAATTTGTAAAAGAAAATTTTTTCCATGAAAATGGTTAACATGACCTCATGATCCAATATATACATATGAAGATGGGAAAGAACTTAAAAACTATAATTTATTATATTAACGAGAGTGTGACCATTAAGATGCTCAACCTTTCTAGTTTTTTTAATAATAAATCGAAACAATCAAATATAGGTAAGCTACTATCATTTTTCTTTGCCCTTTTAATATCTATTGATTTTTAGTTTTTCTCATACTTTGTAAAAACCCTGAAATTATATATAATAATCTAAAATCTAAAATAGTTATACATGTTTGAAAAGGCCGGTGGCAAGTGAAACCCAAAACAAAAGTTGTTATAATGTCGATGTCATGATTTATAAACAGTCCTAGAAGCTCACATGTGATCAATGTCATATAAGACTAAAGAACATCAAAATCGTGAGTGATCAAACTCATTTTGATAATTATTTAAAGTGACAAATGTGAGTTAAATATATCACTTTATGACGGGTTTATAAATGTCATGATGGGTTGGGGGAATGATGAACTCCTCATATTTTATTGAGAAATAGTAATCTTGTGTCTAAAATCATGTGTAATTAAGCTTGAGTGACGTTGAACTCAACGAGTCGACTTTTAGGAGAAATGACTCGGGCAATAATCTATTTATTATAATAAAAACAAACTTTAAGATGCCACTTGGTATAATTCTAGACCATTTGATTTTATTTTTCCCGTTTTTCTCTCCTATTAAACAATAATATTATTATTTAATTCTTTTTAGATTAATTTTTTTCAATAAATTAAGAAAAAGATGCTTTTATAAATGTAATTTCAATCATATTGTTTTATAATTATTACATTTTCATTACTAATTATTTAATATTTTATTTATCAAACTCGTGTAATACACGTGATACTAACCTAGTATAATATATCCTATAAGACAAAGATGTGTAGTTACATGACTCCTTTATAAAAGTATATTTGTAAATATTAGAAAAACAAATCTTATTAACCCTATGATTTAATGTCACGTCTTTATCATAGAGCTAGTTTAGAAAAATCAAATGAGAGAACTAGTATATATTTTATTTGGCTGAAGTTATGTAATTGGTATAATATATTAATATATAGTTCGGGTGTATACTGTTCCGGTTCTCCGGTGATGAATGAATTTTCCTAATTTGTTAAAAAAAGAAAAGAAAAGACTATATAATATACCACCTCTTGTATTTGTCTATACATATAGACAAAGTAAGTGGAAGGGGGAGAAAAAGATATTTCTAAGGGTGTTTCAATATGTATCTTATTATTATATAATATAAAAAATAAGAATAATTAATAATTTTCGTTTTATTTTAAAACATCACATGTCAAAGTTATAGTGTATTCTTGTTTCTCTCTCTAGATTTCTTCTATATTTGCTTCTCATTTGATAAGATTTACCTTTAAAATATTTGTTTTAGGTGATAAAAGTTTTCACTTTTAATATACTTGTTATAATTTATAAGAGTTTTTACTTTTAACATATTTATTTTAATTGATATTCATGCCCTATCATATACCATATATTCAATAATAATATCATAACGATATAATAATGAATCGCCAAAACACGTGTAAATGTCAACTATCATTGTGACAAGGTTATGTCATTAGACTCATCAAAATCAAAATAACCAAAAAAACATCAATTGTGAAGTTCTCATATACGTTCAAAACCGAACCGCAGCAAAGTGCGGGTCTAAACCGCTAGTATATATATAATAACTAAGTTGGTCCCTTATGTATTACACAATTTGATTATATAAAATATTTAATAGTTAGTAATGGAGATTTATTAATTATAAATAAAATATGATTGAAATTACATATGAGTAATAACTATAAATAAAAAATAATGATATTATTTTTTAAAAATTTGTTTTAAAATTTATTTTTTAGTTTTAAAAAAAATTTTCTAAATATTTTATTCTAAAACAAACCTTTCTTAAAAAGTGTCATTTTTTAATTAGCTCCTTATTTATAACTTCAAATTTTAATTATTTTAGTTTATAAAACCTTAATATTTGAAAACACTTATTTCAAAATATTTTGAATTATTATAAAGTTTGATAGTTTAAAAAAATTTCTTATTATAAACATTTGTCTTTTTAGAAATTATATTTATAAAAAAATCTATTCTTTAATTTATTAAAAGCCTATATTTAATCTAAGAAAAAAACTAAATAATATTATTAGTAGTCAATGTAGATATTTAATAAAAGAGAGAAACAAAAATATAATAAAATTATAAAGTCTAGAATAATGTTAAGTGTTCGCCAATAATTTCTTTTATTATAAAATAGATACTAGCCTTATAAAATCTGTGTATTACACGAGTTTAATAATAAAAAAGTACATATATAAATATATTTAAAATTCTAATTATTAAAATTATTTATCATATATAAAACAATTTAAAAAGATGTGATATATACGATATCTTTCTGTTTGCATAAGAAATGAATTAGAAAATGCTGAATTGCTTCTTTGAATAAACGAATATTAAAACGATAGTCATAACTCATAAAACTCTAAATAAATTACTATCTTAATTACTTATTGCCATAAAAAGTTAAATTAGTTTGTGCGGGAAAATAAAATTTTGGTAGTGTATAATTGTGCAAAGTGTTAAGTTGAGATATATTTTATTAAAGTAGTATGATATAATGATATGATTAAAATAGTATAATATGATATGATTTGGTTTCAATAAAAAGCAAAGTATAACTCCTCGAAGCATAAAAGTACAAGCGTAAGTGTGTCAAACAATTGACTATTCTATTATATTAATATTATAATACTTTAAAAAATTATTTTTTTATAAATTTAAAAAATATAACTGTTTAATAAACTAACGAATACACTTTTGTGATACGCTTAGTTTTGTCGGTGTTTGGATTATTTTTTTTTCAAAATCTTGTTCAGATATAATATTATTCTATATATATTTTAAATACAACTTTTTTTCTTTTTATGTCTTTTGATATATAATGTTATACGAAATTCTAGATATATGGTTATGACGTGCTTAATTGTATTTATAAATCGATATATATTTTTATTTGAAATCGTACCGAATAAAGTATAATATATTATTAGTTTTATATTTTGTTTTCTTTTTATAACCTTTTATACATAATGGTTTATGAAATTCCATATATACCATTGCAATGTCTCTTTTATACCATAAGTTTTGCAATTCATGTGTGCTTAGATATCTCTTTGAATCGTGTTCGACACTTTCAAATTGACTTCGTATATGCTTGATATCTCTTTGAATCAGAACATTTAAGTTGGTGGTGAACATATAGTGATTACAATTGTTGTTGGTTAAACAATTACATTAGTATAAAACACTTGGTAGAAACCTCATCTGTATAACTAAACTACTACCAATGATAAAAAAATACTCAATTGTAGTTCCTACTGCTATATTACTTTGTACAAATATCAACTTTCTTCCGATTCAAATATTTCGGATTAAAAATTTTTCCATCAATCAAGTGAATCTGAAGCAAGTTGATCGCCGCCAACGGCTAATATCCCTGGGACCCTGCTATCATGGGCCCTGACCTCGAACCTTCCGTGAGATAAGGGCTTCGCCTCCTTCAACCACGGGTTCAAGGTGGTTTTGATAATATTTACATTAATTTTTCTTAGGTATTAAGTAAATCCAACTCAACTAAAATAGTTTTGATAACACTAAAATCACCAACATAAATTGTTATGATGTGTTTATTTAAATCTAAATTTCAAAATCAAACCGTTGCATCACACAACCATAACAAACTAGTTAGAAGATAGAATATTTCTCTCTTTCTCCGCAACATGCCACAAGGATCGAAGACAACACAAAAGACAACACACAAAACGATCCTTAATAAGTTAGAATTTGTATCTATTGTTAAGATAATAAAACGTTAATCCAAAATTCATTGCATATTTATATGCTTTTCTTAAAATAAAATTATGTATTTATTGTATTTGATTTCATGACTTATGTGTATCCGACTTTGTCAAACTCATATGCGGTTATCTGACTTTGTCAATTTAATTTGTTTTAGAAAATATTGGACCAACTTTAAATGATTGAGTAACCAAGTAAGCATCAAGGGATTACAACGATCCTCATTCTGTTGAATATAAACAATGAAAAAAAATTTAAAAGGAAAAAGTTGTTTTGGAATGAAACATGTTCTTATTTATTTATAAATTTCTAGAAAAATGCATATTTTAACGAGAAAACTTACAATATTCATTCATTTCTTTTACTTTCTAAAAAATCATAGTTTTCTTGCGGTACTTGGGGGCGGTTTGGAAGTATATGAATCAGCTTCTTAATATTTTAGATATCTGAATAGTTCAACACTTAATGGTTCACATTGTTTGCTTCGCGAGCATATGTCTGAATGGTTCAGACATTCGCCTCCAAATGGTTAAACATTATACTAATGTTGAATGGTTATGAGGTATACTGAATGATCAAGACATTTTATCTGAATTGGTCAGACATTTGTATTTAAATAGTTAAGCGTTAAACTAACCTTTAATGGTTTAAACCTTTTAATGGTTCAACACTTAATGATTTTAATCTCTTATTGGTTTAGCATTTACGGTTGTGTTGTTTTTGGGCTGACCTGGCTGACTCAGTCAGCGGGTCAGCCGTTTGATTTCGGCTTCGAGCCCAACTGACCGGGTCTCTAGTGTTGACCCTGACCTTGAAAAAAATATGCAGACCGGCTGACCCACAGGCCCCCTCGCGACCCACAGGCAGCCGCATCACCATCGCCCATCGCCCCTCCGACAACGACCCTCGCTGACCCGCAGGCCCCCTCGTTCGCCCAGGGGTTGGTGTTGATTTCTTGTTCTAGGGTTTGGTCGAAGAAGAGGGGGAGATCGGAGATTTGGAGGTTGAGGGTTGGCGATGGGTGGGGGTGATGAAGGGGAAGGTTTTGGTGGTGGGGTGGTGGTGGAGCTTTGATCGGAGGATGGGGTGGGAGAGTCGGAGGTTGAGGATGGAGGTGTGGACGAGGGGGAGGTTGGGGGTTGAGAAGGGCGGAGACGGTGACGCCGGTGCCATCAGGGACGGCTCTGCACCTGCGGTGCTCCGTGCCGCCGACGGGGCGGGTGGTGGCGTCCGACGGATACTCGGTGGACATCTCGCGGAGAAGAAGACTAGTGGTTAGTGAGTGGTGAGTTTGGTTTGAACTGAAGTGGACTGTTGTTACTTAAATATTGAATCGTTTTGGTTTCAGTCAGATACTAAATCAAACATTCAAGTTTCAGTCAGATGAATACCCAGTCAGAACTTCTAACTAGGTCAGCTTCTGACTTAGTCAGATTTTACCCAGTAAGTATAATCAAACAACCCCTTAATCATTTAGAAATTATCAAAAAACTTTTTAAACGAATATCCTTTCATTAAAGATGAGAGTAAAGTGGCTGGAAAGTTAAAGGGTTGGGTTTACGTATCCCACCATTCGTTTTCTTTTTTTACTCTCATCCTTTATTAAATTTAATTATTATTATTATTTTTACTTTGTTTCATGTTGAATTCATTTGGAATGCTTCTAATTGACAAACAAATCAATGGTGCCAGTTGAATATAGCGTAATGATATGAGATGGAACACATGGAAGGTGTGAACTAATAACCTAAATTTTTTGTACTAGAAATATGTTTCGATGAGCAGTAACTATGTTGATATGTTATTTTTTTATAAACTCATGTATTACACGTTTTAAATAAATAAAATATTAAATAGATTATAGATTTATTAATTATAAAATGATATTGGAATATAAGATATTAAAATTTCCTATAGTTAAATACTATAAGTATAAAATAATGATATTAATTTTTTGTACTTTTGTATTTAAATTTCTTTATGTTTTTTCCAAAAAAATTAAAAATTTTGTTTTTAAAACAAATTGTTTAATAAAAAAGTCGATTTTTATTATTTTTAGCTTATAAAAATTGTACTTTTTTATAAACAAATTTAAAAATATTTTGTATTTTAAAAAAGTTTGATGTTTTTTTAAAATTAATATTATAAAAGGTCATTTCTTTATAAATAACATTAATAAAAGATTTCTTTTTAAATATATCAAAACATTGTATTAATCCAAAAGTTTAAAT
Source organism: Flaveria trinervia (assembly GCA_025506515.1). NCBI lineage: Eukaryota > Viridiplantae > Streptophyta > Magnoliopsida > Asterales > Asteraceae > Flaveria > Flaveria trinervia. Next base: position 120,966,652 of record CM046442.1, on the reverse strand, counting down.
AATATTATTAGTAATTAATATAATATTTAATAGGGGAGAAAATAAAAAAAAATTGTTGAGATGAATTTTTATGCAGTTACGTGTCCCTTTTAATTACCCTTTGATGGAGAAAGATTTCAATGATACATTTTTTTACTCTTATTTTCATTTTAGTTTGATTACTTATGAATTTTTCTGTTTTTCTTTATATTTTGTTTCCCTTTTTGTATTTCCATCTTTATATTACCTTTTCCAATAATTTTGTTTTTACTTCGTTTTCTTTTCTATTGATTTTGACAATTATAATTATACATTTTAGATTTCATCTATTTAATTCTAATTGTAATTTTAAATTACCATTATTAATTAGTATTATCATCATGCTAGTTATCTTATGACAATAATTTTGGTTTTGAGTTATTTTATACAATTATTATTAGCAATATTATTATTATTAAAACTGTCACAGTCTTTCACAGATGAAAATAACTACCGCCAATGAAAAATATGTGTTGATATTTTACAATATGTTACCATTTATAATTTTAACTACATTCGTCACATTCTGATTGATTAGATCTGTCTAGGATATCACATGGGAAAAACTAACTAGTTAACATAACATTTACATGAGTCGTGATGTGATTTTTATCTTATATCTTTCACTGCCAGCTCAGCCACATGTTATATTGCTATCTATCTACTTGTCTTTGTTTTATAGATATTTTTTATAGATACTTTATAGCTTCAAAATAGTTTTATATAAAATTTGAATATAACTAGTATTAAACCCCCGCGTTGCGGCGATGGCGTAAAAGCGTTCCAAGTAACATCGATTTCACACTATCATTACCGACCACTAAAATTGAAAAAATTCGTATTAAAAAAGAAAATTAAATGGGGAAATAAAAATGAACTGAAAGTAGATGTACGACGAAAAGGTTGTGAACTAAAAAAATAGATGTAAAAACGTTATGACGGGGCCGTAAAAACGTGAAACATAAAACAAAAAAAAAATCAAAACTAAGTCGATCTAAGAACCGCTTGTTATGACGGGGTCGTTAAACGGAAAAAATAGATGTAAAACGTTAAACCACATGCGCACATTAAAGCGTGTTAAGTCTTAGAATTTAAACCGAAATGTAAAACGAAAATGCTGTAAAATACAAAAAGTATATGAAATCAAAGTTGAAGGTGAAACATTGTAAGAGTTCAATTATATAAAATATAAAAGCATTAAGGTTAAAAGTAATAATATAAAAAAATAAAAACAAAAATAGATAAAACCTATTAAAATTTGGATACAACTTATAATGCATAATTCATTTGATGATTAATATTATATATAACTAGGGAGAAACATGTGCACTCAAGAGAGGTGCTAAAGTTTGTGAGCCTTGATATGGACGGATTGTATATTTGTATTTCTTGTGAAATCTTTTTAGTAACACTGAAAAAATAAGCATGTCGCGAAGAAAATTACAAAATTTTAAAAAGAATTATCATATTTTAAATTGTAAAAGATAACAAAAAAAATCATTAAAAAACCAAACTTTAAATCTGCTTTGATGACTTGTATGTTTGTGTTTTGATTACTCGTGCATTATCATGCACAAATACAAACGAGTTGAGACAATAAATTCGTACTTTTGAAAAACATCATAATTTAAAAGTTATAAAAGGAAGATAAAATATATCTAAATGCAAGTATTTATAGTAAAAAGTATTCGTCCAATGAAAAAGAGATCTGCTATTGAAGCACAAAACCACCCCCCAAATTTGAGGCTGTGATTCGAACGTGGGCCTTGACATAATGAATTGCTTGATTTTACCACGTTTATTTCTTTAATAGAGTGGAGATTGTTTGACTAAAGAAGATGGAAAACGAAACCTTAAAAAAATCTGATTTGAACCACTGAAGGCTTGACACGTATGATTTATATCAAATTCTAATTGAAGTAGTCAATTCCATAATAAATATACTTAAATTAGTCGTAATATACTTAAATTAGTCGTAATTATGAATAGGAAGTAATCCTATATTAACTCATCTTTATTACGTTAACTTGTTAACTCTATTATATGGTTTTGTTCGCATCATCAAATTAAGTTCAATAGACATTGAGATGTGTAGTTTTGTTATTTGAGTGGGCCTTGACATAATTGAATTGCACATGTTTGTTAACTCTTTATATGAGTCTACAAATATCATTAGGATTGCTTTTTTTTCTTTTTCTTGTCTTGATCTTCATGAAACTCATTTTTTCTTAAAACATTAACCAATGCATTTAATTATTATAGTATTAGGCTATCCTATGTTATTTAATGAATGTTACACTATTGTCAATTTATCTTACATCGATTATTACTATAATCGTTTCTAAATCAATCTACACCACTAACAAAACGCCACTGAAATCACACTTTTAAAAATAATTCATCATTCTTACAATTTACATCACTATAATTTGACAAATATTACACCACTGACGTCACATATCTAATAAAGATTTATCAACATTCATCCTTCCCCTCAATAAAACCTATGTAACGTACAATTACACTACATAATATATATATGTAGTTACAAATTACACTATAGTTAAGTACTATTACTTACAAATGTTTGGTGCCCATAGAAAAGATATTTTGGTGACTCTGAACTTTGAAGCAATTCATCACTGTATGCATGTTTTACTAATAAATCTTTATTTTACTTACATGTTTATTATCTTCTATCACGCTTTTATCATTAAATTATACTTATAAATCTCTTAGTTTACTTACATTTTTATTTCACAAATTACTTCATATCTCTGGAGACGCAACCATTTTGATAATCGTTAAAAAACTCAAATAATCTAGGTAGCTAATGTGAGTAGGCGAGTGTATTCACATGTAACAAGTGACTAATATTAGATTTTTTATTTGATTTATGAGAAATAAAAATGTAGAAGATTGATTGAGGATTGATGCAAATAATAAAGATAAGAAAAAAGAAAGAACTAAGAAGCATAAGAACGTGAGATCAATTTGTAAATACGAGAAGAAACAAAAGATCACATCTGATTTTAAATATGGGCATGAAATTGTAAATTTAATTGATGATGACGATGTTTATGTGAGTATATAGACATAGTCTAGTTACTTCAATTTCATTACTATCTTAGAGCACAACCCATATGCTTATCCGCCAAAGTCCATTCCTTAACCAAGCTAACTACGATTTACTGTCACGATCATGCGACGTATGATAAACTATACGTTGAATTAGCGTGAAACCAAACACACATAATAGTTACTCACATTAATGTGTTAATAATTACAAGTATTCATATATTATAATATTAGTTTTAGTAAACTCGTGTATTTAAAATTTGAATAAATAAAATATTAAATATAATAAAATTTTACTTAGTTATAAAACAATATTTTAATATAAGATATTAATTAAATTACGTATGAGTAAAAACTATAATTAATAAAACACGATATTAACTTTTTTAATTTTTTTTAAAAATCAAACATTTTGTTTAAAAAGTTGTCCTTTTAATAAATATGCTTAGTATAACTCTCATTTTTATTATTTTTGGTTTATAAAAATTTACTTTAAAAACAATAAATATAAAATATTTTATATTTCATAAGTTTGATGTTTTAATTATTTGTTTCTTTAAAAATAACAATAATAAAAGATATATTTCTTAATTTATTAGAAACCAATTTTTAATCTAAAAAAGACTTAAATAATATACATAAAAATTATTGTGAAAATAAATGTTGTGTTGTCATGTGTCTTCCATAGACATTTTTTTATTAGAGTAGAAGGATGATATCATTCAATAAAATAACATTACTACTTCTTAGCTATATAATAATGAAAACATAAACATGAATTCATGTGTCAATATGTCATATAATATCAAGTGCCGAACACAACCATCACTCAAAATTAAATTCTGTTAAACAATACAATTAAGCAAACATGATGGTAATAAAACCGTTAAAATTTCTAGAAACTAATAACATGAATGAGAACAAATGTCATCAATACTCATTCAAATCCTCAACACGTTGCTCTCAAATGCAGTCCAATCTTATGTTCTAATGTTTCTATATGAGATTTAACATTAAAGGTGAAGTTTTTACATGTTTAAGAGCCTCTAAAGGCCCCCAAGACCGAAGCCAAAAGCTAGAAATAAATTATCAATTCAATCCATAGCCTTATTTGCCTTGAAAGAGCCTCAAAACCAACTTTCCTCGACTTGATCATTGACCAACGCCCAAGCGTAAACTCCTCTTTTGTTTAAAGAGCCTTTTGCATCTGGCCTATTGTTGCCTGATACCCTCGGACCTTACACATACGTGAGTAATATTTTCAGAACCGATCGGCCAATCTACATACCAAACATGAATCAAGACCAATTTATTAGAAAAGCATGCTACGGAGGACATACTGATACATATAAGCTTTATGGCGAGGACCTATACTACTACGATAGTAACTCACTCTATCCATCTGTCATGAAAAACTATCAAATGCGTGGTGGTAAACCTGTCTGGCATGGAAATCTGGATGAGAAGGACCTCGATAGCTTGTATGGCTTTATAGAGACGCCGAACCGATCCCAATATTGTTCGGTGGTCGAACAGGATTTAAAAACCGGATGACGTCATAATTATATATATATATATATGTGTGTGTGTGTGTGTGTATATACATATATATATAGAGAGAGAGAGTAGGGTTATCTTGAAAACCAATTTTTTTATAAGAACTCTACAAACCAACCCGACTCACTTATTTTTTATCACATGAAAGTCACATGTCATTTCCTTTCTTTTTTTAAAAAATATTCATAACTTTTTTTCACGATAACATTTTTTCAAAAAAATTTCACCATAAAATTCAGTATTTTTTTATCTTTCCAACATCTACCATATTGATGTACTTTTTAAAAAACATCGTCCATTCTTTGGTTATATATGAGTAAATCTGATTATACACATGTGTAATACTGGATTTACATATGTGTAAATCTGGTATTATATGTGTACAATTAATTTCATAAAAAAACAAGATTTTTTTTTATTTTTTATAAATTTTTTTATGAAAAAGGGAAACTAGGGGAACATTTTTGTGTTATTATTTTATGTTATTTTTATTTATAATTTTTTTAAATATGTTTTTGTTAATTACAATTTTATCATTGAAAACTAGTGATTGAGATAGGTTTCTATAGGTTTCACAAAAATAGTGAGTTCTCATTTTATCCATCCCATATATACACACACTATATTATATATACATAGTTATACATATAATTCAATATAAGTAATTTATGTGTGTATTTTATAATTATACATAAAACTTAACAATAATTTTATGTCCAACGTACTAAATTATTGTTCAACACTTTGTTTTTATCCATTAAAAAAACACAAAATCCGGTTCGACCCCCGATCCAGTTTCCGATCTGACCACTGATTGGAGATGAACCAGCCAGTCAAACCCCTCCAAAACGAATTGTTTGGCCCCCTCTCTAATTTCCGGCCAGATCGGTTGAACCAGTCAATCCAATACGGTCTCTAATAAAACAATGTGCATGAGCCTTACGTACCGAGTTTAATAATAATAAAAAATAATAATAAAAAGTTTGAATGTCAACGCCACAGATTCAGTCACCTTTACGCTGCCTCTCAAACCAACGGCCGATGATCAATCAAAAACTTTTCACATTCATTATCTTCTTCCCTACGTAAATCAATCTCTTTACTTCAATCTCACATTCTAACACCTACAAATTCCTCCATAAACTCCAATTCATCTTCAACAATCCTCACTCTGCAACATCAACAATGGCGATCAACACACTCCTCCACATTCTCACCTTCACATTCCTCCTAACTCTCGCCCTTTCTTCTTCAGATCCACCGTCACCGTCACCGTCACTGTCACCGTCACCGTCACCGTCTCCGTCTCCGTCTCCTCCGCCACAATCAGGTTCCGACGACTCATTCACAGTTCCTTCGTCATCGCCTTCGCCGTCGATCGATTCACCTTCTACATCACCAGATCTACCTTCACCTTCGTCGCCGTCGCCGTCGCCGGTTGAGGCTAGTGATGATGTCGCCGGAGCTGAGAGTGAGGATACGAAGGAATCGCCGTCCGGCGGAATGAGCGGCGGAAAGAAGGCCGGAGTTGCGTTCGGATTGATCGCCGCCGCGTGTTTCGTCGGATTCGGAGGAATTGTTTACCGGAAACGGCAGCAGAACATCCGGCGAGCACGGTACAGTCAATCTGCTCGATTGGAGTTCTTCTAGATAAGTTTTTCGAATTGAAATTGAAATTGAAATTGAGTTGCATCATGTTATTGCATTTTGATCTAGATTTACGGATTCCAAGTATGATTATCACACAATTAACATTGATATATAGCATCAGGTTGTGATTAACAGTTTTCTGTTACTGTTGAGTTGTTTGTTAGAGTCATCATTGGAAATACCTCGATCAGTTGATCAGTTGATAATCATGTTAAAGATAAATTAATGTGAAATACTTTAATGTTAACTATTTAAAGTTTTAAACTGATTATCCTTGTGATTACTTTCTTTCCTCGTCAATGGCGTGTGGTGTATATGTTTTTTCTAAGTATTGGAAAACGGTAGGGTTGGGTAACGTGTTAAAAATAGTTTTGAGCAAAATAAGTTTGCGTTAAAATGGATTGTTATAAAAAAGTATTAATTTGGTTTAGATCAAATTGCGTTTGTACTAATATGTCTCTAGTTGAAAGGGTAAAATAATGAAAAGAAATATTATTAAATGAGTTCTATGTAAGGTTAGGAACTGTTTGACAATTTCTGAATAATTAAATGTTGAATTATTAAAATATCTGAATCATTAAGAGCTAGTATATCATTTAATTATTCAAAGACAAATATCTGACCAATTCAGATAATATGTCTTAACCATTCAGCATTAGACCTCTTAACCATTTATCATTAGACCTCTTAACCATTTAACATCAATATAATGCTTAACCATTTAGAGGTAAATGTTTTAATCATTCAGACATGTGCTGGTGAAACAAACAGTCTGAACCATTAAGTGTTAAATCATTCAGGCATCTAAACCATTAAAAGACTGATTGATTAAGAGACTGCTAAACAACCCCTTAATGAGTCATTTTTTGATAAGCTAGAATCTCATTTTGTTATAAACTTTGCCACAAAAACATAGCAAGACAAAATCATGACAAGTGAAAAAGAGAACACGTATTTCTTCTTGATTGTCACATTACTTTCTTCTATAATCTTAACTTAGCGCAAACTGATGTAACAACATTGTGTATGTATTAAGAGAATTCACTTCTCATCTATCATCCCCATCTATAATTATACTAGTCTATAATTATATTAGAAGGTATTATTATTTTGTTTTTCAGTTATATAATATTTTTTATAACTTTATCATTATCAATTCATTTTTATCAAGTCAACTATTTTCAAAAATATTATAAAATTTTATAAAGGTGAACAATGTTTATCTCAAATATAAAGATGAACAATAATATTTTTACTATCATCCACTCACAACTATTCTCTTATAATATAAGGATTTACAAAAAATATAAATAAAAAGACGTGAATTCTCTAATATATTATATTATCATTGCTTATTTTTATAGAAAAAGACTTTTAATAAAAAAACTTATTAACTTAAGATTTTTTTATGAGTTTAAAAAAATATTTACATTAGCTTATAAGTTAAAAAATTACAAAATGACCACAAAATGACCATATAGGACGTACTTTTAAAAATCAACGGAAGTTAATAATAGGTGGCAGGGGGTATAATAATAGATTGAATCAAAATAAGTTTTCAAAAGTTAATAAGTCACATCTTTATTACTTTTCAAAAACTTATTTTTACTCTATAAAAATCAATTAAAAAATCAATTGACAGATTGCCAAATACACTTTTTAACTTGTTAACTTTTAATAGTTAACTAAAAGTTAACAGCCACGCGTTTTCATTTTTGTTCACGATTGTGTTTAAGTTGATAAATAACTTCATATTTTGTTCCGGTATATTTTAAAAGGAAATTATTTCGTGACGGCTTTTGAAGCTCTGTTGAAATGCTAAAACAAAATTTAGGCATAGAGATTATAATTACTTTTTTCTATAATTATATGCAGTTAACTTCAAACTCTTTAAAAGAAATAATATCTTGTATATAGTTTGTAGAAGAAAAACAAAAATATTTTAAAATCATAAAAAGTTTAAATATTCTCTTAAGATTAGTTTCAAAATTAATATTTAAAACTGATCTTTTTAAAAAAAAAATAAAAAACTAAATACTATAGAATAATAATAAAGTTCCTCCTAAAACCACACCTCCTAAAACCACAGGCTGACCACCATTGTGTTGTAGTTTTACTTATATACAACAAGAGAATACCAAAAAATAATAATAAATTAAATAAAAAAACAAAAACAAAAACAAAAACAAAAACCCGTTTGAACTTTCATGGCAAACTTGTATCTAGCTCTCATGAAATTTCAACTGTTTTGTGAGCCCCATCAGATTTCTCTTCATGACTAATACAAGACCTATAAATCAAACATTCATATCTCCAAACAATAAAGAAAGCATACAACAACCATGAAAAAGAAGTTCAATATTTCAAACTTTCATTCAAATGGGGTCTTGTTACCTCCAGAGAACATGAAAGTTACTAATTCAACAATATTCTACACTGCAAACATGTTGTTTCCCCCTGATGTCTTCGACTTCACAGGGGTCAACATTTAGCATAATTTATCACACACAATAACAGATCCGAATTAACTAGCTGTAACAAAGGTCAAACCAATTCAGGAACTGAAAGATGAGACCCGTGGAGTACCTTGAAAAAGTCATAGTCAAAAATTCACGAAAGTCAAGATTTTGCGTTTTGATGGAATTGAAGGTCAACCAGTAGCTTCGGCTTCTTGTAGAGAGTGCGCTTCCAGTATTGAGACTGTCTCTTTCTTCGCGCTGCCCATATAACACATAAAAGTCAGGATTTTGCCTTCACTGACCTATGTTTGTCAAACCATGGTCAGCTAAAACAAGCTACTTAAATAAAAGATTATAAATTTCGACTTTCAAGCATTACCTCCCATCTCTCAAAATCTTGTATTTCCCAAGCATAGTGAGGTCAACAACGGTTGATCCTGCCCGTCCAGCTGGCAGGATACCACCATCATAAACAAACGTACAATGTTCCCACAAGCTTTTGAAATCTTTGATGTCAACACTACTTGGTTGACCACTAAGGTTTGCACTAGTCAGGGCCAGTGCACTTCCAGAGCCACGAGCTATCATCCTGATGAAGTCAGAATCAGGTACTCGAACCCCTATACTATCCAATCCTGGGTTTAACGACTTCTCAAGAATACTTGATTCCCCTAAAAAAACAAAGTTCGTTTTTTAGCTAAAATGAATGGAGATTGAACCAGTCAAGCAGGTTACATGTATCAAAACTCACCAAAGAAGTACCTTCTAAATCATTTAATTTCAGAAACTAGATTACCATAGTACCATATTAGTTTCTTGTAGCCATATTTAAAACATCAATTAGTAAACATTGTGTGGGTCGGCCCAACGAGACCAGTTTTGACTTATCCTAGAAAGCACCCGTTTTGTGGTGCCTGTCTATCCAGCTTGTTTGATTATTTTAGCCAAATTGGCTCCTTTGCCATATGAACAATACTCTATGACCCACTTGTAACTTATATTTTATAGCTTACTAGTCTTAGTTCCTTTATAGGAATAGTGTAATATATATCAAGATAGATTTTAATTGTAATTTAATCTCTAGAGCTTTATTTTTAATCCTACAGTCTACACAAAACCGCAGGAACAGAGATAAGGAACCAACTAAGGACATAACAAGCAAGATTGTAAAAGAAAGATATGAAAAAGTAAGTTATTAACAAAGGTAAATGTCTGGTTCAGTTTACACTTTCGGTTCCAAGTTCCAAACCACACACTGACCGATTACATCCAGTATTTCACATAGTAAACCATATAAACCTCAAACCAGCCGACTTGCTTCAGTTTGGACAATTATGGTCCGTTTTAATGGTTAACGAAAACCCCTATGTCAAATATTATAAACAACTACGTCTAGAAAATCTGCATACCACCAATCTGATCATATCAACAGGAAAACAAATTATTGGACTTTCAAAATGTTGAAAATTCTCAGGATATCCTTAAAAACAGAATGCTGCAATTGTCATAGGACATAGGAAATCAAAACAACCATACAAAGTCTGCAGTTAGTAACCAAACCTCTTGCTAACACCACGGTCACCGGCCCAGGAAGGAGCCCCTCGAGCAAGCCATTCGGCAGATGGTCGGTAACCGCAAATCGCCCAATGTCCTTCACATCACCAACACAAATTGCTAAAGGGCTAGTATGCTTACGCCCCTTTATCTCATATATCCTATTAACTGCCTCTATAGAGCTGCATCATAACCCAAACAATCAAACAATCACCACTTAAAACAAACACCCAATTCACACAAGCAAATCGTCGAACACCTGGTGTGCATCCACAAGATCACAAGAAACATGAACAAACATACCAAGCATCACACGCGAATCCATATAGAGTATCAGTGGGCACAGCAATAACTTCACCAGCTCTCAAAGATTCAATCCCTTCATCAGCATAAGCCTCTGTTGCAGGTCGAACGATCCCACATCTGCTTTCAGTACCCTGATTGCAATTATCCGAACTCCAAGCCATTTTCTTGATCGACCCACCTGCAAATCCTCTGTTTTGTTGACGAATTCTTGAAAATTCGAACTTGGGTACACCTGAAATTGTAGGGAAAAACCCAATTGGAGATTTTGAAAGACGAATGACGAAGTTAAAGAAGTTGGAAAGTTTGAAAGAAACGGTTAAAGGGCACCTTGAATATAGTTGAACAGGGGTAATCGAGTGGTGTGGTTTATTGTATACATAAATGGTGTTTATTTGGTGATGTAGTGACGATCAATGTGGCCGCTGGCGACGGCTCTATTGGTCAGAAAGATAAGAAATTCAGTGGAAGAAAGAAGGAATGTATTCAAAGAAAACATCAATCGGTGCAATTAATATGGAAGAAAAATGTAAACATCTTGTCTCGCTATCATAAATTAAAAACTAGGTTTATGGTGTCGCGTGTTGTCACGTGTTATCGCGACTATACGAGTTTTAACATAACATTAAACCAAAATCAATATCAAAGCAAAGGTTTGAAACCATAAAATTAGCAAAATATACAAAGTAAAACACATCAAAACCCAAAATGCATAACACACCAAAACATGCAGAACTCAAAACAAAATCAAAGCCCAACATCATATACAATATAGACGTAAATACGCAAGAAGGCGACACGGTCTAAAATAAAAAACCGACAAAAATCAAAGCCCAAAAAAAACAAACAAAAGGAAAACCCAAACATTAATAGCGAGAATCGACATGATATCGATAACGAAAAAAAGAAAGTAGGAACCCGGAGAAAGACAAAGCCAACGAACCCTATAAACGAACATAATCAAAACACAAATCAAAGAGACGTATCCAAACACCAAAAACCCACAAAAAATCCACACCCGTCAAAACTCAAACCCACACCCAAAACAAACCCTATAACAACACACACACAAACAAAAAAAACAAAAAAAAAAAAAAAAACACAGACCAAATGTTTTAATAGGAATAGATAATTTTACCAGTTGTTTTATGTTTGTTATCAAAAATTGAAAATTAGAGATTAACAAAATACGAGTCATGATAATTGGTTGGTATTTAACTAGAAGTATGATGTAGAAAAACTACAATGATAACAGGCTAAGTGTATGTTTTGATAAAGTGATAGATCTTGTTAACTTGTTTAAATTTTATGGTGTTTTTAATTCATATATAAATTTTAAAATAATTATTGAAAAGTGTTAACATTTTAACAATGACACTTTATCCTCATTAAGCGGTTGTGTTGCGGTGACAATGTTAATGGAATGGGGTGGGGTGGTGGTAGCGGTAGTGGCTTAGAGGCAGCATTGGGTGGCGATGTTGGCATAGAAAGTGATGGTGGTGTTGATGGTCTTGGGTGAAAGTGACAGTGACGAGGCCTAAGGGTGACTATGGTAAGAATAGTGACAACATAAGGAGGTACACGAATGAGAAACTTTGTTCAATTGTTTAGTTCTTTTATGATTCTAAGAGAAACTGGTAATTCATTTACTTAAGATGAACATAAGAGGATTTTTAAATTTTGCTTTAATTTATTTTGTTGTCGAACAATACATATTAAAGAGAAATATCGTTGTGAGTTAGGCCACATGAAGTGGCGATGGTGAGAGGGGAAAGCCCGGGAAAAAGCAAGGCCGACTGGATGAACACCGTGCCCCCAAACCTGGGGAGACCTAACCCGGTGAATTTTCAGTGGGATCTACCAGTATCACTATCAATCTTTAAACATTCTTTTAATAAAAAGAGGGAAATCGAACGAGAAAAAACTAAAACAACATCGTGTAAAAGGAAGAAAAAACAAAAGAAAATAAATAGAGTTGATATATCACATAAAGAAAAACGAAAAAACTGAATGGCTATCTATGACCTTAAAGCAAACACATTTAATTATTGAACATTAAAAGTCGACAATTCTAAAAAGAAGCTATACAATTTAGTTAATAATACAATACTGTAAATAAATATCTAATTTTTGTTTATAAATGCAAATAAGGTTATTCCATGGGGATATAGGATCGCATGTTGACCTTATATATATAATTTTCTAAAAAATGATGGAAATAATGGCATTCAGTCTGTTTTTAAATTTATATGAGTGTATTCCTTATATAATATGATATGGTTATAAGTAATTGTGACTTGTAAATGCAAGATATGTGAAATTTATTATTCAATTGTATTTTTGAGAAACTCTGTTTAAAACCCACTAATTTTTTTTAATATATATTAACTAATTGAGAGTGAATGATAAAAAAAATTAATGATAATGATATAAAAATATTTTTTAATTGAAAGTGAAAGAGAAAAAGTAATGTTTTTAGTATAGTTATATGTATAAGAATAAAAATGAGTTGTAAATACTCTAACTAAATTAAAACTTCAAAATATCATTATATTTTACAATACAAACCATACAACAAAAGCTTTCAAGACACATCAACAAATCTAAATTTCACCACTAAAATATTTCACAAAAAATCCCACAATAATCGTTAAATATCATACAAACAACACAAACCAAAAAAATTAAATTTATGACATCCGAACTCATAATCCTAACCACCGTTATCTCCTTAAACTTATTAAATAAATTTTCATTTTTTAAAAGAAAGCAAACTAAGCCAAGTTAGCTCTCTTTGTAAAGATGGGGATGCGTGACAACGTTGTTCTCGGTGGTGGTGGTGGTGGAGGCGGTGGCGGAGGCACCGCTTGTAGTGGTGATGTAGCTTCATGTTGTGGTGAATTTAAATGATACACATTTAAAGGAGGTATATACTGTGGTGGTGGTGGTGGTGATAATGGTAGTGATGAAGCTTCAACAGTCAATAACGGTGATGGTGGTGCAATTTCAGTAGTTGTAGAATCACGTTGTCGGTTGATACATCATGCCACCATCTTTGCGACCTCAATACCTCCACGACAATGCACTTACAACATATTGCAACCCCACAACCCGCAAGACTTGCAATAATAGCCGATAGCATCGGCTTGAGGCTAGTCTGCACGTCATTAAAATGATTGTCACACGGTGAGTGTTAAATCGTATTATTATCTAGTCATTTTTAACAAGTGACAACAATATTGGAATGGTTACAAGATGTTTGCTAGTCATTTTATTATAGACCAACGTAAATATATATGGTTTTGCTTACCGCAGAGCAAAAATATGAGCGAAAAGGACCACAAATGCGAACTGTATTGATGCATAGTACCATACAAATCTTTGTTTAACTGCAAAAAGAAAAAAAGAAATAATTCAGGATGTTTAACATCAATATCTATGCAAATGTAAAATTTAGAATTATGTTGAGGAACCATGGGTATTAATGAAACGAGACGACTCGTTTCAAATTTTATATTTTAAATTATATGTATAATTTAATTTTCTTATATTGAAATAAACAATTTTATTTATTAAGAAGTATAAATTTAATTATATTATATGAATTTATTGTATTTATATAAATAATATACTTGTTTTAGCTTGCGAACCTAATCGAGTTAGACATACAAAACTTAGACTTGAACACGTTTATTAAACAAGTACTAGCATAGCTTGACCCGGCATTATTTGAGATTTTAACAAGCTGATCTAAAACGGCTATACTTGTTTACAATCTAAACAAAAAAATATAATGACATTATGTTCATTTTTGGTTTATTTAAAATAGAAAGCTTACCCATGGCACAAGAAGTCATGGATGAGAGAAGCCCTAGTACACAAGAAAATGGGAGAGATATAGCAATTGAACTTGCACCCATACTCCCAACCTTCACAAGAGTAAACATCATCAACAAAATCACCATAAATATTTTTAAAAATATAGGATGTGTTTGTGAAAAAATCCTTTTTATAACAAATTAAATTCCATTATTTTAAACAAAACTGTATAAAAATCCACACAAATGTTTACCAGAAGTTGCTCAAGAAAGCAAAAGTATGCAAGTGTGCTAACAATACAAGAATCGGCGCTTCTTGCCACACACGATAATATCACTGTCGAAATGAACACACAAAAATCCACGTTAGATGCTAAAATTCAACTTTAAATCTGAAAACAAATATTAAAAACTTGCCTATACGCATTAACTTCAACATGATGATCATTGCAGCAGTTATATTGTCATCTCGGTTTCTAGCGGTACTTTGGATTCTTAAAAGTGTAACAGGTAGATTCTCGACATCTTGATGGCACACGTCACAAGTTTTGTTACCTTTGATGCTAAACCATTTTATGGCACATTCTTTGTGAGCTAAAGCGAGTTCACCTTTGCAACTACACTCCATCTTTAAGGTTTCTCCGCCTTCACATAATTCGACAAAACATATCCTACAAACGGCCTCTTCTTCGGCTATATCATCCCCCTCGACTTCATAAAATTCAACGTCATCATAGATACGTCAATAAGAGAATAAAGATTGATAATGTTGATTGTATTTGGGGGTAGTGTTTGGATGTGAGACTTGAAAATAGTCATGTGATATCAAATAAATAGAGTCGGGGTTATAGATAATAATGTTTGGTATGAAGCTGTAAAAGTAGATATTTGGGTATTTGAAACCTTTTTATTACTTGTTAAATTTAGAAGATAAAAATTAAAAAAAAATACTTTTTCTATGAAAAAGTTTTATTTATCCAGAGGTTAAAAAATACGTATAACCAGTTCAAAACGCAAATCCAACACCAGCTTTGTGCTCGTCTAGATCACAAGAAATTAGCAAACTTACCATTATTGTCCGTGCTAGCAGGGTTCGATGTCATTGGATCAAAATCTTTCACTTGTGTTTTACGGATCACACGAAAAAGGGGTCTGTTCGTTTATAATGTGTCTTTTCATTGATGATGGGCACAGATTGAGATCGATATATGTGGTCGTATACTTTAGTCTATAATTTATCAAACATTTACCATATTGATAAAAGAATAAGTCAAGGGAGTTCTTGATACTATATCATAAGTTATGCTATAGGATATTAAAAACTTTTATCATGATTTCGTTTGGTATGTAGAAGAACTTAACAACATTGATGGGAAGTTTGTTTGTTTATTTATTAAACAAACAAACATTATATGATTTTATGTTCTATTAGTTAAATGAATAAACAAGAACAAGCTTTTCCTAATTTGTTTATTTACCTTCGTGACACGCTTTCAAAAATATGTTTATCTAAACGAACTAAGAAACATGAACAATTATATTAGAAAAGAATGTTATGTATAATCTAACTTTTGAATTTTTTTCTTGACGTATTAACACAAAAAAAAAACTTTTCGTATAAACGCTTGTGTTTGTTCATTTATTGGGTTAAACTTAAAGAATTAATGTTCTATTTGTTTTGTAACCCTAATTATTATGTTAAGTTGAAGGGTATGAGGTATCCCTATCACTTTGGTGAAGAGTATTACAATGTCATCATAAAAAGGAACATATCAAATAGTAGAAAGCCCAAAGGTACAATTTTAGGTATAACTAGAATGTATACAACCTCTTAATTATTTTTTACTTAAAGATTATGTTTTTTTTTTGTTTTAATTATAACTAACACGTTATATATTTATAAAAAATGTTAACTCATTTCAAGTTTCAACCCAAACCCGCATTAACCCTTTACCCTTGTTTTTATAAGTTAAACATAGAGTTGTTATGCAAACATTAATCAAGCTACTTTTTATAGCAAAACCATTTCACCAAAGGGTCAGAAAATCCAATTAACTCACTTGCAAATTCAATGAACCACCTGCTCTTCTCAACCCGGGCTCAGGGTCCGAATGTCCAATCGGTGTAAAAGGTAGAGACGGTGTTGTGATCTTCGCAAACATTTTTGTAAGTGACCATGATCTTGCAAGAGACGATTTCTCTTGTGGTAGAGAACCCGAGCCTGCAGAAACCATTCTCACTTTTGGTAAAAGATTTTTCTTCAAAGATTTGTTTGTTGATGAACAATTTTCGGGTGATGCCGCCATGATGAAGTTTACTTTCTTGTGAAACCGAGGCGGCAACGGTGGTGGTGGTGGAGGCATGTTTATTTGAACAAATTCATGAGAGGAAGAAGACTCTAATGTTGTTGATGTCATCTCCAAAACTAGATCTTGTGTTCTCATATTGTTGTCGCCCTTAAAAAATAATAAAACAAATCCATTAGACCGATTAAAACAACATTTATTTAGAATTTTGGCAAGAAAAATATAACTTTTTGCTCAAAATTCAAATTGATTAAGCTAGTACCATAACATGAACAATGGGTCTACATAACTTATAAATATAATGAGGTATGATATTAGCTATAAAATTATCACCTTTTTTGAAACTGAAACTAGAATAAAATCTAAACTTTTCCACATTATCAAATAATGCAAAACATAGGGCATTCAGCAACAAACATTTCTGTAGAAAATCATTGTTGAAAGTGTTAGGGGTTGTTTGGTTGGGTTTGACTGACCCCGGTCAGATGTGCACGTCTGACTCGGTCAGACGTGGAGTGTTTGGTTGGTTACCTCTTACCGGAGAAGAGGTCTGAGTGAACCACTTATTCGGTCAGACCTAAATCAAGATCTGACCCGAGTCGGACGTGGAGATGGGTCCGGTGAAACTGCGAGGGTCTGGTCTGCGATGGCGTCTGCATATCGTCGGTCCATGGATAGGCGTCTGCATATCATCGGTCCATGGATAAGCGTCTGCATATCGTCGGACCAACAGGTTCATAGAATATTCAACCATACAAACTATGATCGAATAAAGTTTTGGTCTTTGAAACATTAAAGCTCACAAGAGTTTAATTTCTTATCAACACAAATCTTAATTAAGTCTCAAAGTGTTTTTATTTTTCACTTTGTTTTCACGGGTCTCATTATGTCTCATAGTCTAACAATTTGGGACCACGAAAACAAAAAAAAATAATGTAAACAAATGAGCTTAAGTTTTTCCACATCATTGACATTTAGATAAAAGAAACATTAATAATCATCTAGATAAAAGAAACATTAGCATAATTTTGGGACTTTAATTGGAAAATAATGCAATCCAAATCATTATGCACTAACAAAAGCATCTATAAGTTTACAAGATAGCTAATAAAAGCCGCAAATTGTCGAATCAAAAGCCCTTTTTCCTCATAATTTCAAGTCCCACAACATATGCCATCACCTTAAAAGCTGTAATCATTTAAACAAGATAACAAATATATGAAAGCATTAACCAATATTACTTTCTTTCTTAATGCTTCCAAGAAAGTCAACAATTTAGTCAAGACATGTAAAAGTGATGAATACGATAAAACTTGAAACTCAAGCTATAGCCTATATGATATAAAGTTCCATACTTTAAGATAAAAAGATTTAGATTTATAAAAAAAAAAGAAACACTTTAGCCGACCACGCCTAAATTAAGAGTGTGACGGTAAGCAATCGTATTTTTGCGTGTGATTTTGAAGGTCTCTTTAAAAAAACACTTTTGTCATAAAGTATATACCTTGAGACGTGATTTATATATTAGAAGAAGTTACTTCACAACGTAAACTAAAGCTTAAATAGCATGTAATATATATAATACCAGCATAGTTTTTAAAACGGCATAAGAAGTGAATTTAATGGTGTATAAATCACATCAATATAAACTAATAAATTGAAGATACTTTTTTGGTATTTACTTAAATGTATCTAAACTAAAATTTGAATCCAATGATTGATTCATAATAATAAACAATAAAAAATAAACTAATTGTTTTTTTGTTAATTTAGAATTCAAAGATTCAAACTTGTGCCTTCCAAGTTTTATAAGCATGTAAAAGAGAAGCTCCAATGCTTTAATTAACCATGATTGGACTCTCAAGCAATAACTAAAGGAACTCTCAAAAGTAGCTAAAAGACCAATCTTTGGCTATTGGTACATAATGTCTAAAATACTTTTAGCTTTTCTTGTAGTCCAGAAATATTATGAAAAACAAAACCACAACAACTGCAAATTAGGTTTATTTGTTATCCAATACCCATAATATTTGTTGTTAAGTAATTAGTGAAATGTGCAAGGAGTTATTGCCAACATTCCAACTTCAAAACTTACAATCTTTTGGTACAATTTCATTATTTAAAAATCTTTGTTATTCAATTTCAAAAGTACAGTCTTTATTATTCAACTCCAAAGTTATAATCTTTATTGTTCAATTTCAAACTTTTATAATCTTTATTGTTCAACCGCAAAAGCTCATAGCTGGAAACAGAATTGATGTGATGGCTAGAGTTTTATATTTTTAAGATTAAAACTATTCGTAAAACGTTTGGCTCATGATCATCAAGAAGTCCTAATAAACTTATAAACCTACCCTCATAATCAAACATGCCCAGATGTTTAACTATCGACGAAGATTATACGTTTAGTATTTAAATCTAAATTAAGAATGACCCGTTTTTACAACCATATTGAAATCCAACACAAAAACATTAAGAAATTAGTTAAAAGAGAAATAAAAACTAACCATGTGAATTGGGACTGCAACTTCTTCAGTTTGAGGAGAACTTGAATTATGCACCTGCTCACCTGCAGATTTAATGCCATTATTTTCTTGAAAATTCATGATTTCATGCAGCAATTTGAGATGAGTTTTGTTCTTTTTGGAGCAATTTGATGTGTGTAAGAGAGAGAGTGTGTGTGTTAGTGTTTTGTGAAAGAGAATCAAGTTTGTATAAATATGAGCATAATATCATCAGTTTTCATGTTATTATTTGTTAGAATACTTTATATCTGAAAATAGTTATTTTTATATTTAACCTAATATGTGTTCAAATGAATTTATGAAATTCAGGATTTGGCTTTATGTACGAATAAATCAGTTTAAGTATTATTTAAAGTTGAGTTATACAAACACTCATTTATGTTATTAAAACATCTTATTGTCTCTATCTCTCTATGTATCTATATGTATGTACAGAAATATATATAAAGAATAAAATAAATTAGGTGTGTTAATAACATGCCTCATTATTTATCCTTACTAAATTAGTGGTGTGATTTAATTTTCAAGTTAACAAAAAGAATAATTTAGAGTAGATTGTAAGAGTGTGTGTTCGTCTTCTGGAAAAAAAAGAAACTATCGTATTATGCTAATATACACCTGCTTGATGAATAAAAATCGTATTACATGAAAAATATATTAAATTTTGATACAGAGGTTATGTAAGAGGTAGCGGATGTATATTCGGACAAATTGAAGAGAAACAAACAAGCTAAAAAAATTATTCAACTTAAAAATGACATAACTTGAGTTACATCTAGAGTTGAGAGGCCATGAGTGATAACGTGAACATTTGTATGGGCAATATCAATATATCATGCAACCAACACCATAGGCGATGTGTCCCTTAGACCCAAATTCCATTATCTAGAACTGCAATTTCAAACTCGATGGTTTTCTCCAATTTTACGAGTTGTTATTTATTTTATTTTTATACATAAAACACGCTAATTTTAGTAAATTACGTGGTTATTAGGTGGTCGACAGTTTTAATATTTTAAAAAATTCAATCAGTCGAATTTAGAATTACTATGTAAAAGTGCTTAATTTAATAATCTACACATTAAATTTTAGAAAAATGTCACAAAATAGTAATCAAGTTTTAAAAGTGTTTTAATTTAGTTACTCATGCATATTTTTCTCAAATTGGACCTCCAAACGATCAAATCGAGTCATTACCAAATTTTATTATGACAAGAAAGTAATGATGAAAAAACCATGAGAGTTATAATTTTCAATATATAAAATTATATTAAAAAATAAAAAAATGTTAATTATGAAAAAATATAAAAAAGTGCCTAAAATTTACGTCAACGTTTTATATCAGCATCAAAAGATAAAAAAATATTTTCTAACTGAATCTAAAAATATTTTCTAGCTTTTTTTGTGAGAACTCTAGGAACCAATCTCAACCACTAATTCTCAATGGCAAAATTGTAATTACAAAAACATATTTAAAAATTTTATAAATCAAAAAATAACATAAAAACAAAAAAAAATAAAAACAAAAAATGTTCCTCAACTTTCCCTCTTTCATAAAAAAATATAAAAAATAAAAAAAAATCTCTTTTTTTAACGAAATTCGTTTTACACATGTGTAATATCGGATTTACACATGTGTAAATCCAGTACTACACATGTGTATAATTAGATTTACACATATGTAAACAACAGATGTACAATTTTTTTTATAAAAGTATATCAATATGATAGGCGTTAGAAAGATAAAAAATTCATAATAAAATTCAGTATTTTTTTATCTTTTCAACACCTATCAAATTGATATACTTTTCTAAAAAAATCGTACATCCGTTGTTTACATATGTGTAAATCTAGTTATACACATGTGTAGTACTGGATTTACACATGTGTAAATCCGATATTACACATGTGTAAAACGAATTTCGTTAAAAAAACGGAAATTTTTCTTTATTTTTTATAAATTTTTTTATATTTTTTATAAAAGAGGGAGAGTTGGGGAATATTTTTATGTTTTTATTTTTTTATTTTTATGTTATTTTTTTATTTATAAATTTTTTAACTATGTTTTTGTTAATTACAATTTTGCCATTGAAAACTAGTGGTTAAGATTGGTTCTTAGAGTCCTCACAAAAAAAACTAGTTATTTGATTCCTCCCCTATATATATATATATATATATATATATATATATATATATATTAGAGACAAACCCATCTCAAACAAGTTATTTAGATCAGAAATAATCGAGTGCATTTACAACCATCGCTTGTGGCGAAGTACTGGCAAAATTTATGTTTCTTACGATAGACATATTGGATTTAAGTCTTACTTGAAATCCGGAGTAAATTTAAGTTGGAATTGAGTAGAATTCGGTTAGTGCACTTCCATTAAAAGTGTGTGTATATTTATTTGAATGCCTAAAATACCCATGTATTATTAAGAGAAATATAAATAAAATCAATTTTGTATTTTCCCAAAAAAGTTACTACAGTTCCGTGTTTTCTTCATGTTGCTATAAATAGAATTAAGAAATTGGTGTTAAACGTAATACAAAAGCATTTGCAATTGGCTTTGGTGTAATTATTGACATAAGGATGATGTTCCGAGTTTCTGATTTTTAAGGTTTCAGGTTTTAATCTAATTTACATATCAGAAAGGTTCACTCAAGTACTAACAATAGTTTCAAATATCATTAAAAAATTATACAAAAGCATTTAATGTTCATTCATTTGTTTGATTAAAGTGATAAACATAATTTGTTGTTTTTTTTAAATACTGTTAGTTATATCTCATTTGTGTATGTATAATGTTCATGAATCACGAAAACATACATGTTACATTGATATCTGCCGACTTAACAGGTGAGTTGTATGAAGACAACACTCAACCTCACTCACTTTATTCTTATATTGTTAATCCTTTATTAGAAAAAAGAAATAAAAGCATATATGAGAGGGGGAATAAGAGAAACATAAATGTGTAAGAAATAAAATAGAGATATGTAAATGTAATAATAGATTTTGGGTTATAGATTGAGATTGAACAAAAGATTATATAATTGTTGTATCATGTATAGTTATATTTATTATACCTTAAATGTAAAGTTCAATAAATATATTTATTTTTTATTCAATCTAAACTCATAGGGAACACATTGTTTCCTTTTTAGTCTTGTGGTTTAAGACCGCTTCACTTAAACGCAAGACTAGCGTTTTAAACAAAGCGGCATGTTTTTTGCTTTTTTTTTCTTTCTTTCATTTTCTTTTTATTTTTTCAAATAAAATTCTTGCAAAATTATAAAAAAAGAAGAAGAATTTCGATCTCATAACCGAAGCACCACCACTTCATATGTTTTTTATGTATTTAATCATGTTAATATCACAACACCAACGCATTTAACAGAGTTTACAAACTTGGCGCGACATGCAGAATTAATTACTTGTTTATATACTCATTTATGAATGTCGGTGGTATTTTCTTTTTTTTATCCTTTTATAATATTAGTCAAATACATTTCTTTGGAAGTAGAAATCATCAGTTCCTCTTAGTTCAATGGTAACTTCCAAGCCATGGATGCAGGTTCGATTCATGGGAAGGACATAGCTTTTTGTTTCTCTTTTTTTTCTTTTCTTTTAAATTACATTCTTTTATTTCTTTTCTCAAATTCTTTTTCGTTGTTAATAACTTTTCCGTTTCAATGTTAGCTTTAAAACGTGTTGTACATCATGCTCAAATTTTACCCTTTTTCGCTTTAAAATTTTCTTATATATACTTCTTTTACATTACATATTTTTCATCTCCTAAATAAATCATGTGTTTTGTTTATGCACTTAACAATACTAATATCATAGTTACAATAGGTGTAACACGTATGACCCACCACAACGTACGGGTTTTTTTAATCGTTAAAAAGCCATCGGTATATATAACATATTTTTAGGATGTTAGAGCATATATCTCAATATAGCTTTGCACTCTATTACGCTTGTATATAAATTATTATGCATATTATTACGCTATGTATATAAATAGTTAATAGTTAATTATAATATTAAGATACATAATTACGCACAAGACATTAACTTCATAACAAATATTATTTTCTAAATTTATCTATACTATAAATTAAAAATTTTGAATATAATCTTTTTTTGTTTTTTTTTCGTTTCATATCTTGGCGTTTCATGATTGGTTACTCACCCATGCTTTTTCTTTTTCTTTATTTCATGTCTATCACTCGACCATCAATTATCAATGTATTTTTAAAAGCTGATAATATAAAGACACTCATTTGGATAAATCGACACCCTTCGTACGTCGCTTTTGATTCTATACGCGAAGTAGAGGGTTGAAAACATTACAACAAAGAATGTTCAAGGGGGCTGTCAGAGTACTATACGCCCCATATACGACATATATGGGATATACGACATGTATTGTAAATATTGACACTGACTACAAGAAAAAATTTAAAGGACTGTCAGAGGGGTTATACGCCCCCCCCCCCCCCCCCCCCCCTATACGACACGTATGAGGCTATACGATGTGCATAAAAATTTGGGTTGTTAATTTATTATTTTTGTGTGTATAAATATCCATACCCTTTTAAAATTTGGTTGTTCCTATAAAATAAATTGAGTATTTAATTAAAAAATCCACTGGTTTTAGACGAACAGATGTGACGGTTTACTTAAATAGAATACGAAAATAATAATTTGAAATAAAAAGTGTAAGAACTCTATAAATAGTAAATAAAAATACAATAAAGATATCACACTTAAATGAAAGAGATAATAAAATACGGTTAAAATTTGGTTTTGTTTTTGACATTTCTCTATCTAAACATAGTTAAAACGTATTTGACACATTTCAATATTTCATTGATTCCATTTTACAATTTCACACGTTACCAATTAAGCATAACCAGGGAAAACCACAACGAGCTACGCATGTCTACTTTAATAATTTCATATATTTTACGATTACTATCTGATTGTTTTTTTTCCTAATTTTTAAATGAAAACCTTATTTTCACAATGAGTTTTATTGTAAATTTAATATGTGTCCACTAATTTTTTTTTTTGGAACGGTTAAGGTCATCTGCCTAACACATTTCCGAAGGGAAGCGTACATCAAGCGTACCACTATTTTTCGCTAGTTCCACAGGTCACACACACCACTATGGTGAAATCCTCGAAATCATAATCGAAGCCGTGACCTAAATGACCACGAGTTCTACGCTTCATCCTTATGCCGTTGAACCAAATAGGCGTTCAATCACTGCCAATAATTTGTTAAATTGAAATAACTAGAGCTATTCATGTAATTTCCATATTTATTTCTACATAAAAACAGATATTATCTCAATCTATGTATACATATAAAGGAAAGTTTTGAAGTGGCACTTGTTAAAATATTAGGATTTCTCGTTTTCATTTTCTTGCATCTTTCTTTTAATAAATGATAAAGTACGTATTAATTATTTTATTTATTTAACACGTGTAATACAAAAGATATTAACCTAGTATAGTAAATAAAAAAAGGTTTAACCACATGACAAGATTTTAGCCAATGCACTGCCACATGATATCTTCACATCATACAATTGTCATGTGATGTTTTATTAGCAGTATGGTTTTTAAAAAAAATGTTTAAATGATATTTAATTTCTAATTAAACAACATTTTAAAAATAGATTTTAAAAGTATCATTGAAACAGAAATTTGAAAACTTTAAATTTCAAATTCAATCCAAAAATATTTCTAAAAATAACTAACAAAATTAGTTAAAATTTAAAATTTAAAACCAACAATTTGAATATTCAAATAGAGCATATGAAGTTCACAAATATAAAATTGTAATCGTCATAATCAATTCAAGTATTTTGGGTTAATAATTTCAAATTTTGAAAATCTTTTATATTTAAATAATATAGTATAATATTTGTTTGCATTATATAAATAATACTATTATTTTATTTTATATATACAACAACTTTTTTTGTATTATGGTTCTTACACTATAAAGATATTTTAAAAATATATGAAATAACTTCTTTTATAATTAAAGAGTTCAAGTGTTCTGCATGAATAACTTCTCTTAATTCTATATTATTCACACAATCATTATATCCAATTCATTTTGTATTGTATTCAATTACAATATTACATTCACTTGTATTTAAAAAATAAGTTTTTAATGATAAACCTTAATACTGATATTTTTTATCCTGTAACCATAACTTACACTTTGTTTATTTTTTATGTATATTGGGTTATACATTAATGATAAACCATCAAGTTACTTCTCAACATGATAAACCTTATACGTAATTATAATCTTATTTTATTTTCAAGTATGATCTTATAATGCATAAATTTTTATTACTAGTTATTTAATATTTTATTTATATAATCCGTGTAATATACGAAAACTAACCTAGTATGCCATTTATGAACGTTTCTAGAAATATTAGTGATAAATGATTGTTCCTTAGGTAGTACCTCGAACCCTATAATACTGTTAGCCATGTTTCTCTTTGATCACGTAAACCATCTCCAATAATAAGAATGTCCAAACACGCTTGCATTTTCACATAATCACCTACTATTAAATATATTTGCTAAATCCAAATTAGTTTTTGAGCGATGAAATTTTTATAATTTTTGCATTTATTCAAATAATATAACTTAATTAAAAAACTATAATATATAAAAGTTAACAAATAAATTAATTAAAATATAAAATTAAATAAACTAAAAAAAGTTACATAATTAAATTTAAATGGTACATGTCCAAGAAATTAAAAATATAAATTTATCTAAAATTAAAACGTTAAATTCCCTAAAAATATTAAAAAATATAGGTTTTTTTAATTAGTTGTATGATATTTTTTTATTTTGTAGTTTAAGAGAATATAAATAAAAGTTATTGGTGTTGTTGTTGTTGATGTTGTTGTTGTTGATGCTTTGTTACTATGATTGTTTCCATTGTTCATAAATTAAAAAAGAACATACATTTTTATTTATAAAAACCTAATAGTTACATTTTTTACTATAACTTGTAATATTAATATCGAAAATTGTATAAGTTGTCCTATTATCATAAATTTATACATTTAATATAAATGTAGTCTAATTAGAATATGTCTATGTTAATGTTATCATTGCTATTGAAGACGAGCACTTACCAACGTCAACCACTACCTATATATATATGATCCAACATGCCAATCTTCATCAAATCGCTTTTAATTTTCAAAGTTTGTGATTGCTACAACTACAGTCACAGAGCATAGACCCAACATATATTGCATTTTCATTCGTATCTAATCTACTATAGATGGGGATCATTCATTATTATTTTGTTATTACTATGTACATTTGACATTAATGCATAAAGGAGAGTATTGCGATGGCAACACATAATTAAATGCTACACAACGGCACAGGTGAATTCGTACTAACTTTTTTTAACGATAAATATGTGACCATGTTTCGAAATATAAGTGTTATCTTAATTGGCTTTATCTATTAGTTTTGGAGCTGAGACTGCACCCCCAACCCTCTTGGGAAGAAACTTATTGATGGAAAAACCACCATTTTAGTTCTGAGCATTTTGCTTAAAGTAAATTCGTACACCTACAAATGTCATAATTTTAATATCTAGTACTTGATATAGTAAACGTGACGGACAAGATGGTGGCATTCCTCTTCCTAACGGTTTATCCTTGTTAAACACCATTAAAGTCTACCACTTTTTTTATTGGTGATTTTAGATAGGGGTGTTTAAAAATATTCGAATCCGAGAATACAATCCCAAAATCCGAATCCGAGATATCCGAATTTTCAAATATCCGATATCCGATTTTAGATAGGGGTGTTTAAAAAGTTTCGGATATTCAATTCGATAACTAAAAATATTTTTTTAATTTTACATATATGTTTACTTTAGATTGAGATTTTTAGTGTATATTGTGACTTTTATGATATGAATTAGTTTTTAATATTATTTTTATAATATTATATGTCTAATTATTGTAAAAAAATTAATAAAAAATGAAATTCGGATATCCGAATCACTATCCGAATCCGAATCCGTATCTGAAATTTCGGATACAGATTCGGATAGTGATTTCCACTATCCGAAATTTTTGGATATCCGAACTTTCGGATATCCGACTTTAAACACCCCTAATTTTATATACATGTTGCTCTTTTGGGTAATAGAGATTTACATATAGCATTTATACTCGTTGAAATTGTTCGCTGAAATTTATTCAGGAAAAAACGGGAACACAATTCCCCTTAAATCTATGAAAATGGGAAACATCAATGAAGTTGGCGAAATCTGGACGAGTAGGAATGCCTTTAATGACCAAATGAGAAGTCACAATAACTATCAAACAAGTTGAGAAATATAAAGTCTACACTTGTTTATGAATGTTAAGCCGTCAAGCACTTAGAAATATAATGGATCTAAAAGGTGAAGCCCCTCAAACCAAAGGCCGTTCTAAGGGGCAAAGCTTTTGGTTGGAAGTTGCTTCCATGTTTTATTATGCATCGCAAGTTGCTTCGAAATTATAAAGTTGCTAAAAATTACATAAAATTGATCTTAAGTGGCGACTTTGGTAATTCGGGTAGCAATTTTAGTACTTGGTACCAAAAGGTTGATCACACCAACAAAAGCACGATACCAATTGAAGTAGTGGTAGCAAACAAATGAGCGATAGTAGCTCTATTATTTCTGTTATTTTATTTGATGTAACAACTACTTATTTAACTGTCAATTGATAGCTTTAACAACCGATTAGCAAACTCTATTGTGTAGAGTTGCACCATTTCATTTAAGTGTTGCACTAATTCATCATGTATAAATAGTAAATGATTTCATCAAATTTTAGTATGAAAAATCCTAATTAAATTTCTTACATAGTCTTGAACTTCTTAAGAATTATCAGATTCTATATTCATGAGTATCTACGAAATAATTCATTCTGGAAACATATCATTTACTTTCAAAACTTTTGGATCAGGGTCGCATCAGTTATCAATAATATAACCGAAAAAATCGAGTAGTTGTTTTCTCTATTTAAAGAAGTGCAAATCACATTTCAAATGCTTTTGCCCCTCTAAAAGAAAGCTCAAGTTCCGTGAGTAATCAAGTTAAAGAATACTAATAATCAAAATTTAAAAAGAAAAAAAAATATGAATTTTGTTGTCTAACCAAACAAATGTCGACACTCTTGGAGTCTTGGATAGTTAGATTTGTGGAGTAGAGTTGAACACGATTATCATATGGGTAGGGGCCCATGGGCCCAATATATATTATCTATTAGTCAAAAGCTTTTGCCACTTAAAAAGTTTTGTTTAAAGAATGACTCACTTGTGTCGTGTAATTCACTTTTGTCGTGGACATAACTAGGATGGCAATCGGCAAACTATTCGAAAAACGTGAAACATTTGGGACGGGTTATCGGTTAGTAGTTTAGTATGTGATACGGATGAGATTAGTATTAAAAAGAACTTATAGGTTTGAGAGGAGTATAACATTATGTGGTACATGTTTCATTATCGGAACACATATACCAGCATCAAAACCGAGTATATTAATATAGTGTACAATTTTTTTAAAAATGATAAATAGCATGTTAAAAATGCTAGAAACCTAAAAATTTGAAGTCCATAGAATTATTATAAAAGTATGGTTGAATAATTTATATTTTCAAGTTTATTTTGGAGATGATTGTAATATCGAATTCAAACCGATATTCAACGAGTAATCTGTAATCACATAAGACCATAAATAGGTACACCAGTAACATAGATATTAACTAATAGATAGCAATTAAATATGAGACTCAAATAACCAAAATGCCGTCATATGCGTATACTGATATTACATGAGTCATGACTCATGAAGATTGAACTTTTAAGTTTTGGGTTTGGGCTCAAGTATTATGGGCAGCCCATGTAATAATGTCGTCAATGGGCATGTTATAAAGCATTCATAACATATTTTCTAAATTAATTAAATGTATTCCCTATTTCACAATTTACTGTTTAATTTGTATTTTTAAGAAGGTGTAACTTTGTAAAATAGTAATCAACTTTCAAAAGTGTTCCAATTAAATAACTCAAGTTTTAAAAATGTTCCAATTAGATCACTCATATTTTATTTTTTATACAAGTTAAAAGTCATAACATATTTTTTAGCATGTTATACTTTTGGATTCAGTTAGAAAATATTTTTTTCTATCTTTTGATGCTGATATAGAACGTTGACGTAAATTTTAGGCACTTTTTTTTATTTTTTTATAATTAACATGTTTTTTTTTATTTTTTAATATAATTTTATATATTGAAAATTCTAACTCCAATGTCTTTTCCATCATTACTTTCTTGTCATAATAAAATTTAGTAATGACTCGATTTGATCGTTTGGAGGTCCAATTTGAGAAAAATATGCATGAGTGACTAAATTAAAACACTTTTGAAAACTTGGTTACTATTCTGTGACATTTTCCCTTTTGAGAAACACAGTTTAAAATCCAATAATGTTTTTAATATATTTTAACTGGATGTGAGTGAAAAAGAGAGAAAAAGTAATAATTAAAATATAAAGGTATTATTTTATTGAAAATAAGAGAAAATATAATTAATTTTAGTGTAATTATATGGGTTAGTATAAGTAATAGGTTGTGAATGTTGTTACATGTTTTCCTCGTAAATGGGCCTGACGCAAGGTGAGATCCACTAGTTAACAATTTGTAACGACAAAGGTCAACTCATTTTAAGCACATAGTATAAATTTTTATATATATTAGGATATTTAGATGATACTTGGTAAGTTGGCAAGCATAGAAATCTGGCGTTATATTAGTCATATAAAGAGTAAACTCGTTTAGATTCGAGAACATAGTTAAGGTCAATATAGATACTTAGATCCAGACTCGTATATAAAACAAACTTAAACTTTGACGCGATTTAAGCTTTTTACGAATCGATTTCGAGTAGTTCGCGAACAACTGCACTCGTTCATATCTTGTATTCATCATGCATCGGAGAGAGGTTAAAGAAGAACTAGTTTGTATAATCACATGGTATAGTGTTAATTTTGTATCAAACCTCTTATATGACAATCAAATAACCAACTATATATTATATTACATCCGTCGCATGTTATAACATTTTATAAACTAGAAATTAAATCCACACGATGTAGTGTGTTTGCAAACTTCGTTACATGTGTTGCAGCTGTGATATTAACGTGGTTAAGTATATACGTATGAATTGCGGTGGCTCGGCTCTAGAGATTGAAACATGGATAGAAAACAGTACTATATCTCGCATGTTACGACTAAATTATTAAAAAAGTATTTTAAAGGGGAAAAAGAAAAGAAAATTGCAAAAGAAAAAAACAAACAAATAAACCCAAAAAAATAAAAGAAATGCATCTTGTAGGGATCAAACATGCATGATCTAGCTCAAAGAAGAGAGCTTTAACCAACTCAAACATCGTCTATTATTTTTGTAATAACATTTGAAAGACACATATTGAAGTAGCAAAAACATCAATTGCTCTCCATTGACCACCGACATTAATGAATGGGATATAGTAAATTTACATTGTAATATCTAATAACTTCAACTTATAATTTAAGGTTATAAGAGATGTTAATATATAAGACCATCTCCTTTCGGTGAGTAGATTGACGCTTTGAATGTATTTACATCAATCGACTCTTCTCTTCTCCCTCTCATAGACAATCTTTCGTCTTCTAAAGACGTGTCCGTCCACACTGACTTTTCCCCTCTTTTTCTCGAGCGTCAACCTCTCTCCTCGACACACATCCCATCAAAAGCATAAATGATTGGACATAAAATGAAAACACAACGTCTAACGTCTGCAAAAGCTAAAATCACATATCTCATGTCGAATCAAGATTTACATCACATCTCACCTGTTGGCTCAATAAAGCCCATGTGGTTTAAGAATTGTCAAAAATAACCCCTAAAGTTTGACTCTTTTACAATCTCACAAAAAAAACAAGATGATTGTAAACAAAATAAAATTAAAATGCAACGTCAATGTCTACAATAGCTAAAGTCACATCTCCACTCGAATTCATACAACATCTCACCTGTTTGTTTGGCCCAATAAAGCCCATGTAGTTTAGGAGATGTCAAAAGTACCCCCTAAAAGTTTGATTCTCATAGATGTATATAGAAAACATTAAATAGTCACTATTGCCCCTCTAATTTTTTTTGTCTCATCCATAATAGTAAACACTCATTGGTTGGTGCCAATGACCATTTTGTCCTCACATATAAACAATTTTAGCCAGATCAACTAGGGCCACTTCTATGGTTTGCTAGAATAATATCTCAACACATCATCATTTGCATGTGTTAAAAAAACCTAATTATTGTTTCAATTATGAACAATTGTTATATATGTTTGTTCAAATATACATTATTTATACTTAACACATTAATAACTATATTAAAAACACGAGATGAAAACTTATTTCCAGTCAAATCTTGGCCCGACTACTAGACCCGAATTGGAAATTACATATTTGATCCATCTCATTTTGTAACTTTTAGTCAAATCTTTGAACTAACAACTCACGTTATATTAGGTGTGGCAATTATGTTTGTCTGTGAGTTAAATCATAGTGTTTTTACCCTTTTTTTATTATAACTTTTAACCGTCCAACTCAATATCCTTAAATATAAATCATCTGTGTTCAAAGGCTAGGCGTTTGTTTTGTCACCAAATTGAGTCATCTTTGATGATTTCTCATTACTTCCCTGTTGAGCCGCGCCTCTTCGCCATTCGAGAGGTACATCATAACTAAATACACAACCCTAAAACATAAACCCCAAGGAGGACTAGCATCTTCTGTCAACAGTTAGTTAGTCCTCTTCACCATAATGACTCCCACGATCTCATCTCGCTTGAAACCAGTAAAGTGGTAAGCCTGAAAGCTTTTCCGAGTAACTACTAGGATATGGATGAATTTAGTCTTTAATTTGTCTAACATAACAACTTCTTAAAGTCACTCATGGGATACTGAAAGCATTCGTTTTAGCCTCTTGCTTAAGTCTCCCTAACGGTCGACCTTGGTCTCGCTCCTCTTCTCGACGATTGTAGCGCTTAAAGTAAAGGATCAAACAAGAACCGACTCTTTTTTGCAACACTTGCATTCTTCTATGCAAGACAAAACCTTAGAAAGAACAAAGAAGTTGGATCCAAATAAAGTATGCTTAGACAGTTTTTCGCTAAACATAAGAGAATCAAGAATTTTTTACCGTCCAACTCATTAAAGTCGTTTACCAAAAAAGAGTCAAATGGGTTGACGATTTATAATCAAGTTTTAAACTTATTAAAAACAGTTGACAGCTCTAATAAATGAAATAATAATGTTGCTAAGTTAAGTAGTTTAATTAAAAATAACTAAGGGTTTCAACCTGTAAATGTCGATCAATAAACAATCCATTTAATTAAACACATTTAACATAGAACCTAAACACAATGTCTTTGATTAATGATTAGATATGAACCTAAAACTTTGATTATTATCATAGAACCTAATACAGTTAATAACATATCCATGTGACTATCTTGTTAATCTATTAATTTAAAAACAACTAAACATTTTGCTTCAATATAAACCGTTTAGAAAAAAATTATTATTATAATTCTCAATTTTAATTTATAAAGATTTTACTTTTTTAAAACACTAAATTTAAAATATTGTATTTAAAAAATATATATATGTTTTAGAAAAAATTCTTATTTACATAAATTTGTTTCTTTATAAATAACATTGACAAAAAGAGCTATTTCTTAATTAATTAAAAAGTATTTTTAGTTTATAAAAAATTAAATAATATTTATTAGTAATTATAGTAACTACTAAATAGAAGAGAGAAACGAGGAAACTTATATCGAAAGAAATATTATGTTACCATATGTAATATCTAGTTAATTTTTTATTAGAATAATAAGATTTAACTATTTACAGCAGTCAAAACCTATCACAACAACTAAAAGAAGAAGTAATTAAGAAAAAAAGATGTAATATAATTATTACAAGATATAAAAAAGCAGGAGACAAGAATGGGCCTAGAGCTTTCTATAAAAAGAAAAGAGCTTTCAATTATGTGAGTAAAGATGAACTGTCAAAACACAGTAAATATTTGACAAATAAAAGCACATTGTGATAGGATGATACCCTTCTGTTAAACCCCATCCACATGTTACCACTCACAAACTACCAAAAACTTTTAATTTCTATCATACCCCACAACACCCCTATCTTCATGGTAATTGGAGCCATGTCTACAAGATGCATATTCAAATGATTGCAATGTGAACCATACAATAATATACATACATATATATATACATATATATATATACATATATATATATATATATACACACATAACAGAGTAATTTTTCTCCATGTATAACACATCCACTGTCATGTTAGAATAAATTCAATCACGAGACACACGGCTATATAGTCATATATCTATCTTTACTCTTTAGTCCGAATAACTCACAAACCATGAGTTATAAAGGTAGAAAAGGTGGATACGTGGATCTGGTTCATATATCGTTTACTACAAGATACAAAAAGGGATACACATAGAGCTGCAAACGAACTGCACGTTCAGCGAACAATTCGTGAATCGTTTGGCGGAAAGTTCGCTTATGTTCGTTCGTTTATTAAATGAACGAACACGAACAAGAAAATTCCGTTCGTTTAGTTAAACAAACGAACATGAACACAAGTCGCGTTCGTTCATTTATGTTCGTGAACGTTCGATAATGTGTTCGTTTATGTTCATTAATGTTCGTTCGTGAACGTTCGATAATGTGTTCGTTTATATTTTTAATTATTATGATAGTTATTTTTATGACTATTATATCAAAAAAAAAATTGGTATTTATGTTAACTACTTATTTATTTTTTATTGATTTTGTATAATGTTTGTAATAAAAAATATAAAATTGATTCTAACATAAATCTATAATAATTTGTATTCGTTTGTGTTTATGAGTTTTTTTGTGTTCGTCATATTCATGAACAGTTGTTTGTGTTCGTTCCTTTTATTTGTGTTCATTTGCGTTAGGTAAGTGTTCGTGAACAGTTCATAAACATGTTCATTTTCTTAATGAACGAACACAAACAAGAAATCCCGTTCGATAAGTGTTCGTAAATAGTTCATGAACAAGTTTATTTCTTAACGAACGAACAAGAACAAGGTCTTGTTCGTGTTCGTTTGCAGCTCTCGATACACATGTACAAAAGATAGTTACTTAGAATCTGATTCATGTATCATTTACTTTTGGAACATGAAGGTGGATACATGAGTAAAACTTGACGCGACCAAATATGCACATATCTCATGGTTTATATTGCATCATATGCATGAAATTGTTCCGAGATAACTATAGATTGACAAAAATGGGTACTTTTGTGATTTTCGAAAAAGAATAATGATTTTTAATTGTTTTAACTTTCATGACTTACCCCCATCTTATTCAAATAAAAATCTGTTACTGTGGGCCCAACAGTAATGCAGTAGTAACAATGTAACATGGTAAACAAACCTGAAAATAACACACCTTTGGAGTTTATTGGTACATAATAAAGTACAGAAAACCAAGAAAATTAACAAAAGAAAGGTTAGAAAAAACCTATGGTTAGGGCTTCAAGAACCCATAACAGCACAATTGTAAACAAACACACCAGCATGTTCCTTGACCCCAAGAATCTTCCAATCCAAGATCCCATTTTTGACCCTGATTTTGGGCTCCATGAGTTCAGAACAATGGCTTCACCCTCTGGTCCCCTTTGACCACCCACAACCAATAGCTCGTCCCCACAAGCCCTAAAAGCTAAGCCCCAACCGTTAGATGAATCAGCTCGAACCGGAAGCCTTCCCAAAACATCCCATGAATTCTTTTCTTTATCATATTTTTTAACCATGTTGGTAAATACTCAACTGCGTATAACTGATTGTCAACAACTGCTACAAGAGGTGGTGCCATTGCAGCCCTGTTTACATTAGGGTACATTCCATCAATCTTTCTCCATTTTTTTGTCTTCAGATCGAATTCTTCCCCGCAAGTTAATGAATCATTTGGATTCGTCATTCCTCCTATCACATAAAACTTTTCATCCATGAAAAAACCAGCACATAACCTACGTGGGGTATGCATATTGGGTAACATTTCCCATCTACCCGTTGATGAATCATATAATTCTGCTGATTTCAGAATGTTACCATTTTGGTCACTACCACCTGCAACTATAGCAACTGACCCGAGACTCCCTGATGCAAATAAACAACGGGGATGACCCATATTATCACACTTAACCCAATTTCGGTATACCAAACTGTACTTCCATATTGCGAACTCAAACAATTCACGCCCAAAAACCAATAATTCACTACCCACAGCTAAAGATTCTTTATCTGCATGATTGAAACATTCATCACAAGGAATTCTAGGCAATTGCATCCACTTTTTGCTAATTGGATCAAACGCCTCCCATCCTCTTGGATCACAAACCATATACACCCAATGTTCTATAATCCCCATCTGTTTCCTTAACTCATACATATACCCACTGTTCATAAGGCACTTAAACCTAGAGTTTACGCAGGAAAGTGAAGCGTAATCGAATCTACAAGCCCTTGCAAGACAAATTAAAGCTACATCATCGTATAATCCCGGAAGAAGAGCATCATTTGATGTGTAATTTAGCCTACCACCATCTCCTCTTGTCTGCCTCATCTTTCCTACCTTACTTTCTTCTTCTACTTCTTATTCCTTGAATAAATTGTCAGATAAACAGTTCTTTAATCTTACAACAACTACTTTGCAACTTCTGTCAAAATCTCAACCATTTTTCACTATACCTAATAACTTATACCCCCAAATCAAAACCTGCAGTTTGAAAAACTCCTATATGTCCTCATCTCACCAAACTGAAATCCAAATTCAACATTTCCCTACATCCTATCCATCAATCTATAGCTTTTACGCTAGTCATAATCACCTGAAAAAGCCCCAAAACAATTCACTAAAATCACACATGCAAAATTGAAGCCACACATATCAATTTTTTCATCTTCAATCAATCAAAATCCATCAAATCGCATGATAATTCACTCAGATTCTTCCAAAACAATGAATCAAACATACGCAACATATGCAAATTCGAAATAAGCTAAACAACCGAGATCGAAACACAACAAGAGCATGAGAACGTTATAATCTCACCTTACAACGACGGCAGATCCCGGCGATGACAGAGCCACCGGAGCTGATGAAATTCCGATCGCCGGAGTCACGCAGGCGGCCGGTGGCCGGAGATAAGTGTTCATAAGCAGAAATTTCACCGGAAATCGTACGGAATTTGATAAATATGTGTGAATTTGTGTGTGAATTTGTGTGTGA
Source organism: Flaveria trinervia (assembly GCA_025506515.1). Lineage (NCBI taxonomy): Eukaryota > Viridiplantae > Streptophyta > Magnoliopsida > Asterales > Asteraceae > Flaveria > Flaveria trinervia. The sequence goes on along the minus strand of CM046442.1, from coordinate 120,929,898 downwards.
TTTGTAGATTATAGAAGGATGAAATGGTACGTTTTGTAACAAAGAGAAGAAGAAGAAGATGAGTGAAACTTGTTAAGAGAGATTGATATGAAAGTGTGAAGGGGTTTTATTGTTGACAAAACTTGCATTTCTACCCCCTCAAAGTTTCATTTGTTATAAACAAGCACACAAAATTTTGGAATTTGTAAAAATATTGTATTTTAAAGTTACACTTTCTGATGCACAAACCCGTTTTAAATTTAGTTTACGTCAAAACCTAGGTAAAAGGAAGCATGTTGTAACGACATATTAAAAAAATTAAAACACTAAATTTCGAAAAAAGTATACATATGCTTGAACTGTAAGGGCTATAATGAAAAAACTAATTAATACCACATGGCAAGAAGCAAAAGAGAGTATAGACAGAGAAAATTCATGCATAAAAAAGTTGTAACATGTGATTGAAGGTTTTGCTATATGGGTTTTAACGTAGAGTTGGTTGGAGTTTCATAGTTTTTAAACGACTAAATGTTGAATTAATAAGAAATCTGAATCATTAAGTGATAAACAATTAAGAGTTAGTATATTGTTTAACTATTCAAAAACAAATATCTAATCAATTCATATAAGATGTCTTAACTATTCAGCATTAGACATTTTAACCATTCAGCATTAGTATAATGCTCAATTATTCAAAGTGAATGTCTGAATCATTTAAATATTTGCTCACGAAACAAACAGTCTGAAGCATTAAGTGTTAAACCATTCAAGCGTCTTAACCATTAAGAGGTTGATTCAGATGCTACCAAACAGACCTTTAATTGTTTTTTATTTATTTTTCGAAAAGGTTTGATTCTGAATGAGTTTTAATTACAGAATCGTATAAGAAACTAATAGGTCATTATAATTTTAAATGTAGTAAAATGATTTTAAATGTTTTTGTTTCTCTTTCTCTCTATTTGTACTTATGTTCCATATGTGTGTGTAATTGAAAAACTAGATGTTGTATTGTATATCTTAAACCATCCAATTTATACCATAACTAATTTACATTAATATATCATAGACATAGCTCAAACATTTAACATCAGTACGATTTCTTCATTCTAAATTCAAATGATTTTGTCATTAAACCAAATACTTAAATTATTTCATTCTTTAAATTTCTTTTATTACATTGAAATAGAAGGCAAAGGGGCAACAAGCTGCGTTGCTAGCCCTTTTTAGATAGCAAAATTAATTCTTTAGAAACTATATTCATAGATCTTGAGGTTGTAACATTAATATGTATGATAGAGGTGTACAAAATAACCGGTTTGAAAAAAAGCTGAATCGGTTTGAAAAAAAACTGGTTTGGCTAACACGACCCGAACCGGCGGTTTATATACGTGTTTGTAACCCGGCACCAAAAACCAACTTGTAAACCGGTTTCAATTTAAAAAAACGGTTAAACCTGTATAAAACCGGTTTTTCAAACAGGTTCAAACCGATTTGAGGATTTTGATGGAAAACCGGATTGAAAAAAACGGATTTGTACATACTCAAAAAACTAGTCTGGTTAAAAACCGAACCGTTTTGACAAAAGAAATAGGAGGTAAGCATTAAGTGTCTTAACCGGTTGCGGTTCATAGGCTTAAACGGTTAAATTATCTTAAAACTGACCCGCTAACAAAAGGAGGAGGTAAGCATTAAGGGTTTTAAATTTTCATTAAAAATCGCTAAAACTAATATGTTCAGTTGTACCTCAGTTCAATAACAAGTAACTGAACAAACTTTTAACTAGATGAATTGTTTGTCCTATTTAGTTCTCAAAACACTAGTAAGTGCTTTATTTATACTTTCTTTTTAATCTAAAGTTTTTTCCATTTAAAAAGGTCTAACTTTAAATCTTGTTTTGGTCATTTGTATATGGTAGTTGTGCAAGCCCCTGTGTCCACCATTTTAAAATAATATAAAGTTACTTAATCTTTATACAAAATCCATATTAATAAAATACTCTTTACCTTAGTCATAAGCATGGTCCCTTCATGATGATTGAATAAACTTTATATTCGTGTGTTTTTTTTTTAATTTTTTATGCTCTTTATTTGTTCATGGTAGTGTTTGAGTCTAATACGTCTACTTGTGACATTAATTTGGAAATTATATTTGATTTTATGTTCAAATCTAATTTTTATAAATTCAAGTGCAAGGTGGTTATACTAAAAATAACAATAATGGTTGTATTGTAAAAAAAACCGAGATGCTTTTATATTACTCATAGAAAGTTACTCTAACATATTTTAGTATATTAAAATCATTTAACTTGCAAAAATAGAAGAAAGGTCACTATATTAATTTGTGTATTAAAACCCTTAATTTTGTGTAAAATTCATGTAATTTTGAAAAATATAAAAAAAAAACTGACATTTTGATGTAACGACATTCGGTTTTTTGTACAAGAAAGTTTATATCATCTTATTTTGAACAATCTAAGAGTTAGCATGTCAGCTACAAATATAATGACTGAGTTGTAAAGTATCTGGAAGAGGCTTGATTTCAATTCACACTATCATCTTGGCATCTTGCTTTTGCTAGATTATTCTTTATTTTATCTAAATATTTTAATTTACTTTTTTGCTTTTAATTTTTAAGTTAACTTCATCAAACATGTCCACAACTATATAATGTACCGTTACGATATGTTTATACCCTTACACCATGTTTATATTTTTGTCTCTGTTTCATATACCATTACGACATGTTTACTTTCTATATGTTTCGATAGTCGCACCGTGTTCATGACTCGCTAGTTATAGTAACAACTACAATGAATAAAACATTTATACGTAAAGGCAGAATTCATCCAATTCATTAATTTTTGTTTGTTGGTAGTTTGGACTTTGACCGAGTTGTAAGAATTTGAATGCAAGCAGTCAACACATGAATGGGTTTTGGTTTGTTGGGTCAAACGATTAGACCGGGTCATGACTTTTCTTTTACCGGTTCTTTTAAAACCGAGACCCGACCCGTTTTCCTTGGAGATTATGGATCTAATTTGTCTGTTATAGTAATCGAATTCGTTTCTTTAACTACTTAACATGCTTAATGATTATGGTGATAATTTCAACTTTTTTAATTTTATGTAAGTTAATTTAATAATCTATACTTATTAATAAAACAATAACTTTAATGTCACGTGACATTCTATTAAGTTTTTATTTTTTCAATTCTCGTCTAAACATTTATCTGTTTTTAGTGTTAGTCCATGTTTATTTGACTAAAAATCAATTCTGGAACAAGATTTATTTAAGGAAATTTTGGAAATTTAACCTTAAATTAAAGTACATTTTTTTAAATTAAATCATACCCGATATTTTCTTTTTTTTCAAATAACTAATCAATAAAAACTACAAATCATTTATTATTTTTTTCATCTATAAAATCGATTTCTTGATTGTGTTTTTCATTAAATACTCGGTTTATATTCAAATCTTGACAAAAGTTACGAGATTTTTTAATCGACTCCTCTTTAGTTGGTTTGTTTTTAAACAGAGATCATTGTCAGCTCTATATTGTATTATCTTGAGTTAAAAGTAGATAGATAAGTATATAGATGTTACAACTATTAATATTAGATAATAATAAAAAATTACCAACAAAACATCAATGTTGTATACAATAAATTTTCAAATGTTTATGAATTTGAAATATTGTTTTTCATGTTCAATTTAATTTATTTATTACTTAAAATTTTTATTTATAAATTTATTTCATTTCATATTATACACTATTTAGATGTATAAATATTAATAGAGAAAACCTATTAATGTTAAATATAGCTAATGTTAAAAATTATACATAAAAGTCGATATACAAATTATTATCAACAACATTATAACTTGCGCACTTTTTTAATCAATAATAATATTTTTTTATTGAACTTGTGTGTTACACATGACTTTAGCCTAGTGATTTATATATAACAAGCAAAATGCTTTTAACAAAAAGGTTAAATCGTTATTGTAACGCTATTATTTCTTTTATTTTTGTAACAGGTTAATCATTAACAAGTTAAAATGAGTTTCCACGAACACGAAACAAAATCATGTTAGGCACCGAAACCTGAATATTACACGAGTGTTGAATGATCACAACCCTAACAAGTGTTGTAAAAATTATCAAACGCTAGTCAGGAGTTAGGTTACCGGCTAGTGATTAATTAAGAGTAATCAGGATTAATCAGAGAAACTTTTATATGTAATTTTCAAATCTTTGTATACATACACACATTTTTATATCTATTTCTAATAAAAATGTTATATATATAAATATATATATATATATATATCTACATGTCTTGCCGGAATTTCAGAGTTTTAGTCGGAATTTTTAGACTTCGCAGGCATTTCGCAGGGAAGTCGCCGGAATCTAGAAAAAACGCCGATTATTGGCCGACTAGGGCCGATTAATCCCGATTTTGACCATTTTGACCATTTTGACCGATTAGCGATTATTGTTGTCACACCCTCAAATTTCACATGCGGGGTTTTACCGCGAGGCGTGTGACAAACTAGGATCTCAGACACGGTCATATCAAACGACACTATATAAACTTAAATATACGTTTGAACTTTAAATCAGAGTAGTCATAAATGAAATAAACATCAGTGCGGAAGCGTAAAGACGAATGTAAACCAATACTAAAAGTTCCCAAAGTACTATGCCAAAATAAAATGTTCAAAGCAAAATAAATGAGTTTCATGATGCATGTCCTGAGTGCGTTCATTAATTGTGCAAAATGAGCTTAAGCGTTTCTGTGACCTGAGAAAACATGCTAAAGTGTGTCAACATAAAGTTGGTGAGTTCAAAGGTTTAATAACAGATAAAAATGTTTGTAACTGTTCGAATGGTAAAGTAATTAGCATATCGATAGGTAGCTAGCCTATAATGAGTTACTTAACGTTTCAAACCGAAGCTGACTGTTTGTATGTTTGTTGCCTTCCCGTCACGTCTAACCCAGACAGTGACAAATGTTAGGTCAATAACGCACCCGTTTAACCTCCAATCAAGCTAGCGCGACTAGCCCAGGCGGAGTTTGTCAAACCCAGTAGTACTACTCAGAATTACCTCGCTACACATTACTAACGGTTTGAGAATGTAAGGACTTTTAAGTATGTTTGCACTAACGTAACAGGCGATAAACAATAATACTAGAAACCATTTATAAATAAAGATTGCATGTTTTCTCCCCCAAAAGAAAAGTAATGTAAAATAGGGGTCGTGAAGACTCACCTTGAGTGCGTTGCAACTAAGTAATGTAACACAAAAGATTCGGGTCTCCGATTAACCTGAATTAATATTAATTTACACTATTAATATTAATTGTTGAATATAAATATAAGGAAGGTACGGTTTCACTTTTGACGTCTCGATTACGGTGTCGGTTCTCGATAGAAATCCCCCGTACACAAGCAAATGCAAACACACACAAACATAAAACCCAATATTCACGTATAACCTGAATTATATATAAAAGTACTCTTTATATATATATATAAACCATAGTGTGTATGCTATGTACATACATTAATAAACCATACCACCTTCCACATACATACCATAAATCCCATTATGCACAAACACAATGAATTGAATCTATACCAACCCATGTCCATATACATCCATGCATACAATATTATATATGTATATATACATAACAAATGGCATCCCACTAAATGTGGCATTCATTCAACACTATACCAACTTCATGAAGAACACACATCACAACCATACGTACGCACCGAAAGAAACACAACCATGCATCGCGCACACATTCACTAGATGCATGAGTACAGCTCATACACACATGCATGCATCATCACTCACACACATCCACATTATCAACCATAAATATATACAAAAACACATACACCACCACCACTGCCATCAACAATTATACACAGGAACATACATACGTACACACACAGGGACACATCACACACACCATGGACTACACATCAATATGGATACACATGTAGTACCCACATGATCACGCGCAACAACACAAAATGCAATGAACCTGCACCCAAAACTCATCCATGTACATCCACACTTCACACATATGGCAAAAAAACACACACAACACAAAGCATACATCACACGCAGAACACACACATTCCATAGCACTCAACTTCTCCATGCATATGTATTCACAGGAACATTCAACTGAAAGTATATACATCAACTGTATGCACAAGAACACATACATATAAGAAAAACACACCATAACGCAACCGATACTCGAACATTGACACGAACACAGGGAACAAAGCCATATCTAAACCGTAACCCGAACCTCGAAACCGTAACAATATGAACATGGTTATGATCGAAGAACCTTACCTAACGAGGTACAATGATCGCGGTGTGGTTTGATAACAAAGGAGGCTGCCGGAGATGTGGTGATCGCGAGCAAGAAATCGCCAAGGGGACGGGTGTCGCCGAGGATGATTATTCAAGTGTGGTAGGGTGGTTGTTTGACGGCGGAGGGGTGGGTTTCAATGGTTTAGGGTTGCGAATGTGGGGTTGTTTGAGGTTGTCGAAAGTTTATGGAGAAGAACCGAAGGTGGGTCGGTTATGAGCCCACACATCTCCCATCAAGTCCCTCGAGTTCAGCCCATTTGCATAATGCCCCCCCCCCCCCCAAGTTTACTTAAATTGTGTTTTGGTTTATTAAGTTTTAGGTTAGTTATTATTAATTACAATAATAATGTTGAGATATATATATATATATATATATATATATATATATATATATATATATATATATATATATATATATATATATATATATATATGGTATTGTCAATTGTCGAGAGAGAGGTTATAAAGGTTGTGATGTTAACCCAGAAAACTCGGGTTGTCACAATTGTTGCCAATTAGCAAAAATCAAAGCAGTGAGCCTCCGATTACCGTTTAGTCGCAGATTAATCGGCCGACTAATCCATTTTTTGCAACATACCTTTAAGAGTGAAATATTAATTTCATTGTATTGCATATTAGTGCTTTGAGATTATAAATTTACATCCCATACAAATGCATATAAAAATATGTTTTAACTACATGATATTATGCTTATTTCTCTTTAATTTTATTCAATTGTAACATTAAATTCTAACTGGTTTAGGTATAAGTGTATAACATAATATATATGTTTTTTAAGTTATAAAAAGAATGGTAATCTGCAAGTCCAAAAGTCGAGCTAGAATCAACCCTTAGCTAAATGTGTTTTCAGGGTCAACACAAATCACCAAGTTTTTCAAAACAAAAACTATCATCTCAACAACTCAAGGATTAAAAACTTCAACTATTTGAGATGCAAACGAATGTTTGAATCCCACAAAGAACATACAATTGAGTTCACATATTAACATTAATCCTTCAAACTTTATTACACTTCTGATTCATGAGGATCTTAATGTACAAAAACAAATCTCAATAAAACAAAATTACCTTAATTATATGGCTAATAGCGTCTATCTGGCTCCCAGCAGATTGTTCTCTCTTCAACTTGTTCCTTTTGCACCAACAAAGATATTCGGGGATCGGCCCGTCATCTCCCACGACCCATGAATGCGAAGCAACATCTTCAAGGGTCATCCGTTCCATAGGATCTGAGACAAAACCGTTAGTATTCAAAGGTTATTAAATTATAATTGGAAGCATACACAATAGTAATCAAGTTTCCCAAATGTTCCACTAATGTCACTCAAAGTCTTTATGTTCCTTTAAAGTCATTCAACTTTTATTAAACTATCCTGATTATATTTTTTCGGTAGATTTTTATTTTTTTTATATTAAAGTCGGCAAATGAAACATATATGATACTATTTAGTGATTATTTTTTCCTACTTCGCCTTCAATAATTATAAAAGTTGGTTATTATTTAGTTAAATTTTTCTTCACTATTACCTCCAATATCAAGTTATAAAAAATCACTAAATAGTAACCAAATTTCATATATGTTTCAATTGCCTCGATTTAAATTTTTTTTTTTTGAACATCTATTAAATGTAATACAAGATAGGAACACCTAATGAAAGTTAGCAAGACTTCGTTCGCTTCCTGTAAATTCTTATTTAGTGGAACAAAAGAACTTTGAGATTTTAAAGGAAAAAAGAAAAACTTAGCAGGCGGGACTTAAAGCAACCGGTAAGTTTTCTTGCTTTCTGACCTTTTTGTAATTATATATTCACTGGAAAAGATCACTTTTTTGGCACAATTGTTTTAGATCAACCCAACCCACATGCTTTGACTGAATAAAATACGTAGTTGTTTTGACCTGTTACCCAACCCGTTGAACCAGCCCATTTTGCAGCAATTACTTAATACCATCTGAAAGCAAGAAGGGGGTTGCTTGTTCAGGTTATATGCAGTATAAATGTGCCACCTTTGTCCCAAAAAAATGATAGGCAGTTTGGTCACCGGTCAAATCAAAATTACTTTTGGCATTCCTATAAAGTTGACTAAAGGTCAAACCGCTTACTCTTTTTAACTGAATTGAGTAACAACATGATCATATCATATTACCACCTTAAAGAACTTAGGGCATGTTTCTTCTCAAATTTAAATGTCATACAACTATAAAAATGTTAGCCTTTTTTATTTGTACCAAAAGGAAGATGTACTAATTTGGCTAAAGATCGAAACAATTACTATCCATATTCATCGTGTTGACCATTTTTCAAATTCAACAAGAAACACTATCAACTATCAGTATTTTTCGTGCAGTGTAGCATACTTTTTCCTGTGAAAAGATTTAAGAACTTCTATAACTTATGTAGCTGAATTTTATTCAGTTAGACGATATCTTTTAAAAAAAAATACTGATCATCTGTCAGATATCTATAATACCCTCAATAAAACACAGACACAAACTAAGTGAACTATGTAGTCCTAATCAATGTCATCTATCTGTAATTGTATTTTGGAGCAAAAAGATTCTAACATAGAAACTCCCCAGCAAAAGACAAACACTAACCTTTGCAGAGAAGCCCCTCAATAAGGTTCTTTAGCAGAGGGTTCATATCCTCAGGAAGAGCTACGATATTATTAAGAATCTGGGAAATTCATTAAATAATTTAAGTAATTAAAAACATTAAAAATGATAAATATTGCAGAAAATTTTGAAACCAAAATCAGGTACTGATATGAATAAAATGGGATAAAGCTTGCACACCTTATCATATGTATCTTGTAGTGTGTCTCCAAGAAAGGGATATTGTCCAAATATCATGCAATATAACGTAACTCCAACTGCCCAGGTATCCGCAGTTTTACCATGATAACTTTTTCCTATTACAGAAAATAATAGAGAATCAAGTCATCAACTTGTTGGAACTGTCTAAAACATTCAACTATCCAAGGGTGTTTGGATGTGTGTTTTGACACTTGAAGGTGCTTATTGGATATAAAATGATCATAATCATATAATCACTTGTGTAAAAATAATGTAGAAAACAATATTTCGATGTGTTTAGGGTCTGAAGTAGTAATATTGAACAATCAGACTCTTGAGTGTTCAGCAAAATTTTGATTATTAAATTGGGTATTGGTCATAAAAGTCCCTCAGATAAGGTTAAGGGGTAAACCGTAAATGAGTAATGTACTTGACCGTTCGATTATTAATTTTGTTGCAGTTGGTATAAAAACTGACTCAAATAATCATGAATTAGAAGCAGAAATCTTTATATTCTAAAAACTTTTTAAAAAATGATTAATTACCAGATAACCAGTTCCTAAAAGCAGATCCAAACACCCAGGAAAACCTTGAAGTCACAGGAGAACCAACTTACCAAGACAACACTCAGGAGCAGTGAAAACAGGAGTCCCAGGGGACCGGCGGAGCATGTCATTTTCATCCTAATAAACAAAAGTAACAATAATGTAACATGATGAATACATAATAATCAGAAGGGTCATGTCGGCAGGTCATGTATAATTAAATTCTCAACAAAAGCTGGTATGTTTATATAATCACATACTTATTTCATTACAATCAAGGAAGGATTTATAGTAGAGAGAACTGAATTGGATTAGAAGATTACCAAAAAAGAACTGTTACATTTGGGGGGAACCAATAAAGGAAAGAGTGCCTTTTTTTCATTTTAGGAGTTCCACCAAGTCATAATTTTAATAAATATACAGATAAAGGATTGGACTGAATTTCTTGCATTATCATCCATATTATATACTTTATTTAAATAAAAAAAGAAGGATGTCCATTCTTCTTCAATTTTTATTAAAGTTACCAAACGAAAGTTTTTGCTACTTATTTTTAACCTTCTTAACCCCATAAAGACATTGAATAGTGAACATCGAAAAGAGAAGCTAACTACCTCAAAAACCTGACTGACACTGAAATCAGCAATCTTCACTGTGCCAGTGACAGTAATCAGAAGATTATCAGGTTTAATATCTCCATGAACAATATTCTGAGTTTCAAAAAGAGAGAAAAATATATGAATAAAAAAAGCTGATAATTCATTTGCTAAAGTAAAGTATAATAGCCTGTGATCATTAAGGTGGATAAAGAAAAAAAACAAATCCTCAGTTCCAAAAAATGCAACATTTGACTAAGTTATAGTTTAAGTCTATTATGCATCTATTAATTCAAATATCTAAAATACACCTCAACAGTGAAGAATTGTAGTAGACCAAAATCAATGCTATAAAATTTTGTGATCGTTATTAAATGGTAGAAATTTATTTCGTATGTGAACTTTCACATAAAAGAAATGCTGCATTTAGTTTGGAACTGTGGAAGTATTACTAGTAAAATAATTGATCAACCAATTGAAATTTGTACATGAGAATGGAGATACATCAATCCAGAAACCATATCACGCAAATATCTCCTCGCAACATTCTCCCCTAGGCCACCTTGAGGTCCTGCACCCTCAAAGACCCACTTGCCTTCAACGTATTCAAGAACTGAAATAATAAAACAAAACAATGTTTTGACGATATACACACGCACATATATATTATATACATGCATATATATAGCGAGAGATAGGTTATGATGATACATACCCATGTAAAAGTTATCTGTGTTGGGATCATTAATCACCTCAATAAGATTCACTATATTCGGATGCTCCAACATTTTCATGATTAAGACCTGCAAAAGGCAATCATAGAAACATGAAAAACAACTGTATGTGCACATAAAGTAACAAAAACAAAGATCAAAAGTACAAAACAGAAGAACACAAATAAATTAATAAAATTTTATCTATGATTGGCGGTACACAAGAACAATAATGCTGTTACAAACTAATCATAGTATTTTGAGGATGAATATGTCGTGAACTGTAAAGCTTAAATGTAATATTGCAAATAACAACAAAATTTTACGCAAATGGCAAGAAATTACCTCACGAAGAACATCAGTCATGGCGGTCTCAGATGGGGCAACTCGTAGCTTTAGCAAATGAGACTTGTGGAAAGCCTGCATCAACAACCATCTTATATTCCATAATTTGTATTTTTCCAAATATTTTCATGACCATACAAATTGTTTTAATTCCTATTTTAACCAATGATCAAGCTCCAATATATCTAGGGGTGGCAGAGAAATCACATGAGCCAGTTAAAGTTGACTATTATTAGTTGATAAATTTTCAAAAGTGAACTATACGTTCAAGAACCAAATGAAAATTTTTATGTATTGGACCATAATAATACCATTGTAAAGTAAAATATAGTGTTTCGAGAGCAAAACAGGTATTTGGTAGCTCCATAAAGAAAGTGAATCAAGAGAATGGAACAAAGTAATATGAAGAATTGTACCTTAATAGCATAATGCTTTCCATCAACCTGGCTTCTGTAAAGGACCTATACAACATAGAAAACAATGTCAAATGATTAAGGATTATTACACTTTCTTGTAAGACATTGGAATAAATAATCAGCAATCAACTAATTACCACTTTGCCATAGCTACCAGAGCCAATTTTATACTCACGAACATACTCATTCACCATCTTGTTCCCAATCTCATCCTAAGATTGAGAAAAAAAGATTTAGTTGTAAGACTAGATGACCAAACACTTCTTCAACCGGTATATAGAACTAGTGTTCTTTTTCAATATTACCTCTGATCGTACAACTTTGTGTGTTTCTTTAACAGGAACCGCCCTGCAAATCAACCCATTTTCTGTTCTGTAAACAAGAATCTCTTGAGAGTTTTTTGCAGGGTTTATGAACTCCTCATGATCTCCTTTCTCATTATCTGTCATGTCATCACAACACGAATTGTTATCTTCTTCTTCTTCTTCTTCGTCTACTTCCTGATTAACCAACAACCCTGAAGAACATGATTCCCCCTTCTACCCTTGGCCTTAAATTCTGCTTTTGCTTCTTTGCAAATGAAAATCCAAAACAACCACAACATCCCATCTCCATCGCACTTGCACCTGAGTATTCCTGTATAAACATCGAGTAATTGACCTTTCCGAATACTATTAATAACTTAAACAACTAAAGCGCGATAACCGACCAACTCAATTAGAAGAGAAGTTGTAACTTAATCAATCACAATCTATCCCCTTGTACCTCAAAATAGGAAGAAATAAAGAAATAAATTAGGCATTGACTTTTAATACCAGGCATGCTAGTTTCATTGTCATCCGCTATGAGATATTCTTTTTAATCAATTTTGATAATTTTGCTAACTTCATTTAAGTATTCAACTTCACAACACAATACATAGAAATATACAAGTTTTTCCTTCAAATATCTAATCAATTCACATCTAATTTGCATATGAAGTGAGATCCAACTTCAAAAATACCAAAAGCTGGATTCGATACGATACAATTCAATTCAATTCAACATTCAATTCAATTCAATTCAACATTCAATTCAATTCAATGTTTCAATTCAATCATACTGACCTATAAATTTAGAGGAAGGAGGCAATCAAACTCTAATTAATCTGCTATTCCGCTGAACTCCAAAGGATGCCATTCAGCAAAATGAAACAAACAGTTGATGAAATAAACCCCATTACGATTCAACGACAGCAACATCTCTTACGAACAACTTTTCCAGTTTTTCCGATAGCAGTCGACACCAAATACAGATGTTTAAATCAAAACAAAACGTCCTTCTCCTTCAAATCAGCAAAAACACAATTCATGAATACACGCAATCATTCAAGTCAGAACTAAATCAATAACACTGATCGAAGATTGATCATCAAAAAAGTGAATAGAAGTATAGCTAATCAATGAAGATTAATGGAGATTAAGGTTGAAAGTATGAATAATAATTTACCTTGGGGATCAAAATTAGGGCATGAAATTGGAAGACGATGATGGGGGATTTAGGGATTGTGGTGTTTGAATCTGAAGAAGGACATTAATTGCAATGATTAGTTAGTGCTTAAATTGCAATCAAATTTGCTGGAGAATCACAATCATCTGCGTATTGTCTCCCATGTGAGGTGAGAGATGAGGGTGAAGGGTTCGAAGTTGAAAACAAGATTCTTGTTGACATGTAGAGAGGTTACTCTCTATTTAACAATTTTCATTTTTTAATATTTCAACTTAAACCATTTTTTTTATATTTTATTTCAAATTATTTGTCTTAAAGTAGATTATTATTTTGGTCTCCATGATTTGATTATTTTAATTACTCGAGTTTTAAAAAAACCTTTAACAAATCAAACCCTATGGTTTTTTATGTAATTCTTTCAGTCAAATACAATAATAGAATTAGATTTTTTAATCGGTTTATAATAAAATAATCAAAATGAGCCTGAACTGAAATGATTATTTCTAATAATCTTATGGATCAAAAATATAATTTACTCTTTCACACAAACATATATATATATACATATATATATACATACATACACACACCCACACGCACACATATATATATAAATCAGATGAAATGTTTTTATTTTCCAATTTTTTTCAAAAAACTTTTTTTAAAGCGCTCGTTTTTAAACGTCGTATTTAAATTATTCATTTTATCTAACAGAACATTTAAACATGTTTGGCTTATTAAACTTTTTCTTTAAACGGTTAGCTTGCTTAAACGTGTTTTTTAAACTGTTTGTTTTATTGAAATCGTAAAAGTTTTTTTAACTGATATTTTATTTAAATGTGTTATTTTAATCATTCAATTTTATTAAGTGTCTTTTTTTATAAAATAATTTATTTATACTTTTTTTAACCATTCAGTTCATTTAAACGTAATTTTATTTTGTTCTTTTATTTGGACGTATTTTTACCATTCTTTTATTAAAGCTTCCTTTATAAACCTTCATTTTCTTAAAACATCTTTTTTCTCTTTTTGATTTTTTTATCGTATTCTATTCAAGTTGTCTCGAAAGTGATTTCTACTTTCACGTCATTTGTACTGTTTTTAGGATTATCGTGGGTTTTGATTATTACAATTAAAGTTTCTACGATGTTAAAATTATTTGTTTAGTTTATTTAAACATTTTTAAGTCTTTCTTTTTGTTTGACTAAATAAGGCAAATACGTTTAAAAAGAAGTTTATTTAGTAGAACGGTTTAAAAAGTCATTTAAATAAAATGTTTGAAAAGGTAACGATCTAAAAGGACATTTAAGTAAGAAGAAAGATTTAAAATAAATAAATTCAAAAAAACCGAACGGTTTGAAGATGAATGATTTTAAAAATTGTTTATAAAACAACTTTTAAAAACACGTTTAAAAACCAATTGTTTAGAAACCCAAAAGGTTTAACAATATATTTTTTTGTAAACTGCATTCTCGGTTTAAAATCCAAACGGTTTATAAAATTATTTTTTAAAAACTTTAAAAAATATAAATATTTTATACATATACATACATATATATAATATGTATGTGAGAGAGATTAAATTATATTTTGGTCCCTAAGGTTATTAAAAATACTTGTTTTAGTCCAATGATATTTTGGTTAGTTTATAATAAACTATTTGAAAATTTGTAGAATATAAACCACGAGGCTTGATTTGTTAGAAAATTATTTTTTGAACTTAAATAGTTAAAATAACCAAATCACATGTATTGTAATAGTAATAGACTCTTTACCTTATTATTAAATTGTGATAGGAGAAATAGTTATATTTTTTGTAGTCTTTCCGATGCGTGTGGTAAAGTTGTTTTTACATTTTTCTTTTCCTGATCCAACACCATTTTGTTTTTCTTTCTCTATTCTGATTTTGATCAGGCTTTTCTAGAAAGAGAGTATGGTGGTTGTGTGTGTCGCCGACGGCTATTAATCGGCTAGTGTGCCCACTCGTCGTTGATGTTGTCGTTGTCAATGGTAAGGTAAGCATTTTGGTTTTCATTATTGCAAATGTTGTCTTGTATTGTTTTTCAGAGAGAGAAAGTGATGGTTGTGCACCGACAAGCGTGTGTGGCCCCGTTAGCGGTGGTTGTCACCGTGGGGTTCTCTGGGCGCCTTACGAAGGCCACATCGCCTTTAGGCCTTAGGGTTGGCTGATGATTGGACCCTATCGGTTGAAATTCCACTGTCGTTGTCGTCGGATTTTTGATTTGATGTTGGCGGGTTACCTTCTATTCTTCGGTGTAAGTGGTGGCACCTCTTGGGTTTTGGTCACCCACTGTCGGCTGATTCTCCCCCTGTTGTACAACTGCCTTTTACCCAACCTGTTGCAAAGATATGTTTTGGTCGAAATCGATGACGATGGATACACTTTCATCCGAGATTTACGTTGTTGTTTGATTTTTTTGTTGTTGGTGTGTATTGTGGGTTGCTTAAACCCGCTGTTAAATTGTGATGATGATGATGTCACTGTCATCTTAACATTAAATGTATGAGTTTGTTGTTATGTAAATTGAAACGTTATATTTTAATTTATTGTTTTATGTTTATGGTACAAGATGGTTCACTCGCCTCCCTATTCTTTCATATCATTGTCACTTTACTTTGGGTTTTACATTGTCATTTTGGTTTTTGTTGTTGACGTATATCGTGGGTTTGCTTGAATATGTTGTTGGATGGTGATGACAATGATTTCACGGTCATTCGAGCCCGATTATATTGCCGGATTGCCCGTGTTCGTACTGCTTGGTAGGTGATGACAACTTACATAAAAGTGGTTCCACTTGACAAGCGATGATGATGCCAAAATATGTATTAGTTCGTTGCCATAGCTTGGTAAAGCGAGCCACAACGAATTGACCCGTGTTATCCGAGCTTAAATTTACGAAAATCGACAATGATGGGAAGAACACAATAAGTAAATCATATGCGCACATGTTAAAACTCTAGTCTTATAAATATCTAAAGATGCAAATGAGCCCAAATAAATTGGTTTATAAGGAAGCACTCTCATTGTCTTTTAATGTGGAGGTTATATTTTCGAGTCTCGTTTGTTGCTATATGTTTTAAGCGAGTCAGAGGTTTTAGCATAATGAGTTTTCACGCATTTCCATTGCTTTTTATAGATTTAAACCAAAACATACATTTATAACTCAAATGATACTTCATTAATGTTTATATTTGATTTTTTTAAAGCATATTAAATAACATATCATTAAATCACAAATTTTAGTTATAATATAGAAGTTTAGAACATGCATTTATGTATACTTCATTTTTTTCTGAACAAAAAAATTATCAATGATAAAAGAAAAACTTAGCAAGAAGCAAAGCCTCGTTATATATTACAAGAATAAAAAACTACACTGATTGTTTCACTACACGTCTTTTGCTCATCTTCTATGTTTTACCCATAAATATGAATTAAACATCGCCTTCTCACCACTCTAGATATTGAAAAGGGCCTAGAGTTAGCTATAAGATCTTTCCGCGCTCTCTACATATACGAATGGCGCCGAAAATATGATGTATTTCATCATTTTTCTTCTCTTTAGAGCTCATCTATATTGAATATTTGAAGCATATTAAATAACATATCATTAAATAACAAAATTTAATCATACATAATAATTTAATTAATACCAAAAATACCCTACTAAATGTTTAAAAATTAAGTAAAATGTTAATTTTACGTTAAAAGAACGTACTACAATGTAGTATAGATTAGTCGTGACAAACAAACGAAGTATACCAATTTCAAACTTCAATAATCAAGTTTTGTCTTATACAATTACACATAAACTTAATCATATGAAATAAATACAAGGAATGACAAAGAAACTTGAGATTAAACTATTGTCAAGCATAATTTTTAACGGCGCAATGACTAAATGTTCAAATTAACCAAAATACTTAATTAGTTAGCTTGAAACACGTCAAACAGACTGAACGAGTTGAATAGATCAAAATATACTTTTTAGTTTTGTAAAACATTTGTTAACGATATAAAGAATTGTTAACACACGTTCAAGTACAAAAACCAAAAAATGTGAAGGATCAAATGGATCGGACAAGTTAAATAGATATAACATTCACAAATACTTCTTAACTTTAATAAAACAATATGTATCACATATTTAACTAAGAAAAGTAATCAGAAAGAAAACCGACTTGCTTGTTGAAAACTGAACGAAAACATCACTTGAAACTTATACATAAAAATCAAAAGCAAACCAACAGGAAGTTCAAGAAAAAACATTGCAAATTTTTTTTTTGATATTACTTGACCCTCAAACGAGCATGATTAAAATAGTGAAAGGTTCTTTACAAAACTAAAACAACACAACAAAACATCAATTATAAAAAAGAAAGAAAGTATATCTACTTTAAACTTCAATAAAGAGGTCATTGTCTTCTACAATTTCCCATAAATCTTATTATATGAAATTTATTATAATAAACGAAATTCTCCTTTTCTTACGAAGCTTTATAAAATGGCCATGTGATCCATTTTTCTATATAAAGTCAAGTTTCCCATATTTATTTGTAGCATCATACAAATCTTTAATCTACGATTATTGTAGTTGTTAAAAAACAAGACTTACATAGTTAATTAGTTATTCAATTTATTAGTTAAATAAATAACAACGAAGAGATAAACAAAAAGAATGTTATTAACAATGTTATCATAACAAATGCGCCTCAATATTATTACTACCGGAGCTTCAACAAATGTCCTTTTCATACAAATTAATTTATAAATCTATAAATCTATAAATACTAATAAAAAAAGTTTTTGTGTATCACTTATAAAAATTCTAAAGCTACTAAATTTCATTTTTTCATTTATCTCTCCTAATAAATATCACATTGAAATAAAAATGATATTATTCAATTCTTTTTATATTACATATATACTTTTTTTAAAAGCAATCTTTCTACAAATGCAATTTTTAAGTAAATAATTTTTATATAAATAAGAATGTTTTTCAATAAATTAAAACTTCAAAAAAACACAATATATTTTAAAACCTATAACTTTTAAAAAAATAATTCTTATGAAACAAAAGTAATTAAATTTCAAAGTTATAATAAATAAATTATTAAAATGGCACTTTTTTAAAAATGGTTTGTTTTGAAACAAATTGTTTAAAAACCAATTAAAAAAGCAAATAAATTAAAAAAAGTATAAAATATGATATCGTTATTTATCACTCATATATAATGTTAATCATACCTATAACTTCAAATAAAGCAAAGAATCTTTTACCACTTATCATTCTCTTGACTTATGTTTTTATCACTTGTCAATTTTTTAAATATTCACAAATCAATTTTCACTCCAAAAGAGTATTATAATAATTTAAATTCTCATACAAAATTTTCTCTTTTATTAAAAAGAAATTTTATTAATTGTTATGTTTTTCTCTCTTATCTAATTTTTTTAAAAATCAAACTATCTTCTTTTAAAATAGATTTTATGAAAAAAAGTTAGAAATCACTTCTTTTAATCAATATCTAAATAATAAAAAACTAAATTTTATATAATATGAAATTTTCTAAAACATTAAATATTTGTAAACAAAGTATTTTAAATCATTTTGTTTTAAAAAAATTATAAACAGGTGAAATATTTTGCAAAAATCTAAAACACTAAAGATACTTTTTTATGAAAAAACTAAAAATGAATGATTAAAATGAAACTTTTTACATAAGAAAGTTAAAAATAGTATAATTGTTTTATTTCTTAAACAAAAGTATATATAATTTTAATTATATTTTACACTAATATATTATAATTAAAATAGCTATTTATACGTAATTAACATCGTATTTTTCTTCAAACATGATTTTATAATACATAAATTTTATAATAATTATTTATTATTTTATTTATTCAATCCGTGTATTACACGAGAACTAACCTAGTAAATTATATGGTAGTGATGAAATTATAACATTACAAATAGAAATAAATAGAAAAACACTCATTTATGTAACATTTTATATGGCATGTTAGTAAATAAAATTAATACGTTGGATGAAAATTAATTTGTTGAATGACATTAAGAATTAATGGTGTGAAAAGTTGTCACACATTGGAGAAAAGAAGGAATGTAAAATGGTTTGTATTATATAACATCTGGATTATATTGTTTTCTAAAGTTTCACACTAAGTGGACTCGCGAAACGTGAGACCCTTAACTCGCACACGCGTGCATGGCATGTATGTGGGAACAATGTGGCGCACTATGCACTTTGCACAACCACAAGTCGCTTGAGAGCCGCCTTAGTATTTTTGAAGGTTGGTTCGAGGGTTTGGTCAGGTGGGACTGACTTGGTGCGCGGTCAAAGTCCATGTGCTTCTAACTATGACTCGTAACAGTTTTCGTTACATGTTGACCGAAACTGATGATTGTTAATGATGAACTAAATGAGCAAATACGATCTCGGATTAATGGTTGAGTGGTTGTTACAGTTCGACTTCCACTATAAATACTGAGGGTGCCTCAAAAGAAACACACACCAACACAACTCGAAAACCTGCAACAAACAGGTTATCTAAACGTCATCCATCTCTCTGGTTTCTCTTTTACAAACAAGTTCGAGTTCTAGATCAATCCCAACAGTACTACCTACTTCGGTTGTTGTACCCTAGGAAATAAAACGAGTTCTCCTAGGAGACTCAAAATATGTTTTAAGGGTCCTGTGTTAAACACGATCCTCAGCTTTTATATTTGTTGTTCATCTATTTCTGTAAATTTACAATTGTAAAGAGAATTGTAATTGTTAATTTATATTTCTTTGTATTGTGTATATCAATCACAATTGTAAAAGTTTAATTTTATGTGAACGATTCCTGTATTCCTCCTTCACAATTTTGCTTTGTTTCTTGCTATTGCTACCTTGCTAGAAGACGCTTTAGTACACTCATGGCGAACAATACCTTTCTTCTTTGTTGTTGATGTTTGAGATTAGATAAAGAAACGACTCAAGACGAATTAATTAAGACTTGTGAAATATTTAAACCAAATTTAATTTTTTGAACTCACTTGTATATTGCAATCTACTTTTGTTTGGATGCTCCATTGCAACAATTCCATGACGATCTTAAGGCAAACAGAAACCCTCATGAAGAAATAAAACCGAAAGAGGAAGGCGCAATAAGCTCATGTTAATAAGGTTAGTAATTTTGAAACTTGAGTTATCTTTGATATTAAAAAGATATAGGAACAATGATGTTTGAGTCATGGTACAATGATTTTACAAAGTGGGTGATACATCATTCCGATGGTGAGACTAAAGTTATATATTTAATATTTTAATTGATTTTAGAAAAGTGAGTGATACATCAAAGTATGAAAAAAAACAAGGCTAAGGAGCAAGGATAAAAAGCCAGGCAGAAGACATATGTTAGTATAATAGCTTCTCACTAAATTAGAAAAAATGTGTAGTACAAAGCCAATTAAATGATATGGTGTACATCAAATATACTATACATTGAAATAAAAGGACACTATAAATCTTGTATCTTTACAAAAAACTGATGAAAGAAACGAGTGGTTGAAATGTCACATTGATGATGAAAATGATAGAATATGCTATGAAATTAGTGTTTAATGGTAATGGCAGCATGTGTGGTTATTGTAGATAGAGCTTTCATGTATTTTGTACATGCTTAGAGCATTCACAACCCGTTTGTATGTGAGTGTAATCCTTAAATTATATGGAATGATTATGAATAGTTGTGAGTGGTTGTGAGTGGAGAAGAGAGAAATGTTACTTTTCAATTTGTAAATTTAAAGAATTACTGTTCAATCCTTACAAATTTTTTAATATTTTTAAAAGTTGTTGTGAGTATATGAGAGAGAAAAAATAATGATGAAGGTATAAAAAATAGTATTTACTTAAAAAGATGAGAGGAAAAATTGTATAATTTGAATAATTATATGGATAAAAATAAAGAATGAATTGTAAATGCTTTTATAATACTAGAGTGTATATATATCACTCCAGTCTAGAAGAATAGAAAAATAATTAACTTCATCTATGGTCTTAGAGAATAATCTCATGGAGTCATGTTGATTGATGGAGATAATGAAAAGGTGGGAGATGTTATATCTGGGTCCTAATAAAGAGACACCCCATTATAAATCAACACCCACCTATACCCCGCGTATGGGTCCATACGCGGCGTATAGGTCTGCCTCATAAGTGCCAAACATTCCACGTCACATCAATGAGCCTATACGCCGCGTATAGGCCCATAAGCGGCGTATATGTTTTTCAGAAAACAAAACTGGCGAAGTCAAATCAGTCATTCAACGGGCCTATACGTTGCATATGGACCCACACGTTGCGTATAGGCCTGGGTCGTATGGGTGCGGGACGCATCTCCACCGACACCTATACGACGTGTATGGGTCCATACACGTCGTATAGGTGTCGGTGGAGATGCGTCCCGCGCCCATACGACCCAGGCCTATACGCAACGTGTGGGTCCATACGCAGCGTATAGGCCCGTTGAATGACTTATTTGACTTCGCCAGTTTTGTCTTCTGAAAAGCCTATACGCCGCTATGGGCCTATACGCGACGTATAGGCTTTATTTCGAATTATATTGACGCGATTTAAGATTCTTTCGTTGATATATATATAGACGCACCGAATATCAAACGAATGTGTTCATATTTCGTTTGTTACGAAGGAAACGTTTGATCATAATCGGAGGAAATTAGTGTTATGTGGTTCAATATTTTCTTCTGTCACATAATTACTCGGTAAACATTTGATTCTTATTTCATTAAGTGTTTGCATACATATATTTGAATTGCATACTTAAAAAATCGTTTCAACTAACTCGGGTTCCATCGGTGCTAGTTGGTTACGGTAAACTTAAATAATTTCTAACTTTGTTATCATAACCGACTAGTATCGTGGAACTCGAGTTAGTTGAAATAATTATTAAGTAATCAAGATATTTATGTGTACGTAAGTATGCGTATAAAAGAAATAAGAGTTATACTTTTAGAGAAAAATTATTATTTTGAAGAAATAGTTGAACCACAAAACTCTATTTTCTTTAAAAATTTCTCATTTGTCTTATAGGGCTGCCACGGAACGTATAGCACGGTTGAATTTGAAGTGACCCAAGATTCTTCGTTCGTTATGTCGTTTTGGGATGGTAACTATTTGTTTGGTGAATATTCAAGCGTTTCGTACGTGGCAGATAGTAATCAAGATGATTCGTACGTTAAATTTGCTTACGAAAAATGATTGCAGATTTAAACCAACCTTATGTTCCCGATGATGAGTTCGAGTTTTGCCGAGAATCAAGTTACGACCGCAACAAAGTAATATAAACTATCACTCGAGTGATGAAAATCAAAACACGAAAGTATCGTTTGAAACATGTCAAGATTTTTTATCACTCGATGAGCTAGTCTGTTGGGTTGTTAATAGGGGACGTGATAATGGTTACGTTATTATTACACGAAGATCAAAGAAAAAAGAAGGTCAGGTCGTAAAGGTGTGGCTTATCTGTGATCGTGGTGGTGAACACAAAAGTAAAGCAACAATTAGACGATCTAGTAGCAAAAAAATCGGATGTCCTTTTAAATTAGTGGGGATATACGACAACAAACGTCGTTCATGAAAATTAGAGGTGAGAAATGACGAACATAACCATGATCCCGCTCAACATATGGAGGGGCACCCATTTGTAAGAAGGTTTTCTCAAAACGAATACAATTTGGTGGAACAACTTACTGATGAGAACATGGAGCCTCGTAGCATCTTATCAGCTTTGAAAAAGCAAAATCCAAAGAGCGCATCAATAACCAGAGATGTATACAATGCTCAATATAAGATAAGAAGTGAAAAGAAAGTCGGTGAAACACCAATGCAAGTTTTAGAAAACCTTTTATCTTCTAAAAGGTACGTTTATTACACTCGGGAAGATCCCTATACAAATACCGTAGAAGATATATTTTTTTGTCACCCAAAATCACACAACACTTGGCGTGCATTACCGCACGTGCTGATGATAGACGCGACATATAAAACAAACATGTACAAACTTCCGTTTGTTTAGATTGTTGGTGTGACCTCGACACACAAGACATTTTGTGTTGCTCATCGTTTATTAGTAAAGAACGAGAAGATAATTTTGAGTGGGTGCTTAATAGATTGAAAGATACGTTAAACAAGTGTATGGAGCCGCGAGTCATAATAACAGACAGAGATCTTGCTTTAATGAACGCATATGTTAAAATATTTCCGAATGCTTCAAAGTATTTATGCAGGTGGCATATTAATGAAAATATCGTGAAATATTGTAAAACAAGTTTTACGAAAGATGACTGGCGAAAGTTTAAATATGCATGGACACATTTGTGTAAGTCTCCCACTCTGGAGATTTACGAGTATAACTATAACCTTCTTTACGAACGACTAGTTGAAGCGAAGCAAGAAAGTAAGTTTTTTATTACATACATACATGCAATACTGTTAAATATAACACTTAATTTAATTTTGTTTTAATATATTTTCAGAAGTATTGTCATATATAAACAAAAACTGGTTAGATAGTTACAAGAAAATGTTTGTATCAGTCTGGATTAACTCAAACCGCAATTTTGGCCAACACACAACAAACAGAGGTGAGAGTCAACATACAAATTTAAAAAGATATATTAAATCAACAAATAGCTCCTGGATAGACTTGTGGAATTTGTAGATCAATTGGTAAATGCACAAGAGGTAAATTTAAAAGAAGGCTTTGAGACAAGCAAAATAAAAATTATGAATCATCATAATCTCTCGTTGTTTGATTACCTACAAGGCAAAGTGTCACACAAAGCTCTTGATTTATTAGTTGCCGAAAACACTAAATTGCATATGATGCGCTCAGCAAATGCAACGTGTGGTTGTCAACTTTTCACTAGTTGTGGGTTGCCTTGTGCTTGTCGGCTGGAAAAATATAAACATTCTGGTAATAATCGTTCCATATTTATCATTTTTTCTATAACAGTAATGATTTTATAATAATTTATAATTTATAATGCAGGCACTAAAATTCCATTGGATGCAATTGACGTATTTTGGACGAAGCTTGATAAAATTAAACCATCATTTATGGAGCATGAAGAAGTCGATGTTGAAGAAGAGATAGAATGCGTGAAACAACAAATAATGACACAACCCGCCCCTGTAAAATTTAGATGGTGGAGGACGATGAGCGATCTGAGATTTCGTTTATGTTATGTGGACGATCTCATCAGATGTCGATTGAGCAGTTTGCGGTTTTCTTGGGACTTTATTATGAGCCGGAGACCGTTACCCCTCGATTTAACGAGGGAATTAATGAGATTGAGGAGACACAATTGAGAGATTGGTGACCTCAGATTGTCGGATGTCCGTTTCAGAGGACTAAGGGCAGGGTCACTAGCATTAGAGATCCTATCATTTGTTATTTGCATCGCATGATTGCCACATCCATCACGGGATGTGGCAAGGGTCGGAGTGGTGTACCATTCCCGACTTATTTTACACATATTCTTTGCTTACGGGAACCAGGTGCAACCTGGCGAGATGTTTGGCAGAGTATTACGCTTCGTATTATCACCGCTAGGAGCGAGGAGCGATGTATGGCGGCGCGTACATTACGATGATTGCACGTTGTCTTGGTTATATTCCTCGCCATGTTGCTGACGTATCTCCACCGATCGAGCCGGTGAGATTAGGTCGTCATACATTATTCGACATGCATATTATACGCCAATTTCCGGGTGGCATACGGTTCTCTCTTCGACCCGGTGAGATCTGGCATTCGACACCTGTTTAGCAGGTCGGCGATGACGATCCACAGCAGCAGCAGGAGCATATTCCGCATGATCAGCCGCTACACGACCAGCCGCCAACACATCAACCGCCACCTCAGCTACAGTTCCCTCGACATATTATAGAGATGTGAAGGTGCCTGCACGTATGGAGACATTTATGCAGGAGATTACTACGAGATTACGGGATCAGGGTCGTCGCCTCGATCGAGTTGAGGATATTATGAATTGGCACGTTCAGCTTGAGATTGCACGAGCCCGTGCTGCTGGTATTGATCCTCCAGACTTGCCACCGCCTCGACATTACCCAGATTCACCGTAGTTTTTTATATTATTAATTGTACTTTTATTTTGTTATGTATTTAAAAACTTCGTTATTTATTTATATTATCATTTAATGTTTGTTTTGTTTTATATGTTTTATTTGTTAATTAAGATTTAAAATTGTCGACTAATATGTTACAAAATATAACTTATACGCAAAGTGTCAACCTTAACGTGCAAAATAAAGCCGACGAAAATTTTTATACGCACAATAATATATAAAAAAATATCCGAACCTATACGCCGCGTATGGGTCCATATGCGGCGTATAGGTTCTTCACCATACATAGAAATTTTACAGAAAAAAATGGGAAACTTATACGCCGCGTATGGACCCATACGCGGCGAGTCTGACATGAGTCTACTCTGGTCTTGTCAGAGAATACCCTATACGCCGCGTATGGATCCATACGCGGTGTATAGGGTATGTTGACTCTCCTGTCAATCGACCCTATACGCGGCGTATGGACCCATACGCATAAGGTCAACGAGTGTTGATTTAAAATTTGTGGGTGTCCAAATTATATGAAATGGTTATGAATAGTTATGAGTGATTGTAAGTGGAGGAGAGAGATATGTTACTGTTCAATCTGTAAATTTAAAGAATTACCGTTTAACCCTTATAAATTTTTAATATTTTTAAAAGTTGTTGTGAGTATAGGAGAGAGAAAAAGTAATAATAAATGTATAAAAATATTATATAATTAAAAAGATGAAAGGAAAAATTGTACTTTTTGTATAATTATATGGATAAAAATAAGAAATGGATTGTGAATGCTTTTATGATACTAGAGTATATATATATATATCACTCCAGTCTAGAAGAATGGAAAAATAATTAACTTCATCTATGGTTTTAGAGAATAATCTCATGGAGATAATGAAAAGATGGGAGATGTTATATATTTTAATATGACAAGGAATACATAGTACTTGATATTAATGTTGATGATGACTAGGGTAGGGAACATGACTTATAATTGAATATTAGACTAGAGTATTTGAGACATTTGAGTGATAATTTTTCAGTTAACTTTATATATATATATATATATATATATATATATTCAGGTTTGTTTGTTTTGTACTACTAGTTGTATATCATAACACACACACGAACATACTAGTTAGAATCTCGTGTGTGTAACGAGTTGAAAAAATAAAATATTATATAAAAAATTAAATAGTTATTAATGATGATTTAGAAGTTAAAAAAGAGAATTGAAAAAAAAATTTATTTATGGGTGGACAAAGGAATTTTTTTATTAATAGGGTAATTTTAGGAAAATATTTGATTTTAGGGGTTAAAAAAAATACATTAGGGGTACCCGCCGGTGCCACCGGCGGGTTCTCCCCTTATCACATCAACTCCAACAGCAGCAGCTTTAGACAGACACGAGAGACAAACATGACTTGACTATTGACCAAGAACCCGCCAATGTGAAGGGCGGGTACTTGGTTAGGGTTTTGACCGAGTGTCAATTTTAATTTTTTTTTCTATTATATAAACCATCTAACACAAACTTTACTCTTCATCTTTCACATTCCACATTCTCTATTTTTCTAATACACACTAAACTCACATTTCACATTCTCTATTTTTCAACAAACTCACAGATTTTATTCCATGGCGAATTGGGATGTTACATCGGGTCCTCTGAATACGAAATTGTTATTTTTGGTTGGTGAGCATAGAGTTGCTCACTATTTTCAGAATCCAGCGAGTGATGCCGGTGTTTTGCGTCCTAGACGGGGGGATATCAATTTTTGGAGACTCATCAAACACAAGCCTATACCTAGTAATGTTATGCCTTATATAAGGATAGCGGGTTTTGATGGTATTATTGATTGCGGTTACCGTAAGCTTGATGGTGGTTTGATTACGGCTTTGGTGGAGAGATGGCGGCCTGAAACCCACACGTTTCATTTACCTGTGGGAGAATGCACGGTAACCCTTCAAGATGTTCAAGTCTTATGGGGTTTACAAGTTGATGGTGATGCAATTACTGGCACTGATGTGGCGATAAACAAAACTGAAATAATAGATTTGTTCGGGCGTTTGACAGGTTGTTTTCTTGATCCCCATCGTATAGAAGGTTTAAAAATAAATTTGGTTGCCATTTTAAAAGAAATTGAAAAATATTTCCCTACAAATGCCTCTACTGAGCAATGCCAGCAGCGTGCTCGATTAATAATATTATACATGATTGGGGCGACTTTATTCCCCGAATCATCTTCCAACTGGCTCCATGTTAATTTTTTAACACATGTAGAAGATTTAGAAGAGTGTGGCCAACTAAGTTGGGGGAGTGCTACTTTAGCATGGTTGTACAGACAGCTATGCAAGGCAACAAAAATATCAGTTACTGATGTTAGTGGACCGTTATTTTTTTTACAATTATAGGCTTGGGAAAGGCTACCTACCCTTTCTCCGATTAATGACCGTAGTCTTGACCCTAATACACCATACGCATTACCATATGGTGCAAGGTATGTTACAATCATGTTTATTCTATTTTTTGAATTTATATTTATTAATTTTGTTTAACCGATATTTGTTTTGAATTATATTTAAAGATGGCAGGGATGAAAACTTAGCTATATTTCAACCACTCCGAGCTGCTTGAGCGCATATAGATCATCATTACATTTGATGAATAATATGGTATTAATTTTTTATTGTTATTAATCACAAAATGTGTATAATGAAAAGTTTAACAATTTAAATTCTGTTTTTGTATTAGTTTAATTGGAGGCCTTATGATGAAATTATACACTGTTTACCTGAGATTTGTAGAAGTGGTAATTTATGTTGGAATAGTGATACATTTCTCATATTTTGGGAATATATTGAGCCACACAATGCTAGCAGGGTAATGATGCAATTTGGGATGATTCAAATGATCCCTAGAGGGTTACCAAATTCACAGCAGGAACATGTTCGACTTCACAATATATCGCGTAAATGGGGGAGAAATAGTAATTGGGCACAGAAACATATTGTGTATATCCAAGCGTGGCATAATCGACATGCTACTGTTGTGAATGAAACCTACACAAATTCTACAGTTGCTTTAGAAGAATACAGGCGGTGGTATACGGATCGTACAGTTAGATTTGTAACGAACCCGGCCCATCAAGCCCCAAATCCGCATGGGTTCCAAAACGATGGACAAAATTTGGCAATGATTGTATTATTATTATTATTATTATTATTATTATTATTATTATTATTAACTTTTGTAGATACAAGGAATGAGCCAGTTTTCTCAAATGGTTGGCAATGAAACGGTTAGCAACTTGGCTAGCCAGTATTTGAATTTATCACATGCTGATTATGGAGGTTATCTACCAGCTCATGTGATGGAAAATCCAGTTCATGTTCAACTTCCACCTGTAACTCAACGTTTACGTAGGAGGGGTAGAGGACAAGGACGAGGAATGATGGAAAATCCAGTTCATGTAGAGGAACAACAAAATATGAGCCCACAAAATATAGAGAATCAAAATTTTCATGTGGGGCAAGACTTTGGATCATCACAATTTACCCCTCCTTTTCAACATAACTTTTTTTATGAGGGTAATTCAAGCAGTCATTTTCAAATGGGCACCCAAAATTTTGGTGAGGCGGGTCCCTCATCTAATTACTCATCCCCGCAAACAAATTTTTTAAACCTTTTTGACACTGCTAGTCCATTACCATATTACCCTCAGTTCCAAGAGACTGGTGATGTTGTTGATTGGTTTTCAAATAATCCGTCAAACCGATTCGACTTAAATGATGAAGCAACCGAGACAGATGAAGAATCCAATGCTCCTAATCCTACTCAGCCTTCATAAGGATTTTAATTATTGTATTAATGTTATAATTATTGTATGGATGCTATGCAAGTTTTATTTATCAAATATTTTATCCAATTACTCATGTATTATATAAGGACAAACACAATAAACAATAACAAGTAGTTAATAAAAAAGATAAAACAATAACAAGTACTTAATAAAAGATATCAAACACAATAACAATAACATGTATCCTACGCTTGTGAGTTTCGACACGTACTCATGTTATGACCCGGTTGTCTACATATGGAACATTTACGTACAACGGGTTCATCTGGATGATGATGAACATCCATCTCATTATGTATCCTACGGGTGCGTCTCCTATCTCGTTTTGTTGTAACCTTTGATGGGTCAGCTCTAATCCTCCAACCTGGGTCTGTCCGGTAATCAGGATGACGAAGCGGGTAAAAATGTCCACTATATTGTTTTTGATAAGCTGCAGTAGTGTATACCTCATGCACAGTGTAAAAAGGTGACACACCCCTGTGTCGGCAAACAACAATCGCATGTGAGCACGGGAATCTTAGCATTTGCCATTTACCACAAGTGCATGTTCTATCATTGAACTCCACAGTATAAACATTTCACCAGCTTGATTATTATTTATCTTTGACAACACCCTGTATCTTGCCTCGTGGTGATCAAAATTTGTTATGATATGTTGCTGCCCAATAAGATCACGGGATTCAAACAAACGCCATAAACGAGGGGGGGGGGGGTAAACTTGTGTTGCAAGTTGTTGCAATTTCTTGGTGTTTTCTATATTGCTCAACTGTTTTCTCAAACGTGCAATTAATAATGGCTTTAATTGGCATAAGCCTTACTCCCCGCAGTGTGTTGTTAAAACTTTCAGAAATGTTTGTCGTTAGGTTACCCCAACAACGCTGATTTTTATCATGTACAATTGTCCATTTTCTTTCTTTGATAGCTTTTAAATATTCCCAAGCTTCAGGCTTAAGACTTTGTATTTCAGCTACAAATAAATCATACTTCCTTTGTTGGGAGGTGCATCCAATCAACCAACAGGTCTTTTTTAAACTAGACACCTTGAACTTGTGCATCATGTTACTACGCACATGTCAAAGACAAAATCGATGAACCACATTGTTTACCATATCTTCAACATTGTGCATAGCGGTGATAATACATTTATGTCTATCAGAAATAACACACAATTTTCCCCCTTCCAACAAAATCATGATGAACTCCAACATGGGACCACAAGTGCTGCAAAAACCAACTCCAACTACCTGTCGTTTCTTCGTCAACGATGGCATAAGCTACAGGCACTACGTAGTTGTTTGCATTTTTAAAAACTGCAATTAACATCTTAGCTCGATACGATCCCTTCAAAAACATACCATCAACAGATATCACAGGTTGACTATGCTTGAATGTGTTGATTACCGGACCAAATGCCCAAAACACATACTTAAACATATGATATTGAGATGAACTAATCGGATGATGTAACCATTCCACAATAACTTGGTTTGTTTCTTGTAGAGCATTGATGTACCTTGGAAGTTCTTCAAAATTACTGTTCCAAGTACTGTATATTATCTCAATGGCAGCCTTTCGAGCTCTCCACGCCTTATTATACGAAACATCAACATTCAACGTGTCTTTAATGTGTGCCTGAATTTGCTTGACTGGAAAAGTAAGGTCTTGGCGAATAAAGTGGATGATGTGATTTACAATATCTCTAGATTTCAAACCTCTGTTGTTGTCGCCAACAACACTACCAAAACAATTGTATGCATTGACCCATCTAGATATTCTCCACATGTTGTGATGTTTAGGCTTGGTAGCGTACACAAACCAACTACATTAGGACCAATGGGAAGAATACTGTTATAATTGGGGCTAGTTGTGTAGCATTTTGCTCTATACGCATCACTTTTACTTTCAACAACAAACATTTCCCGGTTACGTGCAACATTCCATAATCGTACCGCATGCGTTAGATCATATTTTGATTTAAAGAACATGCCGACATGGATTTCTTTTGTTTCTTCATTCCATACATCCATGTAGTCTTCATCATTAAAATCAGTAGCTTCATAATCTCTTAATTCTCGGGGATCTTCAGAAAAGGTCATCTCCACATAAGAGATTCCTTGATTAACCAGAAAATTATGATGCTCACTAATTTCATACCCATCTTCATTATTGGTGATTCATCACGTGACAGAAACCATCATCATCCGAGTTATCAAACCCTCCGTGTTCATCATCATTTAGATCAACATTTGATTGATGAGTTGAAATATACCCCATGTTAAAATTTCTTGACGGACCGGCTTGATGATCACGTGAACTTGCATTGCCTGGAAAGGTAGTAACTGTTTGTGTAGGTGATTCGGATACAGAAAACCCTCGTAGGAGATCCATACAATTTGATTGTTGGAGTGACATTATTGGATCCAAAATTACGTGAATATTTCCAATGAAATTTTCCACATAATTTGCCATTGATACAATACTTCAAGACTCGAGTCATTAAAAATTTCTGATGTTTGAGAAAAACCACCGTACGTGTAAAATAGTTTGAACCTCAGATTATAATATTCTCGTGAAAGTTGAAGATGATCGTAAATGAAATCAACAAATGCTTCGTACAAAATTTTTTGAAGAACAATAGTGGTACTTCTGGTAGAAGCATCACACATAACATTTCCGTTCACAAAAGAAACATCACCACCCCAGTATATTTGGATAAAATAAGGTCTAGACATTGTTGGTATGAAGAGGTTTTCGTTTAAGTTGTTTGATGATGGGTTTTTAAGTGAAGATAATGTGGTTTTAGAAGGGCTTGGTTTTTGGTTTAAGGATTCCGGGGTTGATGGGTTTATATGGTAATCGAAACCCTAAATTACCCAAGAACTCGCCGGTCTTATTGGCGGGTTCTTTGGGCTGTCTTGTCGGTCAACTCAACATGCCAAAACTCGCTGATGCCACCGGCGGGTTCTGAGGAACAAGACGAAATCCTTGGAATCTTGCCAGGGCTCGGATTTTAAGAGGGTAGAACCGGGTACCCCTAATGTATTTTTTTAACCCCTAAAATCAAATATTTTCCTAAACTCACCCTATTAATAAAAAAAATTCTGGACAAAAAGAAGTTAAATAAGTAAATATTGTAATAAAAATTAGAGTAAATTACATGGATGGTCCTTGTGGCTAAATTGAAATTTTGAATTTGGTCCTTAAAATTTAAATTTTTAATATAGTCTATAACAATTCTTTCTCTTTCATATATGGTTCTTATGTCTGTTAGTTAACTGTTAGTGATGTTAAATATTATAAAAATTACTATTTTACTCACATAAGTCATCTATTTAATTCATCTTTTAAACTATATTATTATTTTTAGTTAAGAAAAATTTTCAAAATTTTTATTTTTATATATTTTTATAATTTCATTATTAATAAAATTATTATTTAATATATGTTTTAAATAAACAAATAAAAAAGTTTTTAAAAACATGTTTTAAAAATTTTGTTTTTAACGTGTTTGTTTTTATACGTCATTCTAATTTTTTTTTATTTTTTAAAGTTTTTTTTAAACTGGTTGGCTTTCAAAAGTTCTTTTTGTTTTTAAAACCATTTATTTTTAATACATATTTCTTAAATAAATTCTTAGTTTTTTAAATTTTTTTAAAAATAATTCACTTTTAAACGTATTTATAAAAGAAGACATGTTTATAAAGGTTTAAAAAAAACCCACATATTGGTTCTAAAAAAATTTATAAACTAAACATTTAAAAGAAGATATTTTTAATTTTTTTATTTGTGCATTAAATAATAAACATATTTATAATAAAAATTAACAATAAAATAAAATAATTAATAATCCCTACAAGTAAAATAATTATTTTGACAAAATTAAAATATCACTAACTGAACTAACATGACCATTGATAAAACATAACTATAACATTAAAGATTATATTCACAATTTTAAATCTTTAAGGACCAAATTCAAAATTTTATCCAAACCATAAAAACCATCCGTGTAATTTACTCTAAAAATTAGTTATTTATCAAGAAACTTATGTATATTTTATGAAGAAAGAAAAGCATGGTAACACAACCAATAGTTCACATAATGGTGATAAGTGATGTTATTGTCTACGTACTTATTATAAATAAACTAGAATTAAGCCTCCCGTGTTACGACGGGTGGCGTAAATCCATGCAAATTTGTACCAGTGACCAATCACCGTCAACAACCATTAACACTGGAAAACTCGTATTAAAAAAATAACAAAAAAATAAAACTGAACGTAAAACATACGTAAAAACTATAAAGCACACACGTGAAACGTAAAATATTAAAAACAACAATTAAGTCGATCTAGGACTCACGCGTAGTGACATGGTCGTTAAACAGGAAAAATTGGCGCAAAACAATAAGCCAAATGCATACAGTACGGTATGTTAGCTCGTAAAATTTAGAGAGAAATGTAAAATGAAAATTTGTAAAAGATGAAAATTAAGGGGACGAAAGTTTAAAGTGAAAAAAAATTTTAGGGGTTAAATTGTAAAATATATAAGAAATTGGGATTAATAATCAAATTAAGATTAAAAAACACACACAAAAGAGAGTACAACTCATTAAAACTAAATGTATAACTTATAATACATAAATAAATTAGTATTTAGTATATATATAATTAATGTTTTAGTTGTCACACGTAGCAATGTGTATTTTACATGAAATATGGTTTATAAACAATTTAAAAATGTTTATGCAAAACAAAGCATGATTCGTGTGTATGATGTTTGCGCCTTCGCATCTCACCATGCATCTCGTATCAATTCCCTAATAAAAACTATCACCGGTCATATCAAAATACAAATATCTACGGACACGTTTTTCGTTATTGAATCTCCGACGAACATATTTTTCGTTATTAAATCTCTGATTCTTATCCAATTGAATATTGAATACCCACAAAATAATTCAATCTGAAAATGAATTCCAAAAGATTATAATAGAATTCAAGACAATCGACAAAACTCAAAACTTTCAGAAACACAGTCTTAGGGGGTGTTTGTTTTTTGAAAAAACCTCTTCTCCACCTCTTCATCTGCGCGCTCGCAGACGCGGGAAGAGGTTTTTACTTCGCAGACTGTTTGTTTTATGGAAGACGTCTCATTAAAAAACGCCTTCCTAACGTCTGCACGGAAAAAATGTGGAACAAGGTCTTCACAACCTCTTCTGAACTCTTCATTTGAGCCCTAACCCTTCCCTTCTCTATTCGCTCACGATCAATTACCGTTTTTCCGGCGAACTCCGAGCTGCCGTGGTCGCCACCACCAACAAGGCCGCCGTACGAACGCCGCCGACCGTCAAACAGTCACCGACATCGCTTCACGACTCCAGCAATTCGATTCGGTTTGTTTCACAAGATCAGGTAACAATCGAACACTCTATTTGATTATGCAAGCATTACATACATGTGTTTTTCCGATTGTACGATTATAGTTTTTCAATTTTGATTTGATTATCGTTCCGTCGACTAAAATGGTTACAATTTGGAATTTGATTTCATTTAAGGAGATACACATACCTGTTGATTCAAATAGTTAAGAGTTCCATTTGTTTGGTTCCGTTTCTGCTTGGTAGTTGGCTCCCCTGTTCCACACCACAACAAAACTAAATAGTTCGTAATGAACTAAACTGGCAGATTTGTGACTTGTTCAAGGACAGATTTTGTAGTATGAGCACATTATTTGTATCTTAAACATTGTAATTGACGACAATATAATGAAGCTTTAACCGCTCCATTGATTGATTGGTGACCTAGCTTTAACTGTAATTGTATGTGTGTTTGCTTGTGCATATATGTGTGTGTATTTAGTCAAGCATGTTCTATGTGCGACCAC
This sequence comes from Flaveria trinervia, assembly GCA_025506515.1. Taxonomy (NCBI): domain Eukaryota; kingdom Viridiplantae; phylum Streptophyta; class Magnoliopsida; order Asterales; family Asteraceae; genus Flaveria; species Flaveria trinervia. Next base: position 120,894,661 of record CM046442.1, on the reverse strand, counting down.
CTGAGTACTTCTCGAAGAAGTAATAGTGTATCTTGTTTGACGTTTGATTAAAAAGCTCTTTTGGTGGATTCACATTTGGTTTTGCTAGGTTTATGCTGTTGAGACATCTAAAGAATTGGTTACTAGTTTTTTGTTAACTGTTAATTTCAGATGCAAATGGTGTGTGTCGAGGCAAATTTAGTTTAATTACAGAATATTTCAGCATTCTGCAGATGTTAAACAAAACGAACAGTTTTTTTCTTGCAGACTGCAGACATTTGGTCCATCTCTTCTGCTGCAGATGTCTGTAGATATGGTCCGCAGACTGCTGCAGACGTTTCCTGCAGAAAAAACAAACAACACCTTAGTTATTGTTTCATACACATCAAATTACTAACCACTTACCCGTCTTACGTGATAGAGCTTCTTGCAACCATGTACCATTTATCCAAATCAAGTATTGTTTATGTCACGTGTAATCAACCCCACATGCAAAATAAGAAACACTACTTAACAGACCAAACGAAACAACTTAACGTAGCCGCCATTCGCACCAGTGACTCGAACCTGTGGTAGTGGTCAAGTGATATCGAGTGACACAAGGTCTTACACGACACACGACTCAAGCCATTAGCCACCAAGTGAAATCACCCATTACCCAAACAGCAACTTTCTTCACAAAAATCAACACCACCAAAACCCCAATTCTCATCATCATCTTCCATCACCCCCAGAAGTCCAAACCCTAACAAAATCCACCATCAATGGCGGTCGGAGTTCTTGCTCTACAGGGGTCCTACAACGAACACATCGCCGGTTCATTTCCCCGCTTATATGTTACTCTTTTGCTCACACAGATGCTATGAGTATGCATCTACACTGTAAGTGTATGCAAGTTTTGATTCTTTGATTTGTGTTTGTGTGTAGCTTTGAGGAGGATTGGGGTGAAGGGGGTGGAGATAAGGAAGGCTGAACAGTTGGAGAATGTGAGCTCGCTTATTATCCCCGGTGGCGAGAGCACCACCATGGCTAAGCTTGCTGAATTGCATAATCTGGTGAAGTTTTATCAATATTTGTAGTGGATGTTCGTTTGTTGTGATTTAGGGAAAACCCATATGCAAATTTGTGTTAGAACTCTGGTGTTTGCTTTATTGCACTCTATGTGTTCGACGAAAGTCCTCAGAGAAGCCATTTGTTATATTTCGATACTTGTTTTAGAAAGAACCATACAGAAAAGCTAGAAGATAGAAGCTAATAATATTGTGTCTCCCAAAACTAGGGTATTCTTGAATCTTGATAATTGTTGTGGCGAAAATAGGACTATAGAGTATCATTTATTCATCATGCATGACTCTCTAGCTCGAAAATAATATTGAATGTCCTTAAATATCTTAAATTGAAGTTGTATCTAGATTCTAGAATTTGAAGTTTAAAAATATAGGGGTATCATGATTCCGCTTCGAGTGGTGGTGTGGTGGTCAGTGGTAAGCACCCAATTCTCTTGCTCAAGTTTGAATCTTGCTTCCATTGGTTTTAGCCATAACCTCTTGAAGGCTACCTTTCAAGCTGCGATTTACTTGATATTGTTGTTAGCATTTCATAATGGGTTCTCATGGACACCAAATAAAATAAAATTAATGATTATATTAAAATTTTACCAATGGAAGTATATCTAGATGGCATATGACAAGAATGGTCCTTCTATATGTAACTAGAAAGAACAAACTAAAAGTTACAATCAGTAATTTTATTAACATGAACCTATGCCCAAGAGGCTGCAAGGAAAGATTTTAAGATTTATGGATATTTAATGATTATCTAAAATTCTCATTTGATCACATTGTTTCCTACATCTAACTCAATTGGTACTACTTTGGCAGTTTCCTGCGCTTCGTGAGTTTGTAAAAATGGGAAAACCGGTTTGGGGAACTTGTGCTGGTCTTATCTTCTTGGCAGATAAAGCAACTGGTGAGAGTTTATTTAAGTATTTATAAGCAATTTTCTATTATTAAATTGTATACAATAAATATGAAGTTACTAAGAACCACCTTATCAACATAGTTATATTGTTAATACCTTTGGATGTGAACATTTCTATTGCATTCTGATGAAATATATCAACATAAGATTTTCTAATAATTCTATTAGCTCTAAGATATCAAATGAATGTTTAAGTAATGCACATGGTTTTTTTTTTCTATTTTGTAGTTCCAAACTGTTCTGCTTTTTTTTCCAGGACAGAAAACTGGAGGGCAGGAACTTGTAGGAGGACTTGATTGTACCGTTCATCGTAACTTCTTTGGTAGTCAGGCAAGTATATATATTTAAAAAACTTAAAGTTACTTCTTAATAGTAACCCTAGCTAAATAGCAATATATCATAACTGAAAGTTTAGTTTAAATTGCAATCTGCAATGTAAATATCTAATATTTTATATGCTTCAAATATCATATACAGATTCAGAGCTTTGAGGCCGAGCTGCCCGTGCCTGAACTTGCTGCTACGGAAGGGGGCCCACCAAGTTTTCGTGCTGTTTTTATCCGTGCTCCTGCAATCCTTGAAGTGGGACCTGATGTTGAAGTGCTGGCTTCTGTTTCCATTCAATCAAGCAAAGATGATTCTGATCCCGCTCTTCCAGAGGTAAGCCTTTCTTGTTTCTTGATATGGTAAATCTTTTACTTGTTTGTATAGAATCTTATCTTTTTGAAAGCGGTCACCTTTAGTTTGATCAGCTGGTACAGTTTATCATCTATTTAGACTGTCAATTTATCTTAGGGGTTCGGTTTTAATCATTTACTCATGAATGGGTCAGTTCGGGTTATGTTAAGGTAAGAGGCCAAAAGGATATGTCATTCAGCTTAGAGGTAAATGGGTCACATGTGTTGAAGTTTTGAGAGGTGGAAATCGTCTAAAGAGTATTTTCTTTAGTTGTGTAAAACCCCCTAAATCATCTTACTAAAATAGTTAGGTAACTATATATAGAATTGTGACACGTTTTGACCTGTTGCTATCTCTAGTTTATCTGGTTTAACTAACCAGATATAGACTTGTGTAATAAACTTGTTTAAACTAGTTATTTGCTTACTCTAATTTTGGAAGCGTCGAACGTTGTAATCCGTTGATGAGTGGTAGAACAGAGTCACGACTCACGATTTTTTGATTGTTCTTTGATGCCCAAAGTGATATATGTTTTATAATTTTTTGTCAAAACATAGTGTTTTCTGTTGGTTTCAGGCCCAAAATCGTACTCAACTCTTGCATATCATTAATACTTCAATTCTTACATTATATAGAATATAACCATGCACTCCTAAACAAGTGGCACTACTCCACCATCCCTAATACATGCCCACTACTTGCTAACTAAAAAGACTAATCAAATTAAAAACTTGTTGCATACTCTAAACAAAACATGACTCAAATACTAGACCTGTGACCCGTAACTTGACCTGACTTGACCCGATCAAGATTAACCCAACATTTTTCTGAACTGAAAATAGATATAGAATTGATTACATATTCTATACCAACATTACCAACATAATTCTGTTTTGTTATAGTTGTATGGAGTGTAATCTGGTTACTAAATTTATATTTAAAATCTTTAGAGTGCATGACTGTTCATGGACTTCATTTGTTAGGAGAGTGCTGGGTCTGATAGCAAAGTGATTGTAGCTGTGAAGCAGGGCAATATACTAGCAACTGCATTTCATCCTGAACTGACCATAGACTCTCGATGGTATTTCATATTTCCACTTCAATATTATATATTTAATTAATAGGTGGTGTGTCAAACGGGGTGGCTAACGGGTCAAAATAGTAACATATTAGCCTGGTTTGAAATGGGTCAGGTCAGTTTGGTTGACCCCATATACTTTTCTGCTCGAAGTTTTATATTAATTTTTTATATATAGATAATTAGTGTTGCGAATAAGATTTAAACGATTTATTATTACAATATTGATTTAACCTTTTGGAACTAAAAGATTTTCATGGTTGTATCCTTGAGAACACACTTTGCGCAACTTTTAGTCAATTTCACACATTTGAACCGTCTCCTGTTCTGCAAAATTTTTGATTCAACTCATTTGACTCGTTAGTGATAAACCATAACAACCATTCATAAGAGGTGTGATATATTGATATATGTTTTTTTACAGGCATAGTTACTTTATGAAAATGTTGCCTAGCAACAAAGAAATAGTGACAGCAAGTAGCAGCAGCAGCACTTACTATGAAGATCAAGAAAGTTACTTGTACAACAAGCAACCCAAAACCGACCTTCCTATATACGAGTAGCAACACCAATTCTTTGAGCCACTATGCAGGTGGCTGAAAGTTTTTTGAAATGGAATGACCACTTAAAGGGTCTGCAATTTCCAGTTTTGTATATATAACAGTGGAAATTGATTTTATTATTGCTTTCCCCTTTAACCAAACCTTGGCATTTATATTTCTTCAAAGAGAGTTGGGCTTATTGATTGTAGTGAAGTTGTACAATGGTGATTACATACATCTTTTCCCTTGAGGTTTCAAAATCCGTCGGGTCGGGTCAGGTGAGTTATTTGCTAAGTGAAAACATGAGCATTCGGGCCGGATCGACCTATCAACTTCTTGCCAGTTTTTAAACAAGTGATGTTTTTATATGATTATTAAAATGAGATGTTTCAAATAATAATATAATTAAAGAAAACTTCACCAAATAATACTTAAGTTTCTCAAGTGTTATACTATAGTCAATTTTTTTTGTCTCTCAGCAAGTTACTTAACATTCACTAGGCACTTCATTACTTCAATCTCATGTGACTTTTTTTATAAATGTTATTTTGTTTTTAAATTGAGTCAAATATAAAATATATAAATGTTGGTTGTTAATAAGTGATATTTTTTCAATTAACTTCAAGTTTGAGATAATGATAATGATATGATAGAGAACTTTTTTTGCTAAATAATAATCATTTGCATAGTTGTTAAGTTTAAGTCTAATTGGAAAAAATATGACATAATCAAGATTCATATGTGTTTTTTTTCTAACTTAATTTTAAAAAAGTTAAACATTTAAAGAAATGTTAGTGAAAGTTTAATATAACATTATAATACTTACGGAATGTTGATTGACTTTAGAAAGGAAATTTTTTATAAATGATTTTAATGTAACAATTGATAAACTTGATTATTATTAGAATAAAAATGTTTGCTAGGTTGTAAGCATTTAAAAATATAGTTTATATGATTTGACACGTTTGATTTGTTCACGTTTTGTTTTTATTTCACCATTTTTCTTATTGTTAATTCTCACTATCATACATCATATAATATGAAGATATAGTACTATATAACAAACTTACTCTTTTTTCCCTACAAACCCTACATTTTTCCATTTATACGTCTGATAACTTGTTTAAGAAGCATGTATTTATAGATTTAACTAAAAACGTTGTTACTAGCACACTTGTTATCTACGTAAAACTGTATGTATTTTATTGAGATGAATGTTATTTAACGATCAATTAAGGCAAAACATATTCGTCATCTTAACTATTATTGATGACTAATCTAAGATGTTTGATAGAGTACAGGTATAAAAATTGTGATGTATTCGTATTTAAACGTCAAAATTTATAAAGTGAGAATGATCAAGATTCATGAAGATGAGCCGATATGTGTCAATAATGGCTTTACAAACCAGGTTGGAAATCGTTTTTATTCGTTTAGGTCAACAAAACTCAAAACCGATTTTCTAGAAGCTGCTTCGGTTTAAAACTGGTCTGAATGAAGCAATGCTGTTGAGACCGGTTCGACCGCGAATCGGTGGCTGGTCCGGTCCGGTTTGGTATGATTCGTTTTGAAGTGGTCGAACCGGCCGGTTTGTCCCGAACCGCTGGTCGGACTGGGAAACCGGACCGGTTCGGACCGATTTTCGTTTTTTTTTAATTTTAATGGGTAAAAACGGGGTGTTAAACCATAAATTAGTACGTCGGATATACAAATATAGTTAAGTTTTATATATAACTATAAAATATATATAAATCATATATAAATTACTTATATTTAATTAGATATATAAATATAATTAAAATACAGTTAAATCCGGTCCGACCGGTCCAACTACAAAACCAGAAAGGCGTTCGGTTCGATGTTCGATCCGGTTCTGAAAACATTAAAATAAAAAAAATAATCTGGTTTAACCCCGGTACAAAATCAGATCGGTTTTAGGTTTTACAAAATACATCAATAGCGTTAAAACCAGACGTGATGAACATTTTAAAAGACATTAAACATGACGACATGAACATAAATAAAACTTCAAACCCTGTTACAAGATGGTTAAAATGGGCACTGAACTTCCGTTTATTTCTCATAGCGGCTTAATGGCGACGAAGCAAAAAGCTGAAACAGGAAGAAGCACAAAACCAGAGACAACGAAAGCCAAAAGAAAACCTAAAATCAACAATCACGATGTACGGAAGAAGCCTCCGATCGCTCAATGTTCATCTTCCAATTCTCACAACCACAACACTAATGAAGCAAAATCAGCATCTAAATCACCAATAGAAGAATCACAAGTGGTTGTTGCAGATGAAAGTAAGAACGAGATGAAAGATGAGGTTGAAGAGGAAGACGGTAGTTTGTTATATCAGATTCCGATGAATCGCGTGAGTCGTATCATTAAGACTGAAGATCCTAACGTTCGTATCACTCAAGAGGCCGTTTACGTCGTCAACAAAGCTTCGGTATCGCTGATTTCTTTAATCTTTCATTTGAGTCGAATTAGGGTTCTGTATTGTCAATTGTGTGCTTATGAATGATTATTAGGTGCATAAACCATAGAGCAATTGAAGAGAAAGACATTAGTTTATTGCTGATTCATAGAAGCATGGTTAGCTGACAGGAAATTATTATTATTTTATTGCTCGCTCTAGCTTAGGTTACTGATTATACATGGGCCCCGATATCTAGACACCCCTTATAGCACCATACGCGTCGTATAGGTTGGTTGTATAGTACTACACGAGGCGTAAAATCCCTCTGAATTCTCGCAGTCAGCATCGAAATTTGCCATACGCGTCGTATAACCCTATATGTGTCGTATAAGGCTATATTCCGACAATTCCCCTTGAATTTTCCTTGTTTTCAATGTCTTCAACCCTATGCGCTACACGTATAAGGGGGTGTCGATTTATAAAGTGGGGTGTTTGTATATTAGGATTCTTATAGCAACATTAATGTCATTATTCATAGCCTCTTTGGCCCAAGGCACACACCTCTGTCGCAACTAAATCAAAGAAGCTCCTCGCCTACGTGAGGCGTAGTCACAGAGTGCCGCCTTTTCTGAGCGTCTAGGCACGCACCTTGTGTGCTTTTGACTATTATGGTGAATGGTCGTTTGGAAAAATACGTACATGTGATAATTTTAGCAGTATAATATTTGGTTCTGATAAGAAAATGTGATCTTAACTATCTTAAATAATTTGAGACATCTGAGAGTCCCTGCCTCGACTTGCAACATTAACTATACGATCTGAATGTCGTTGAATGCGTCGATGATAGCAAAAGATTATCTACATGGTATCTAAATGCTTGTGCCTTCCATGTGTGCGCAGGAGAAATTTCTTCATGTGTTCACTACAGAAGCATATGCTTCCGCTTTTCTGGATCACAAGAAACATATTGATTACAAACACCTTTGTAAGTCCTGTAACTTTGCAGAATGAATGTGGCTTTTTTATTGTTTCTTTTCTTATCTTGTTTATAGCATGTGAGCATTGCAGTTGGGATTTGGAATTTTCCATAAGGTTTATACAATTTAGAAAACCGGATTACGTTATGTCTTTCAGGGTCACCAAATGTATATTTTTAACGCATAAAACCTCCTAACAATGTTATTTCGTGAACTTAGAGTATTATTGAAATAATGTCTTTTGAGGTGTTTTTGACACTAGTGATTTTTAATCTTTTTGTTGTTTTAATACTGAGAAGGTAAAGCAGTTATTTCAAATGGACTTAAAAAGTCTGTTTAATGTCTGTTGCAAAAGGTTGGTACGAACCAATAATATGGATCATCTGTCTAGTTAACACTAATATTAGTTAATCTCCAAAGCAATTTTTATTTCAAGTTTTTGTATTAATACACCAAGAGTTTTGTGAAGTTGACCATAATACTCTTTTCCATTTCTTATCTTGAATAAATATTTTAAGTGAGCAAAGGTATTATGGTAATTGATACGTTTTTTTCTGTGTACAAATTAGTAGGATCAAGGGCGGACTTACATGTTGTTGAGGGGTAGCCTCCGCTACCCCTCGACTTTTTACGGGTAGCGTACAATTTTTTTACGGTTTTATGTAAAAAAAATTACGATTTTACGTTACCTCTGAGAAAATATTACGTTACCCCTAAAAAATTTTAAACTCACCACTTTATAGAAAATTTTAATTTTATAAAAAACAATCTTATTTTTTATAAAAAAACCTTACATTTTATAAAAACATTAATAACTAATATGTTTTAAAATATCCAGTCCAATACAATTATAATTAACTAGCCCAAAATAAAAAAAAACCTAAAAAACATTAAACAACTTTAAAAGCCTAACTAATTAGCCTAAATACTCATAACCCAATCAAACATAAACTTAGATAAAAAAAACACCATCCATCTCCTCATCGACCCTTCATCCCTTCTCACAGACCACAACTAGTCAACCACCATCCACCCATATCGTGGTTCACCCCACGTCCCTAGCACCGGTCGTCTGGCCAACCATCGGCGAACAACCGCTTGCTATGGTGGCTCTTGCCACCGCCCACATGTGATCTTTGACCATGTGATCTTTCACCGTCCATTTCTAGGTTTTTTTTCTCTATTACAATATGAAATCATGGATATAGGGTTTATGTTGTTCAAATTATGAGATTTAAGTGTTATTTGTTATAAAAATTAATGATCATTTGGTTTAATTTTTAATATTTGGGGTTTATGCAATTAGGTATATGAAGTAGGGATTTGAAAGATGAATTAGAGTTTTGATATTGAAATTGGGTATTTGAATTATGTGATTTCTGATATAATTTGTGATCTTCTTGTGTTATTAGTTATAAAATAAGGGATTTGAACGATGAAAAAAACAAATTCTTATTGGTAATTTTAAGGTAAAAAATCCAATTTGCCTTTTTAAAAAAAATCAAGAGTAGGATATTGGTTATAAAAATGATAATAATATTAGGTCAACAACTTCTACGAGTTCAATTTCTTCGGGTTTAATTCATTCGATCACAAATGGATTTGATTTGAATAGTCTTACTTCGGGTCCCTTTATTAATATAAATGTACGGTAAAATTTTTTTAATGTTACCCCTGAATTTTCGTTCTAGATCCGCCACTGAGTAGGATGGTATGCATTTCAATTGTTGCTAAAATCAGTTAAACATTATAACTGTCTTATTAAAGTAGCTAATTCGGTAATTTTTGTTGTTGAATCAGCATCTATTGTTAGAAAGCGGAAGAGATTCGACTTTCTTTCAGGTATCCTATGCAACATTCATTTTGCTTATGTTGTATTGTGTTTTTAATATGTTTATACCTTGTTGAGTGTAGATTTTGTTCCTGAGAAATTGAAAGCAGAAGACGCGTTAACAGAATCACAAACAACAGAGAATTGAATTGGCATCTTGATTGGACTATGTGGACGATGATTCTAAATTTTGTAGAATTTATGTGCATATATATAATAATACAAGAATGTTTTGGTTTTAAGTAGTGTAAATTGAATAAAAATCATGAATTCGAGTATCGTCACATGCACACAAAATGTTTGATAAAATGTCTGAATGAAATAATCTATACAAGGCTTCCTATTGTAGTTTAAATCGACAATCATCGAAGAAGATGAAGTGTGTTACATGTCATGGAGTTGTCTTTCGAGGCCTTGTGTGGTGTCCTTGAGATCGTTTAGCCACCCCCAATGATATTTAGGAGTAGCATAAACAAATGTAGTCAGTGAGGATCCAAGATTTCTCGTCACGAGAAAGATCACAAGTAGCTTTTGTTTATAAAAATCCCGTATTTGTTGCTAAATTACTAAAGTCTTGACTTTCGATCTAGTTAAATTGATTTATTGTGTCTTAAATGGTGTTAAAGCCCAAGAACTTGACCATTTTGTTTTCTTTATCGTCTCAAATAAAATGGAACATATCAATTTCACTAGTTAAAAAGTCGAGAACTTAACTATGCTTTTGTGTAGAATCTTGGATTTGTAACTTACTATGTAGTTACAGAACTTATAGCATTTGTTTGTTCTTTTTGGGTCTGTTTAACTTACAAAAAACGATTTTGTTAGGTATAAGTTGTTTTATGTTTTGATTTGTTGTCGAAGTAGCATATTTGTTACCCAAATTTAACATATTTGTGTTTGATTACTAAGATGATGGATTTCATTGGAGAAGAGAAATGATAATGTATTCAAAAAATGATCGAACGACGGACCAATCATTTTAATGGTTGGTTTGTCCGATCGAATTTAATAGCTTGATGACATCATAATCATAATTATATATACAAGTATATGTATGATGGGAGATTCTTTAAAAACCATGTTATAATTAAAAGTCATAAAAACCAAAGGCTATATATATGTAAGTGTTACCAAATGTACAACTATGAGCTACGTATATGTAACTCGTTTCGTTGTCATCTTTGTTCCTTGAGGTTTAGATTACAAAATATATTATGGCCTTGAATGAGAAGGTTGAAGTTTACTTAAATACATTTTAAACAATTAAAAAATTAAAAAATATAAATTATGTGATTGGCTAAAAGTGGGTTTTATGGTTTGAAATTATAAACATAGTTTTTATTTAATCTTTCTTTTATATGTAGATTATTTAAATTACTATATATATATAACTCAATACAAGTATTTTATATATGTATTTTATAATTATATATAAATCTCTACAATAAAATTATGTCTAACACTATAATACATCGTCCTACCTACCCATTAAAATCCTAAAAGTTAGAAAAAATAAATCAAAAATTCGTTCCAGCCCGGAACCTGGTTTGACCACCTAAGCGGCTGGTTCTTTGGCTACAAAACGAATTCAGGTAGATCGGACTGGTGGCCCATCCTAATCTTGGTCTGATCGGTTGGACCGACCGGTTTGATCCGAGTATAAAAAATAACGACCATCCACTATAATCAAACACCATATTTTTTAAATGGAAGGGCTATTTTGATAATTTTACACCAACTTAACTGGAAAAAATAACGACCATCCACTCCAGGGATCAACCATGTAATTAACTCTATAAAAGTAACAATATAGATATTGTTTGAATATTGATTATTCTTAATAATAGAATAATGAGTAAATTACATAGATGGTCCTGTGATTTGGTTAAAAGTTTGGATTTGGTCCTTAAACTATTAAAATTACAAATATAAACTCTAATAGTTATCTTTCATCAATGAAATCTATTCTTTTAGTTCAGTTAGTAATGTTAATATTATTAAAATAACTATTTTACTTGTAAGGATCATTAATGCAATTTTATTTTATAATAACTTTTTTTATTATCAATATGTTTATTATTTAAGACACAAGTAAATTTTTTTAAAAAAAATTCTTATTTAAATGTTTGGTTTATAACTTTTTCAACCAATATGCGGGTTTTTTAAACCTTTATAAAATTGTCTTCTTTTATAAAGACATTTAAAACTGAATTGTTTTTAAAAAAATATTTAAAAAACTAAGAATTTGTTTAAGAAAAGATGTTTTAAAAAATAAATGGTTAAAAAAAGAACTTTAGAAAAGTAACTAGTTTAAAAAAGTTAAAAAAATCAAAAAGTTTTAGAATGACGAATACAAAATGAACAGTTTAAGAACAAAACATTTTTAAAGAACATGTTTTTAAAAAGTATTTTTATTTTTGTATTAAAACGTATTTTATTAAATAATAATCTTATTAATAATGAAATTATAAAAATAATATAAAAAATAAAAAAAATTGAGAAACAAAAATATAGAAATTTCTTAAATACACTAATAATATAGTTTAAAAGGTAAATTATATAGATGACTAATCCGAGTAAAATGATAAATTTTACAATATTAACATCACTAACGGTTGACTAACAGACCTAGGGACCATATTTTAAAAAGAAATAATTGTTAGGGCCATATTTAAAGATTTTAAATTTTAAGAACCAAATTCAAAATTTTAAAATTATCACAAAGACCGTCCTAGTAATTTACTCTAGAAAAAATAACCACTAAATTAACTAAAACTTAAATAAAAAAAACACATTCACTTAAGTAGGATAATGCAAGTCCTCAAGGGAAAACTCCATGATAAATTATGTATTTTTCAATCAATTGATTGCTGGTTTAAGTTCTATAGTATGTATGTTTGGCATTTATTTTTGTGCTAACACAAATTGTTGTTAAAATAAAAAGAAAATGCCAAATGTAAGTAGAAAAGAATTAAAAGATTATCATTTACGGTTGTTTAGTTTATAGTGGATTATTATTTTTGAAAAACTACTTGCTTTAAATCTAAGAAAGGTTTCATTCATATATATATACACAAATTTACAACATGATTAATTGCAAAATAATTGTTAATTTATTTTGCTCCAAAAGCTTTGTTTAATTTACTCATTTTTAATAGAACTTTAGTTATTTAAGTAGTAATGAGCGTTCTTATTAAACCAAATCTCTAACCAATTACATTTTCAAGGAAATCTATATTTTAACATCTGTTTTAATTTTGAGCTTTTTTAAAAGTATATAATATAGTGGAGACAAGTTAACATATTTGAAACTCAAACTTGATTCATTACGTATTTGAAACTCAATTTTTACTCTCAAACCTTTTACCAAATCAAATTTAACTCAATCGAACTAGAATCCAGTTATAAATTACACAAATTCATTTTTCTAGGGTTTGTTTTTAAAATTATTTTTTTACAAAATATCAACATAACAATAATCACAATATATTCATAATCCACAATTTAATAATTTTTTATCAATACACGTATACACTTGCAAAACAAGTTTTTCATACTCAATTTCACCAAATCACATTCTCTTTCACAAATAACCCAACGGTAACATTGTAACAACCTCGCCAACAAAATTTCCAATCAATCATTAAAAAATATTATTACCAAAATAAACCACAAATCCAACACTAACTATTTACGGTAAAAATCTTTTTCATGATCTTCACACAGAAAACCTTCTTATAAATCAACACATTTTCTTCATCTTCATTCACTTCTTTCATCATTCTAAATTCTTACACACAGCATCATATTATTATTATTGTTGTTCATCAACCACCGCAAACCACCGTCACCGGCGATCATGGTGCTCACAAACGTCGCCGGAGTCTCCGGCAGCATGAAGAAGAAGACGACCAAAGGCCGGAAGAAGATCGAGATCAAGAAGATAGAAGAAACCAACAGCCGCCAAGTCACCTTCTCGAAACGCCGAACGGGGCTTTTCAAGAAGGCGTCGGAGCTCTGTGTTTTGACCGGAGCCCACGTCGCCATTCTCGTTAACTCTCCCGGAGGGAGAGTGTTCGCGTTTGGTCACCCAAACGTCGACGGTCTACTAGACCGCTATCTGAAAAGTAGCAGTAATAATAATAATAATAATAAAGATAGTATTGTCACAACTACCAGCACTGCTAATAATAATAATATTAATAATGACAGTGCTGGAACTGGTGGTGAACAGTACTGTTCACCACCAGTGCTGCTGACAAAAGAGTTCAACCAGCATTACGTGGCGGTTTCGCGTGAGTTGGAGGCGGAGAAGAAGCGGCGAGAGATGATCCCGTCGAGTAGCCGCGGGGTACCGTGGTTCGACGAGCCGACCGACGGGCTACCGGTGGAGGAGTTGGAGCAGTATCTGTGGTCATTGGTGGAGTTGAAGAAGAAAGTGTTGACTAGAGCTGATGAACTGATGATGATCAACAAATCTCCGGCGATGCTGGGTGGGTCTAATGTGTTTGAGATGGGGTGGGGTGGTTTTAACGGTGGTCCGATGGTGGCGGTTCCGCCGAACGCCGCCGTGCACGGTGGTTTTGGGTTGCAGTACGGTGGAGATATGGGAGGTTTTAGATGTGTTTTGGGGTTGATTGTTTTTGTTAGTTTAAGATAGATTTGATTGTTGAAGGTTAATTGGGTAATAGATTTGATTGTTGAAGGTTAATTGGGTAATAGATTTGATTGTTGAAGGTTAATTGGGTAAATATTTAGGGTTGAATTGTCTAATGTGGTGGAACCCTAGATTCTGAATTAGTGTTTTGAATTGTTACATTGGTTTTTATGACATATCATTTTTCATATTTTGGATGTGATCTTCTATATGTTAGATTGTTTTGTTAGAGTATATGGGTAATTCTTTTTAAGAAAATAAAAGAATAGAAGATATTTTACATACAATATCGTTAATACAAACAAGTATGAGATTATACTTTTCTCCAAAACTTTGTATCATTCATATTCATGTGTTTAGCCTTAACTGTATACAGTTCTTCTCATACTATTAATTTATGTGATTTTTTATGTATTATAATTATGAAAAATCTGTTTTTATACTATTTTTAATTAAAAAAACTATAAAAAATTGGTTCGGAAGCCATGAAAACCTACTTATCAAACAAGTAAAATCTGCTACTTTGGCTAACACACATTGGTGATTTGGTGATTACGGTTTCTAGTTTTTTAAAACCATTGTTAACGGTTCAGACTAAACATCTTATTAAAATTCGAAAAACGATCTAGCTACATTATAGTTGAGTGGTATCCAAGAGGGGCATAAAGGCCATAATTAACCAATTATTCTTATACATGGAAACACTGTCAAAAATCAAAATCAGCCCCAAACAGAAAGAATTATAGGAACACAAATTACACAGTCAGCACTATGATAGGTAGAAAAATCTGATCTTAAAAACAGGTTTATTAACCCGAGCTGGCGGGTTGCACGGGTGAAAAGGTGCCGGAACTGCTGACCGGCTTATCTGAATTTCCGGGCCTCCATCAAATCTTTACATGTCCATCACGGCTAGCTGTGGGATAGACTCACGAGAGAAGATTAGACCAGACAGAGGTTCAGACTTCAGAATGAACACGGTGAGCCACCAATGGTGCAAACCCACGGGGACCACATTGGTCCTAGTGAGATGATTGGGTCCTACTGTATGTGGGGGACCCGACAGGCGGACGACGTAGTGGTGCTACAAGTTCATCCATTGCAAGGTCCCAAAGCAATAGTTGTGTATCCTGCAGAAATAAAATCGGTTCCATCAGTTAAATAGCAAGTGCGTTTTCATAATGTATTTTGTATGAACCTAATACTGTTAGTATCTGTATTAAATTTTCTAATTTAATGATAGATAACTATGTTGTTTCTGCAATCAACATATCAATTAATATAATCCTCTTGTAATTACATATAATTTTCACTCAACAGTTTTTATCTTAGGATTCCTCATAACTTTGAATCAATCAGGCGGGTCGGGTCAATAACAAGTTAGGTTAAAAGTTGTCTTTTTCAGAACTGGTTGGGTTGACCCGCAAACCCCTTTTTGCCCTTTATCGAAAAGCGGTAGTTACACACAAGAACAATAGTATTACAATATCTGGAATAATTAAAATCTTAAAATAAAAAGAATGCGAGGTTGTATGCAAAAGCAATGGACTTTGGACAAAGTTGACCAATTGTTCCTTTTTTTGCTGATTTCTTTTTTCATTTGATGCGTTAGAGGTAAAAGCAACCCAAAGTGATCCGTCGTACATAATTGAGTTGAAATTGATGCCACCTCTAGTTATTGATTAAATAACTCACTTCACGCATCACTTTTACGTTAGTTTTTTAAGAGAGTACCTGACCAACAGAACCAAATCTATATACTGAAGCTTCAGATTCATCTTCTGAAGTTGGCGGTGACCAATATGAATCAAAAGCAACTCCACTAACCTTCACATTAGATTCCGCAGCTTCAGAGTCATTTTCTCAAAGCCGCTTTCATGCATTAAAATATGCTTTTGAGACTTCTGACAACTTGTTCTATTCAAGTTGTTTAAATTTTTTATTTTACCTGTTTGACCCGTTAGAAATGAAAAATAGTCCGAATTGACTCATTCATAAGTAAAAAGGTCGGAATAAATTACCCATGAGTGGTTAAATATCTTAGCATCTCTGTTTGACCTGTTAGAAATGAAACATTGCAGCTAAATTAATTAGCATCTCTGCCAACAGTTGCTATTGGGTTACTCTATTTGACAAGATATATTAATTGTATTTTGAGAGAATTTAATTACAGGTTAACATTTCAAGTTGGATGCTATTACATCATATCTGTGAAGTAGGTAATGCGTACTTAATAGATTGCAATTATCAGAACTAGAGGTGGAAAACGCGTCGAGTAAAAAAGGGCGATTAATATATACGGGTTGGGTCGGGCTGGACCACTTTATAAAATGTTATGGACAAGTAAAGTATTAAATAAAGTAACTTCTAAATAAAAATCAAGCTTTTTCTAATCAAAGCTATTTAAGAAAACTTTTGAAGATTTGACCCATTTCCTTAATAACCAAGTGTTGTAAGTTTATCCATCAAGAGCACAAAAAAATGACAGTACAAAACAAATTGACCCAATTCTAAAACTTTAAGAGTTAAAATCCAGTAGAAAACAAAAAAAAATGACAGCAGAGAAAGAAGTAATAATTCAAACATCATTGTAAGTTTCACTTGATGGATGCCCACAAAGATACAAATAAATTCATCCTAAAAAAGCTCACCAGTACGATATTATTTCTAATCTGAGAGACCTAACATTAACCAGTTGACAGTACAGAAAACTTATTATTTGACTACATTGTCTTATTATCAAGAAAGTTGGTCGCGTACCTTACTGGAACGTGCATGTACAACAGAGAATCGAGTTTGATCCTTGATTACAGGAAATGAAGAATCACCAGGACCGTCTTTACTCTAAAATTATTGAAAATAAAAAGATAAATTTAATAAATGAAATTCAATCAGACAATCAAACAACACCTACAATGACTCGAAGAAACTTCATGATCAAAACTGAAAGCTTAGCTTCTCATAAACATACAAGTTTCCATCAGCATGAGCAACAACAAAAGCGCCATCACGCTCAGGTATCCATGCAACACCTGTGCATCGACTGTTGATTATTGAGATTATTATTTACAACTTCTTTCCAACATCTTGCAGCCGCATTCCCAATGATCCCAAGTATACTACAATTAACATATTCTACAAAATAAGTGAATAACAAAGAATCTAATATCAAAAGTCCTTTTGGAACATGGGATTAGGTGAAAGGAGTTACCATCTCTCGTGTTCAATCCAATTAGATAATCATGCCCATCTTTAGCTTTGGAACCAAATGCATGACAAACAGGGTTCGAGTTACCAAAACTAATTGATTTTATGGGTCCTGAAAGAAATGCATTCACTTCGTCAAAACTAAAATCAGAATATAAGAACATCATCAATCATCAAGTAGCAATCAAATTCAAAACTTGAAAGCACCACAAGTAATATACAAAGTATCCCCTACATTGAACATCAAATAAGCTCCTTTAAGGCTTTACCATCAGAACCGTTTGAACCAACTGTCGAATTTCCACCATTACTCAACCTCCCACATGACCACTCTTACATTGCATTCACCGCCGTTTGCTTTACTACCCGCCCCGTTTCCCCTCACAACCCCGAGCATACGACTGCTGCTACCACTGCTTCCTAAGAACTTTGATGTCACATATCTCACTCCACTACTTGCAACACTAAAGCTCGAGCTAGACTGCAGCACAGGCATATATGCTGCAGCCAGCACCAGTTGATCCTTTAGGTCTACTAAAGTTATCTATACATTCACAAAAAGAGCTTTTTAATTTTCATCTCTGAATTCATAGCAATATTCATGTCAATTTTACATCAAAAACCATGTTGCAAAATCGGTGCCTAGCTAGTCACCCACCAATTCGATTTTAGCTAATCGCTCAACAAATCAGTCAAAGGTCAAAATCAACCAAAAATTGAAGAAAATAAGTCAAAACTAGTTAAATTTTGGTCAAAATGGGCAAAAAATAGGCCAAAATTAGGTCAAAATTGAAAAATTATATACATAATTTTGAAAAAAAAATTGTATACATATTTATAATTTGAAAATTAACGTATAAAATTTCAATGCGATTAATTCCAACTAATCCTGTTACAACCATGATAAAAAATGAAATCATAGCGTATTTGCATAAAAAGTGGAGTGAAATGATAGCGTATAATTAAGCTAGGGTTTATCTAATCCATATCAAACACTAATAACCTCATTTCGATGGCAGATACGAATGACACTTAATAGACATAAAGCATGTATGAATTCAAACACTTGAATGCGAGAGATGATCACCTGAGTGATGGATTTCAAGAGAGCGTACGGAAAGTGGGAAGAAGGATGAGATTTATGGGTTTTGAAGAAGTTTCAAGAAGCGGCGGTGGTGTTGGTGGCGTTGGGTGGTGGTCAAAGCGTTGACTGGTGGTGGTCATGGTGGCGTTGACTGGTGGTGGTCATGGTGGCGTTGACTGGTGGTCTTCGACGGGAGAAGGGTCATGACAATCGGAGTTTGACTTTGGAGTTTGACTTTGGAGTTTGACTTTGGAGTTGCAGGTCAATCTGATGCTTGGGACGATGCGGATGCACTCTTTGTGTTTTTTTATTTATTTAAAATTTAATTTGTTTTATTTTGTTTTATGGGAGTTTATAATTTTTTGGCAAATCAACTTTTTGATTAACATTTTACTTATTAATTTTAAAATATTAATAAGTTAATACGTATATTTGAAAAAAAATAAAAAAATTAATAAGTCACTTTCGATAAGTTGATAGAAGTAACTTTTGAAAAGTAAAAAAATTACTATATGATAAAATAAAAAATCCCAAACATGTGCATAATCTATTTATGTTAACTAAGGTTTTTAAAACTATAGTTACCAACTATTTTGCTTATTTACCAGTTGGTAGGTCGGATTAGATTTAAAAACTAAAATATATCATACAAATATTAAAAATATCTTGTACATATGATTTTTATATAAAGTATGAAAGTACTATATGTTTTAATATGAACTAGGTTTTTCCCCGCGCTATGCGGCGGAAGTTGATTGTATTTCCCTCGAGTTACGTGGCGTAAGTTTTGTTGTTTTTGGCTCATCGAAGGCCATAAAAATTAATATTAAAACCGGTTCAGTTCATGTTATCAACGATGTTTTTCCCTCGTTTTTGGTTCAGTTTGTCATGATAATGATGTTTAAAGAGTAATTTAATTAAAAGAGATAGAATTAATAGATATTGTGTAACTACATAAAACCAAGTGTTGTTCTCTATTTTATAGGAAAATAGATAACCAAAATAGCATTTCATCAAAAAATCAAATACCAAAAAGGAAAATAAAAACAAACCTTTGTGGCAAAAAAACTAAAACCATAAAAGTTATTGTAGTACTTAAGTTGCTTTTTAATACAATATATAATTATAATTTTAACAAAATATGAGGACTTATATAATTAAATTTGGGATAATGTAATATTGAAATTAAATTAACATATAAGATTTTGATGTAGAATAATATGAAGCATAAATTAAAATAGGGTCCAACCATTTAATCCGGTTTAATAGTTTAACCGGTCCAATCACTCAGTCTGATTTAACCGTTTTACTGGTTTGATTGCTAATTGGTCGTTGAACGACCAAAACAGGCATAATCAGATCTATTCTACGACTGGCCCTGGTCCAACAGGCCTGGCTAGTCGATCGGGTCTCTTGCAAAAAACACTGCAATTAAATACCAACACTTGCAACCTGCATGATTTGAACACTCTACCTTTTGCATCAAGAAAAGACACCTTACCACCAGAATATCCTCTTAAGAACATATTTTATATTTTTAAATGACAAAAAACACTCTCAATTATTCTTTTTCTTAAATCTATATATATCATGTACACAGTAGATAAATCTAATGTGTTTCCATGTTCGGGAAATTTATATATTACAACAATAAACTCATTTAAGTTATTTTTGGATCATCCTTGTAATTTTAAAGAGTTAGGGACCAAAAGTGAAATCAAGCCTAACCACAGAGACCACCGTGTAATAAGTCTGAAATGTATTTTAAAATTAGGGTTTTTTCCAAAGAAAATGAAACACTTACTTATTGATCACATTATCCATATTTTATTGAATGGTAAATATGTGACCATGCATTAGAGGATATGTGCTATCTTAATCAGGTTTACTCATTTGTTTTCCAGCTGAACCTCACCCCCAATCCTCTCAGAAGGAAATACATTACTGAAAAAATCCATTTGTTTGATTATGAACATTTTGCTTATAATAAGACTTGAATACATAATTCTTTTTTAATATTTACATATCATGAGTAACTCATATTAAACAGTTGAGTTAAGAATCATTAGTATATTTATCTATATAACAATTATTAAAATTAAAGATTCTCTACACTAAGAAAATCTTTAATTTTATTATTTTTTTACTTCTAGTTTTTTAGTGGTTGTATAAAAACCGGTCAATAGCAAAAAAACAAAACAGTATCATTGGTGGAGTGGTTAGCCTCTCCCCTTTATATATTTAACCCGTGTTTAAGTCCATTCTCCCATTTTGTTACCATTATTTTTTTTCTTTTGATATGAGAAGTTTTTTTCAATTGCTTTTCTTTTCTTTAGTTATGTTTCTACTGTTTTTTATTTTCTTTGTCTAGCTTTTTTATTTTGAATGTTTTTAGGTGTTCTTTTTACGTATAAATGGCTAATATATACATTACACAATTTAACACCTCGTAGTATTTATGTTTTAAATCCACTTGAAAAGCGTGAACTTACATGTATAACAACTCCAACGTATAGTTGTACCCAAGGCAAATCATGATGTAACCTATTTTTACCCGTATAAATCATTAAGTATACAATCAAAAATGTTATTCATATACAATCAAAGACATACCTAGTAAGGAATTATCAAACACAACATAGGAATTGCATAGAGCGTATAAAGATAGTTAAAATTCTTGAAGCGCCAAGGGATGTTCTCGTACCTTTCATCCCCACGAAGGTGTCACATCATCCACTGTAATTCACATTCTTTCACTTTAACTCGTCTACTTACCAACATCAACGAAATGGTCTAAGCCATCCCTCACATTTGTTAGTTTTTTAACGTTGGGGAGGTTCACGCCCTTAACACCCGCTCAGGAGTGGTGTTTCACGTTCTTTTTCATGCCACATCAGCTTTGCATGCCGGACGGCGTAAGTTTCATACAACATATATATAAATGTGGTTGGTTAAGTGGAGTTGGTATATATCATCTCCTAAAAGTAACAGAGCACATATACTTAAGTTTAGTATGCACGTTGTTAAAAGCTAAAGGTCTACATAGCTGAGATTCAAAAAGCTAAATGTATTTTAATATAGTCAATCTAAGTTGTCAAACAAGTGAACAATTAATTTTAATGAAGTAACACTCCTCAATAACAAAGACGTACAATTAAAACTAAAATATTGGACCGGCTCAATAATTTTAAAGGCCCTAACCGAAATAAAAATCTGGAGGTTTTTTTTATAAATAGATCGGTTTAACGCAGGTTGGTTAAAAGAATAATATATTATGATAAGATAGCGATTAATTTAATTGAATTAAACATTTTGAATATATGTATATTAATGTGGTTAGAAGTAAGGATGTGAAAGTCACAAGATGGGACTGTAGTAAATTTGCAAGGACTGTATAGTCATTAGGAAAATTAAATAAATGTTGGGTCCATTCTAATTTATAATACTAAGTTGGAGAAAAAGACTACTAAAGAAAATTGGATATTTCTAGGTCTACGGGACTTTGTTCAGTTGAATGATTATATGATGCCTTGCAAAAAGATAAGAAAATAAAAATAAATAAAAAGCATGTAAACAATATAAAGAAAATAAGAAACATGAATAATTAAAAACATAATTAGAAGCATGTATAAAATAAAAGATGAAGGTACGAGGATCGAATACGGGGCTGTTAAACCAAGAGTACACATGTTACCATTAAACCAATGAAATGTTTTATAGAAAGCAATCATATAAAAATTACTTATGTGCAATTTTTTTTAAATAGTGGCCTAAACTTTGATGGCCTTAATCAAAAACTTATATTTTTACACTATATACCATCATGCCAGTAGTATATCAACATTAACCTACCAAAAAACAGAGCTTACCAAACAAATCTTATCGTGTTTAACAGGTTAGAAATGATGCACGGAACTCAAGTATCAAACATGTAAAAAACTTGTTTAACTACTTAACCTATAAATTTTTTATAAGTTTTTATGAACCAAAGATGTGAAATAATAGATTCTAGCCTTTTGATATTAACTATTTTTAAAAATATAAAAAGTAATAAAAAATTTTAATAAACAATTTTAATCGTGTCATAGACAGATCGAGAATTGTAAGTAATACAAAAAAGCATGACATTTAAGGGTACATGTACATTTATCTAACAATAAGTTATTCTTGAGGGAATACTAATAGAATTATATATGTTCAATCACCTTTAACTATTACATTATGCCCATAATCAGAAATGGTGATAATTATTACAAGGTGTGTAAAAAAAGTAATACTTCTTATATATCCAAGATTCAATGTCCTAAGATGACTATGAAAATATATAACCATTTAAAGTTACAACTTCATTTAACTTAACTACAACATCTTTTGTTTAGACCATTAAGTTATTGTACAGAACTTGATCTTGTGGTTTAGCTTAACTTAACTACAACATCTTCTGTTTGGACCATTAAGTTATTGTACAGAACTTGATCTTGTGGTTTAACCAAAAGGCTAATAATTTTATCCATAAACATGTTACTGGTACAAATAACATAAAGAAATATAACCAACATTTATTGAAAAAAAACAACCCTAAAGATTTGGGACCAAAAACGATTAGCAGTGACCATTGAATAAGTTTATGGGTTACTTTTCTGTTAGAAGGTGATGACTGAGGATCTTCTTTATAAATAAAATCTAAAGTTGCTTGCGTTGTGGGAGGGTGATTAAGTATTAAACCGTATGTGAATTAATTGTTTTTTAAATAAATTATCACATGAGCCCACAAATTGAAACATGACTAAAATTCGATACACAAATTGAAAAATATCCGTCCCTGATATTATATTTTAGGTTTAAAGATAATTTTCAAATTTATATATGTTTCTAGAATTGATAAAAAGACAAAATCTAATATTTATCATGGTGTCGTCATATAATATGATATAATAAAGTATGACATGTGAATGTCAAATAATTACGATTATTTGTGGGAAAGAAGGGATGAAGTGCCCATAGTTTTATTTATGTCACTCCATTCACTTTGTTAATTTAATTAAGGCGACATGTTTAATGTATAAATATTGATGTATTTATCACATGCTATAGTTGTATATAGTTTAAACTTAAAGCATTACAAGCTACAATAGATATTTTACTTATGTATGCAAGACATCATTTAAATTATGTTGGATTCGCATATTTTCTTACATCAGAAACATACTTTATCAAGGATAATGTAACACTAAACAAAAAGGCAAGCTCAGAAACATTTTTAGAGTAATAGTTGTTGCATTAGCTTAACACTGAAGTTTTAATACTATGATGAAATAACATGGTAAACTATGCTAGTTCAAGTAATTAATCTAAAGTTGAACCGATATAAAGCACACATTTAAAAATAACATGCCAACATGATTATGTATAAAGTACTAAACTATCAATATGAAACCATATTTGATATAATACACATGTTGTTGGGACCAAATCGGACCGGCTGGTTCAATCGGTCCGACCGGAAAACGGATAGGTGGTTGGTCCGGTTTGCATCGACTTGTTTTGAGGTGGTTCGACCGGCCAGTTTGTCCCGAATCAGTGGTCGGACTACGAAACCGGACTGGTTAATATCGGATTTTGATTTTTTTATTTTAATGGATAAAAACAGCGTGTTGAACCATAAATTAGTGCGCTAGATATAAAAGTATAGTTAGGTTTTATATATAATATAAAATACATATATAAATTACTTATATTTAATTATATATATAACTATATATATAATATACTATATATAGTTATGATGTCATCCAGTTCTTAAATCTGATCCAATCGGTTCGACTACCAACCAGTAAGACATCCGGTTTTAAAAACATTAAGTTAGAGAGCTAGCATTGAACCTAACGCGTTGTTATGTTGGTCCTGGTTTTCACCAAGACCTCACAATGAAAATAAACAACGTAAAGGAGGACAAGTTAACAATACTTGATAATATAAAAGTAAATAGACACACCAAGTTTTTTTATGTTTAAGCCTACATGTTTACAAATCACATAGTTAATGTTTACTAACACATAAATAATTTAAACAACAGACTGATCAAATGAAATACTTTATTTGTTGAAACAAACCCTAAAAAAATAAGAATTTAATTCCGATATTAGAAAATTAAGAGAAACTAGAAGAGGTATATACACTTACGTGTATAATAAGATGTGAATAGGCTAAGGTGTAGCACCATATCATGCCCCCAACACCACCTAACTCTTGGTTTTGGGAAGTCTTGGGGAATAAGGTGAAGTCTTTTATGGGCGCGTGAGTGCTTGTGTATGTGTTTTCTATATATATATATATATATATATATATTTATTTTTTAACTAAAATTATATCTTATTAACTATAATAATTACAAACTTAATTACTATCATACATTAACTACATTCATTTTTTATTATCACACAATGCTTATATGTCTACTTATGGCAACCGTTTTCTATTAATCACCTCATCACTACGAATGGCCAAATGCACAACAAAAAATAAAGCACTTATGGTAAGATCAGAATAACAAAAATAAATATAAAGTATATGAAATAGGTAGATACATGTTATTTAAATATTTAGAACATAAAATAACTTTTCAAAACTAGTGGCCAAAGAAAATTAATATCCTATCAAAATCAAAGCGGAAATAGTAACAAATATAATGTACACACGATAATTGTGGTCCCGGAGAAGTATATACATAAAATTCCAAAGAAGAGTACCTTTATCTTTCTCAAGAAGATTTTGATTGTAGAAAATGATAAATACAAAAGACAATAGACACTAGACACAGGTAAGAATGCTATATGCTCAGTTTTAAGAGTTAGAAGAAAATAATTGTGTGTATTACACCACACATCAATTATAGTTTCTCTTAAAAGAAGCTTTAGAATTATTCTTAAGAATACGATTTTGCACACTAGGATGTCAGCACTACCTTGAGAAATAAGAGATTTGTTGCATTAGATAGAAGTGAACTCTAATACTAATTGTTGGTTTGTTTCCACCAAAGACATCCCATTAAAAATCAACACGATAAATTAGAAGTAAAGGGACTCAAGCTGTTTTTCAAGGATTAATTTTGTAACAATTATAGAATTAATGTTTGTTCAGTGGAAATTGCAGACAATTAGAAAAATATATTGATAGAGGATACAATTGATCAACTAAAGCAAACCCTAAAACATACTAAGACATGAATTCTAGTTACAAACTTTTTTAACACTCTTTGGTATGATTATAATGTGTAACTCTCTCTAAAAAATATTTCACTGACTACGGTGAGGTAAATGACTCAATGCCATACTTGGTATATAATATATGTCAAGTTATTGTACATACAATTAACTTTGACATACTTAAACAATCAAGTAAGATAATACATATATAGAAATACAATTAAACAATCTATACACTTATCATCTACATATCTACACAAAAATTTATATTCTACACTCTTCACTTGATTTAATCCCCTATAAAATTTTCTAAAAAGACGCAACTAGGGATATTCAAGTCCCTAGCATATGATTTCCTTTCATTTGGGACTAACCCGACTACTTTGACAATTATTTTCCTTGGTTTAAAAGTCGTTTCTTTACTTTATTAACCTCTTTATGATATTTCAATCTAGAAAAAATAAATAAGACAATACTATCCATATTTCTCTTCAACCAACACGAGCAACCTCAAGCAAACCTCACCACCATGGACCACCATGAAACATACTACCCTAGCTAGAAACAAGGTGTCATTCTCTAAACGCAACTCTTAGTTGTCGTCGTACCCTTGGGCGTTAGCCTCCTTTTCATTTCGCCCCCTTATTCTTTTACTTTTTGCAAGAAAATCCCTTGCACACTATATCCTATCAAATAAGGTGTCACACGTGTATTGTCTTTTCAGACCGAACACAAACAAAATTTCATCATATATACATGTTTAACAAATAAAAATAAATAAATAAATAATAGTAAGAAATTAGAGAATGTGTTTGAATGAAAGAAATAACGGAAAGTGGTAAAAAGTTAGAGTAGGTCAAGTTATAGATTGTGATTGAATAACAGAAAGTGGTAAAAAGTTGAGTGGGGTTAGATACACAATTCTGACAGACCAAATAGTACATCCTGCAGTAACAGTTGTACATGCAGGACCATAAAAAGCTTTCTATAAAAGACATGCAAATGCAAACACTTCCTTTGTTTCACTCTCTTTTGTCTTCTTACCTCAATCTGACAATTCACAAGACACTCTAAATTATTTCTTCTTTTTATTTTATATTTTTCTTATAAATTATATTATAATCAGTTATAACTTTTGTAGATCTTCACTTATTTGTTAAAAGCTTTTATAAAAGTTATTCTTTAAGTTTTTGTAAGCTAAATTGTTTGTACAATCAACTCATATACGGATTAAGGGTAACAACGAATCAAGCACGGTTTATCAAATCTTGAGCTCGCTCGTTTAACCTAAAAGATCAAGCTCAAACCCTGCTCGTTTTAAGCTATATTCCTAAAGCTCAAACACAACTCAAGAATTATTTATCAAGCTCGAGTTTAGTAAATTTATTATTTTTAAATTACTTAAAACTTTTTATTTGTATACATAACTAATTATATTCAAACATGTACATAAGTGTGTGCAGGATGCCGGAAATTATAACACTTAGTGCCAGAACAAATAACCTAAATGTTTACTCTTTTGATCGGTTGTTATTTAAAATAAAAAAAACTTTTGCTCTTACATACAAATATCACATTTTATGTACGTAAACATCAAAGCCATTTTAATTTCATACTTCTACAATACTGTTTACGTATGTGAAATGTAGGTATTTTAATTTACACATGACTTACAAATATGTAAGCTATATAAACGAATGAAATTGATAACTTTTTTTCAATTTCATAAAATATGAATAACCATTTTATTTAAATTATTTCTTTTATTTTGAAAAAATTTCAAGTCTAAATAAATAAATAAATTATCACGTACCGCAGGTTCTCACTATATATATATATATATATATATATATATACCATTCTACATGTCTCCTTATATACATGGGCGGACCTAAGAAGAGAGGGGAGGGATCAACCGACCCCACAGATTTTCCCCCTTATGTATAATGTGTATTGATGATTTTTATTGACCCCGTGTATTTTTTAATACTGGTCACTATAAAACATTTTACAACCCCTAAACCCTATTTTTATTGGAATGTTTAACCCACCAAAAATTAAAATAATAGTTTAATTAGTTAAGAAAAGTAATATCAGAATAATCACCAATAGGTCTATGTTGTATAAAATTCTAAGCTCATTTATTTAACTAAACACTTAACACATATTTCATAATCTATTAACATTCTTTAGTTATCTTTAAATTTTTTAAAAGAATACCTTAAACAATGTTTGCATTTGCTACATTTTTAAGAGAAAGACATTTTTAAGAAGGTTTCGATTGATAATATATTGGATATTTTTTAAAAGATGAAGCCACGTAAACAAGTATAAAGTGTAATATGTTTTTTTTCTAATGAAATCGTATTTTTGTCAAATGTCTTATAATATAATGTAATGTATTTTGTATGCCTGACCTGACCCAAATAAAAAATTCAACATTGAGTTGAGATATACACGTCTATTCGAAAACTGAAAAAAAACCAACTCCGGAGAAAATTTTTTCTGGGTCCATCCCTGCTTATATATGTTTATTCATAACATAAAATATACTTATCGTTAAAAACTAGCAAGATGCTAAACAAGAGATAAGTTACAAAGTGAAATTGAAATCAGAGAGCAACACCAATCAGATCAACTTAAAATACAACTCTTAGCTCGATCTACTATATCCAATTGAATGATAAAAGTATGAAGTCGTCTGTTGTTCCATAAGTGTTTTTAGGAGGCGAGATAGCTAGATGTATGGCGCCACGAGCATAGCTAATCGCAAATCGCTACTGTTTGAGAAGTTGCACTTGAAGAACCGATGGTCGATTTCCTCCTCAATGTCACATAAATGTGAGGATATATCTCCATTAGAGCCAAGTTTCTTCATTATTTATATATCTTTCTAAATCAATACGTACTATTTAGTTATTTATATCATAACTATATAATAATGATATTTGTTATGTAATTATATATTAATTTTATTAAACAAAATTAAATGGTTATACTTGCATAAATACGCTCATTTAGGCTTGAATTAGATTCATTTTTTATAAAAAAAGGTTCAAATTTAGGCTCGAACACAAGTTAATTTAAACTGTTCTGATTAAAATTTTAACGAGACAATCTCAACTCGATTAACACGCACATCTTTTACACCCTACATGCATAAAGTGACTTTTTTTTTGTAATATTGTAAGTAGCATGTGTATGAACATGTGGTGAATGTATACTATTTAGCATGTGAATAATACTTGTAATTGTCGTCATAAATGCATTCTTTCTGCAACACATAATGATGCTAAAACTTAAAACCATAGAAACCTGCATTGCTTTTCGTGACAGAAATCTGTCACTACACAAATTGTCCAAAAAAAAGTCGCTAAAAACCCATAAAGCATCACTAAATACAACATACCACGATGTCACTATTTAAATACGTACATTCTTTTATTCATGACTCCGATTAAACTGATTAAAACCCATTGATGAAGATGCAAACTTGTTGAACTCTTGTTGTAAGTTAAACGACACATTTCTTTCATTTCTAGCGACGCCCAAGAAATCTCTGGTTAAATCATTGTCTCCAAATTCACCGCCACCAGACATTTTACCTGGTGACGGTCCATCTGGGGCTAGGGCTGGGGCTGTCACAGGCTGTGACAGCCCTGGTATCGTCATCAATCTATCACCAGCCCGAGGGCTGGATAGATTGGACAAAGCTGAAGTCATGAGCCCAAATCCAGTATCTCCACCAGAGATACCGGATGTTGTGCTTCTGGTTGAACCCATCTGAGCCGCTTTTTGCAGGAGTGCGGTGGCGGACATGTTACTCGCCGGTGCTGGAGACACCGGTGGTAGAGATGAACACATGAGGCTGTTTTGAGGTGTAGAACCACCATAGGTAAACATAGAGTTTAACTGCATTTGTTTTTGAGCTTGTTCATCATCTTTTAAAGACATCCCTTGCTGTAATCCGTTAAATCTTCCAACCCAATTCACCATATCCGGTGGTAGCATTCCGCCATTGTTGTACTGTGAGCTCGAAGACGACCCCATGAACGACGAACCGTTAGGGTTTTCGAGGTGGGGATTGGTCGCATTGTGGTCTAACCACATTGGTAACCTTGGTTTTGCACCATTGATGTCAAGATTATTCTCTAAACCGCCACCAAACACCGGTTGAAACTGTTCGTCACCGCCACCAGTGCCGCCGCCGCCACCACCACCACCGCCAGTGTTCATCATCATCAGGTCATTCCGGAAGCCCAAATTCGCCATGTTTGGAACCATAGGAAGTGATGCCATTCTTGAGTTTTCTTCCATTAAAGCATCACAAAATGCTCTATGTGTTATGAAGCTATCCTTCCTGTTATCACATTCACACACATGCAAATCCACATATATACATATATCAAATTATTATGTCCTCTTAGTCTCACACCATCCGGTCTAATCTCACACCAGCTGTATTTGAAGGTGGTGTGTGATTAGATTTTAGGTGGTGTGGTTATAGCTATACATGTATCAAAGGGTCCATCGATCTAATCTCACACCAGCTGTTTTAGAGCTGGTGTGCGATTAGATATTAGGTGGTCAACTGGACTTGCTAACCTCACACCATCCTATCTAATCTCATACCAACTGTTTTGAAGCTAGTGGATGATTAGATTTCAGATGACGTGAGTATAGCTGGTCCAGAAAAACATAGAAATGATCGAAAACACCATGAACATACCTTGAAAATAGGGTTCCACAATCACATTTATACTCTCTAGTACCACAAATCTTGCTATGAGCCTTCCAGTCTGACTGAACCGCGTATTTCTTCGAACACTTTTCACATTTCCACTTCTTCTCCCCATGTTTCCGGCTATAGTGCTTCTTAACTCCGGTGAGATCTCCGAGGGCTCGAGAAGGGTCGTGATGAACACAGGTTTTCTCCGGGCAGATGTACACCTTCTTCTTCATCACTTCATTCTTGTTTCTTTGCTTAAGCTTCCATGGTAGGTTGTGTCCTCTTCTATGAAGCTGCAAATTCTGATCTCTTTGAAAACCCTTGTTGCAAATCTCGCATACGAATCGGTTTGTAGCCATTAACGATGCAGGCGATAGCGCGATAACCTCAGCTTCTGGATCTGTACATATTAAACCAATATAATTAGTAAGAAAAAGACTGTAAAGTAAATGAAAAAAGAAATTATTCAAACTGATTAAAGAAGAAGATGGGTGTCGTTTTACCAGGATTTCCTGCTTGATTACGCTTTCGTTTGCCGGAAATGGAGGAATTAGGGTTAGGGTTTCCGATGGGTTCATGGATGAAGGAGGTGAGTGAAGAAGGTGGTGATGAAAACCCATCACCAGACATCATCTTTCTTGAATCTTTAACACAAAAAAACACAACTTTAAGCAGTGATTAACTTAATCAGAAAAAAAGATTGAGCTTTGAGCTTCTAATCTACACACACACACACACACGTGAACATCATCATCATCACGAACATGAACATGAAGATGAACAGATGAAGATGATGATTATCTTTGTAACTAAAGTGTTCTTGATCAGTTCTTAAAGAACTAGAACTAGCTACAGATTATGAAGAATTGCATCTAAAAGAAGTAAATATGAATATTAAAACATGAATATGATGGATTATGAAGCTCAAGAAGATGAAAAAGAAGCAGAAAAAGAAGAGGAAAAAGGAAGAAACTCCATGGATTTAAGTTTTGAGGTTTGAAACAAGTTGAGAGACAGATTGTTCGTCTTTTTCTCTTTGTTTGAATGATATATATCACAGAGAAAAAAACACACACATGATAGCTACTTGAAAACAGAATATTTTTGCTTCTCTCTCACATACACACACACACAGAAAGATAGAGAGAGAGAGCCTTATCTTGCACGGTTTACATGTACACTAGGGCAGTATGGACTCCATTTGACCACATCTTTTTAGCTCAAAATATCGGAATTTGGAAAATGTAAGGTTTAATTCAATTTTATGAAATAAAACATGTGATTTATGTATTTTTAATTATTGATTTTAACATATAAGATGCATAAACTTGTTTTTATAAGAGTTTTTTAAAGGGTGGAACTAAATAAAATATAGCTTTAACTCAAAATAAGGTCAAGGAATAATACAAAACAAAGTTGACATAGAGAGCATATTAATAATGCACAAGACACTAGAAGGAAACACCTCAGTAAAAACATCACAATACACTTGAGCGATTTTTTTATGTTATTACTTTCTTATTATCGTGATAGTTAATAAACTCGATAATTATTACACTTATTGAATATTAAAATAAAAGTTTACTAGTTGATAATAAACTTTAATTTAGAAACTGTAAAATATCATTGGTTTTAAACAAGTAATAAAACAATAAGATTGAAAAAGAAACCACACGGAAAAGAATAATCTTTGGGAGCTATAATTGTGATATGACAAACTAAAAATAAAAAAAAATATCTTGAGAAGCTAAAATTATAACATGTGACAACATAAGTTACGGATTTATTAAAGTTATATATGTAATATATTACTTTCAGTTTGTATTTTGTTTGGTTGTAGATTTTATATGAAAACAAGCTAAAAACGTAATTATGATAAAATGATACAAATTGCAAACAATGAGGGGTTTTTTCGTGTCCAACACTAATACAAGTTAATGTCATATTGGTTCAAGTGATTGTACAGATAGAATGGATTATGCAAGTTTTGTAATTTGTGTATGTCTAGATATGTCTCTAAAGTTTTAACACTTTCATATTTAAATGTTTCGTTTATACACAAAATTTTCAGTTGAATGAAACAGAGAACCGGAATGAATGGCCATGTGTAAGTTTTGCGGAGAAATTCTACCAAAAGTTGTATTGAATTTGATGATTGAAATCAGACCATATAATTCCTTTATAAATGACAAAAATGATGCAAAGAAAAATCCCAAGAGTTCATAGACAACATGATAGTTAGTAGTTATAATCGCAACTGTTAATTGGCAGATCAATAGTAAAATCATTAGTAGTAACTAATGCATCAATATTAAAATAATCCTTCAAGTAGAAGTACATATCCACTTATTAAAAATATAATCTTTTATGTTTGTTATCTAACTTGTATTAATATCAAAGGAAATCCATAGTATTTCAAATCATAATCTATGATTTTCCTTATATACTTAAATAGTGTTCTTATAGCTTGCCAATATAACATTAGGCCTGATATAATTTTCTAAAAACAGAAACTATATCATGCCTAATGTTAACCATGACATATATACATAAGACACCAATTGGCATTTGTGTATTGAGGTTGAGAGACAACATTACCTTTGTTAAGTAAAAACTTTACAGAGTGCGAACAACTGAACAAACCTCACAAATTATTTTTTTCAATATTTTCATAATGTAATAAGATTATAAGATAGTAGTATCATTGTTTTAAGGCTTGATCCTAATACTAAGAATCAATTTTGCCTCTATGAATTTCTTTCATAATGAAATTAAATGACAATAATTCATTAGTTTTATCAATTTGATCTTAGTTGGTGCTAACGATCTGCATGTCATCCATACATAACAACTTAAAACTCCTTTATCAAAGTTATCAAATTTGCTATCTACACATTTACGTGTTTGGTTTAACAATGTCATTAGAATATTGATGCCATTGTTTATGTGATTGCTTTTGATTGTATAAGGATCTAATTAACTTGCACATTTTTTGCTTATTTCTTGGCATAAGCAAAAGTTATGGTTACTAGCAAAGTAGCTAATTACTACTATTGTTCAGTTGTTAGTACTGAAGTTTATAGTTACTACTAAACCAATCAATTACTATCGAGCTTGCTACTGATATGTATTCAAGCAATTAATATCAGTCAAACGAGTAAAGGTATTTATAATGCTTTACATATAAAATTAAAATTATTAGTTATAATAATGATCGTTAATTGTTAATAAACAAGTAATGGTATTTACTAGTTTCACGAGTTTACATAAACTTTGTCACAGTTTCTTATACTTATAATAAATTATTCTGAAGATACTAGTTAACAACCCAAACATTCTCTTTTGAAATAAGAAAGTGCAGTCGCTATTTGTATAATCTGAAATTAGTTACAGTTTAATAATAATGATATTGACATTTTTAATTTAATTTTAATATTCAATTCATTGTTGCCTACATTGCTAAATTAATTAGTATTAAATAAAAGATACTCCGCAAACGATACGTCTAAGAAGAGAATGATGGTTAGGTTAAACTTCATAGTCAATCAAGTGGTTACTAATATAATATAATATAAATATATATATATATATATATATATATATATATAATATATATATATATATATATATATATCAAGTATGGGCATGGGAAATATTTAAGAATCTAATCACCAAAAGTAGATGTCGCTACATATTGGGTACAACAATCCAAAACTGAAACCGGTTGTCACATGACCGGTACAAGACGTACTTTAGGGTTGATAACATGTTCCAAACCGGCTGACCCGAAGAAATAAACTAGCCAACCATGACTTGCACGGAACCATTAATCCAAACCCACGTATATTAGGACGCGTTCTTTTCTGAAACTCGTAAAATTAGAATAGTTAGGGGGCCTTTGGTTGGAAGGAATGGAATGTAAGTAAGAAATTAGTATAATATTCAAATAAATTTATTTGAGTGGGTAAGAAAATTCAAAACGAAGGGAATGTTTCATCTCAAATTCTTTTGGTTGTGAGATTTTAAAATCTTTTCACTTAGAAAGGGAATTTAAAATCGTACAACCAAAAAAATTTAAGGTGAAATATTCATTTGGTTCTACATTTTATTATCCACTCAAATATAGTTTTATTTGAAAATTATACTAGTTACTCAATTTTATTTTATTTCATTTCATTCATTCCAACCAAACGCTCCCTTAGAGTTTTCGTATCTCATTCTTCATCTCCATCCTTATAATTACACTAAAAGTCACTAAATTTTATACTTTTTTAGTATTAAATAATATTTTTATTACATTTATCATTATATTTTCTCTTTTCTTCACTTATAACCATATTAAAAAATATAAAAATTTGATGGTGTGAACAATGTTTACCTCAAATATACAAATTAGTGACTCTCATATACTC
This sequence comes from Flaveria trinervia, assembly GCA_025506515.1. Taxonomy (NCBI): domain Eukaryota; kingdom Viridiplantae; phylum Streptophyta; class Magnoliopsida; order Asterales; family Asteraceae; genus Flaveria; species Flaveria trinervia. The sequence continues at coordinate 120,859,876 of CM046442.1, read as the reverse complement.
ACAACTACTCACAATCATTTCTTATAATATATAACACTCACATAAATTAAAAAAGAAAAAGAAAAGAAAAGATGTGAATGCTCTTAGGAATAAAACCGATCTCTCTCACAAATACACGTACATTGTCGCTTCTCTTGTAATCACACGTCTCTTTTCTAATATGTATACCAACGTGCAACAATACTTGAAAGAGTCTTTCGTTAGAAAATAATAATTAAGTTTTTTATCTGAACTAAAGTTACTCTAAGATTTTTTTAAATTACCAATCAATTTTTATTAGTTGTTTTAATTTCGTATAAACATTATATAGATGTTAAAAAAGGTTAAAATTCAGATAAACGAATGAACATACATGGATCTTGTTTATTGTTTCAAATTAATTTAAAATATGAGGTAATAGTAAAGAAAAATTTTAGTAAATAATAATGAAGTTTCATAACTGTTAAATTTAAATCAAAAGAAAAAAGAAATAATTACTACATAGTTACCAAGATTCAAATATTTATTTGTCTCACTTAATTTCAATAAGTTTTTACATTTACATGAAGTTATACAAACTAAAACATCATCGAGTGTTTAGAGGAACAATATTTTTTTCATAGCTTTAATAAAACACTTTATAAACTTGATATATCACTATGTAAAATTAATTACCTTTATTGTGAATCTATACTACTATGCTCAGATACATCTACTTGGAAATTCTTTTATCATGGTAATATAAAGAACAAGCGAAGTTAGTTCTCCATTAAAGTATAACTAGGATTGTACGCGAATGCGTTTGCGCGTTTAATAAATGTATTCATTCTCAGCGCGCACCATCATCTAAACGGGATCATACCAACTTAAAAAAACACTCAACCTCATAAAACAAAAGTTTTAATATAAAATTTGGCTCAGAGCTTCAAATATGATTATAAATCAATGACTAGGGGGGGGGGGGTCGTGGGTATATACCGGCCATCCTCCGACCCTTCCAGGCCAAGATCATATTGTAATCCAGAGCTTGAACTCATCACAGCTAACCCCAAAACACAAGAAATCATTCAAAGATCTAAAATTCGGATATTATATATTTGTCTCAGATGGATTATACTCATCATCATCGACCCAACAATATTTTCGGCGCAAACATTTTCATCAAATAGGCAACGATTAAACAACATTATGTACAACTAAAAACCCTCCAAAATAAGAAAAGTAAGGGTTTAGTCTCAAATGAACAAGAGCCCAAAGTCATCGACTCTACAAACACCCGACATCACCGCCAGACAGATGCCACCAAAGGTCGTCTGAAGAGACTCAATCGTCTCCGCCACTACCAAAGACCTCCGTCAAACATTCTTTAAGCATCAGGAACCATTTTCCTCTCAACCTATACCACACGCGCCACCATCGTCGCCGCCTCTTAAAACCGAAAACACAAACCCAAGACCGACGGTTGACCGACCGACGATATATTCCATGGTGGTTGCGGTGTGGGCGGAACGCGGCGGCGTGGGCGGAACAAGGCGGCTCCACCGCGACCAAAGAAACCCATCGATCCCGAAATTTAGCCGGAAAAAAGGGCAACCTGACATAACGTCGCCGCAACCGGCGACGAGCACATGCACGACCCGTGCCATCTCGACCTTCCCCCCTCCAATGTGTGAGGCCGGAAAGAGCAAACCGACGGTGAGCCTGTGGCTAGATCTGTCATTGTAGTTTTCATTAGCTTGTGATGTTCTTCTCTTGGTAAAGAGAGAGATGAATCTGGTGATAATGAAAAAAGATGGTGGACAAATAAAACAGAATGAAAGGACATGTAAGGCCACCCATCAACCACTCATGCTTTCCATGTAGTAAAATAGAGTTGAAATACTTGAAATACCCTTGTGTACTGTTCATTCCCTTCATCTATTAACATATAGGGTAATTATCCATAGTGAAAAACTAAATAAATAAAAGTCAGAATTGTTACCAGTAAATTATCAGTATAAATTTTATCGAGTAATAGATAATTTAATTTGCGAAAATCGAATTTAACTATTAAAGTAACCCAAGTTAGCTATTAGCTCTCCAAAGTCCATATAACCCAAAAAAAACCTTAACACAAGTTATAATATAAATAAATAAACTAAAAGCAGAGAAGAAAATTTCTATCTACTGTCCACGAGGTCAACTAACTCCACTTAACCTATTTATTAAAGTTTGTGTCCCGTTACGTAATATCATTATATAAATTAATTTGTCTATTAAAGCATATATGTTATTTAAGATTCTTTTAGAAAACTTTCAACTACGTCCTGCTTAATTTCTATTTAAGGTATTTGTGATTCGGTAGGTTCTCTGAACTCTGGTAGTATATTCATGTGTACATCATTAAAATTACTAGTAGCACAATCAATTATGCAAAGTATTTTGTATCATAACTAAAATATCATAGTATGTATAGTAACATTAATGATACACATTGTTTGTCGCGGTGGAAATCTAGAACACTCGGCTAAAAATTAAAGTTATAGCGAGATGTGAATAAAAAAAGAACGTCTCAATGAATAAAATAATGGAATTTTATAATAAAACCAAAACTCTGAATTAGCTTTGATAACTTGTATGTTTGAGATTCAAATAAAATTTTGTCGAAAGATTAAACATATAATAATAAATGGTCAAGAAGTTTCTAATATTATATGTTTACTTGTTTAATTAAGGTTGAGGTGGAAAGTTTGATAAAGTTAAGAGTTCAAACATTCTTCATGATCGGATTTCAGTCGAGTCTCAAAGGTATAAACCTCAATTTCAATATCTACATTATGTATTGACTCTGTTTTCTCAACCAATTTCCATTCTACTGTTACGAAGAATTGTAGGATCAATACGACGTTATGAAAAATGAGGTATTGTTTAGAGGTTTTTATATCAAGTAGGGTGCCTAAGTCCCAAAAGAAATTTGGGTTGGGTTTACCCGAGTTAACGACGTTAGGCGGTAGTAAACTACCTTAGATCAAAGTGGTTTTGATCGTATTATGTTTAAGGTCGTTCCTAAGAATTCTTGAATATTTTTGGGTCATATGGGAATTGAGAAGAAGATGTTCTTGTAATTTTGATCGTTCCCGTTTTCCGTTCTCTTCTTTTTACCGCCTCCCATAATCGCATTTGTATATTCCATTTGGGCATTATTGGGCCAACTAGATAAAATGGGTTTAAATATTACTAAATTAATAGAGTAAAATAATTAAAATGTTAATGAGGTATAATATTTAATGGGCTTAATTTAGTTAAAATGTAAAGGGTTATGTGTTTAACGAACTATATAGGTTTTTTTTATATTATATAATATTAAAAAAATTTAATTTTTTTTAGCTTTTAGGGAGATCAAGCTCTGGGCCGTCACTCATCCCGTCCTTGCCTAGGGCTAGTCCTGATCATGTTTACGCTGATGTGGCTTGGTTTGAAAGAGTAAAAGGTAAGAGCGCAACATCGTGTTATTAGGCTAGATGTTGACGGTTTTATCTAGGTGTGGCATTCAACCCATCTTTGTGTTCTTGATGAGGCACATCATAGAACATTATAAGCGCAAATTGGGAGGGTCGGGTTGGGTTAGGTGTCAAGTCAGGACGACTTCGGGACAACACGGATTCACGTCAGAAACGGTCAAATCCAAAAATTACAAAGTTCTCAATTTTCAAACACAAACCATAAAAAGTACAGGGTTATTCAAATTCCGGGTTAATCGGTTTAGGTTATTCTGGTTTTGCGGTTACAAAGTCTACCTGAAACCTGACCCGAATAAAAACGGTTTTCGAGTTGTTCGGATTGGGTTTCTTTAGGTACAAGTGAGATCAGGTCAGGCGGGTTAATCGTTACAGATAAAATCGACGGGTCTAATCCGTGCCACTTCCATTGAAACTATTCCATGAGGGTTGCTTTTAAACACAGATCAAGAATTTTTTTTGATGATGATGATTGTTGGGGCCTCATACAAACAAAAAGAAATGATGATTAACAATGTTAATTTGAGGAGCAAGAGAAGTTTTTTTTAAAGATAATGATTGTTTGATTGAGTCAAAAAACTTCAAATCTTTGATGGGTGCAACGCAAAGCAAGGGAAGATATTTGAATCAATCCAACAGTTCCTATAAATGAAGATGAGGAAATCGAGCGACGGTGGTGTTGGTGTCGATGGCGATTGGAGCCATGAAGAGCTTGAGGTTGTGAATTGAGCATATTAAGTAAATGTTTATTTCGACTCAAAAGGGAATCAACATGTGTATTTCATGATTTCACTGATTTCCTTGTTTAATATATTATTTTGATCATGTACTTTAATTTTACAAAGATTGTCTCATATATAAACTGAACTAGTTATAACTTACCCGCGCGTTGTCTATTGGAACCGGACAGGACCGACGTTGGTGGTGGCCATGTTGGTTGGCGGAGGGTCTGATCGGCGTTGCGTCTGTAATTAACGGTGGTAGCCGATGATGGTGTTGGTGGTCATGTCTGGTGGTGTGTGGTGGGTCCGTAGAAACAAAAAAAAAACAACTATTAAACTAATATTATTATAACTGTTCCTTCTCGGATGAATTAATACTAAGATACATCCGTAAATAGTATGATATAATCAATATAAAATATTTTGAAAATACGGTTTGTGTATAGTTAGATTATTATTAGGCTGATAACATTATCAAATCTCGCTCGAATACTTGCAAACTTTACTTAAAATTATGAATTAATTTGGTTTTGTTTAATAATCAATATAATATACCTTTAGAAAAGTGTGATGCCTTTACAGCTTTGATTGACGTCGAAGTTTGGAAATGATTATGCTATAATTGGTACTCCATCTACTTTTGAACCCTTTTGTCCAACTATGATAATTTAAGAAAAACATAAATAGTTATAAAAAAAAGTTAGTTATTATTTGTGTCCATAAGTTTTGATATGTTTTATTATTTTTATTTAAAACTCTTTCTTCTTTTTGGGTTTTTAAATTTCTAAAAAGTATCATTTTCATCTATTTTTGTTAATTCAATAAAAACCCGTCTTTTTGATTTTTTGTTCTAGTGTATATGAGTTTTTGGATATAAATAAAAATTGAAATTAAATGATTTGTATAAAGACTTAATTAACTCTAACTTAATAAACACAATTAACTGAGTTAATAAAGATGTACAGTTTTTAAAAAGTCTAGGACCTAAGAGAAAAAAAAACAATTTTGAATGTAAGTTAAACCAAAATTTAGAGACGAAAATGATTATCAACTAAAAAACATTATTAAACGTGATGTTTCCAGGAGACAACCTAACAATTTATTTGGTTTTATTTTCTTTTTCTTTTTAGAATATTCATAGTAGAGTTTCAATTTTTATTCCTACACCTAATGAATATTCATGTTTATCATTAAATTTTGTTTATCTTCTAGAATCATCTCACATTTCGTTTGTTATCTTTATTTATGTTAATGTAATAATACATTTTTAGTTAATTTTACTATTCTTTTTCTTTTTCACTCGCAAAACAATTATAAGGGGTGAATTATGAGTTAGTAATATAATAAGAAAATGTATCAAAATGAGATGAAGTTGTTTTTTTATTTTCTTTATGTTTTAAAACTAAGAAAGTTTATAAGAACTAGGGGTGAGCGTGGTGCCATTCGATACGGTTCATAAAATTTTCAAAACCGAAACCAATGGTCCGGTTAATACCGTTCTTTTAACCGAAACCTCTACTTCAATTAATCACGATTCGATTAACCGTAGGTTATGAGTCAGTTATGGTTAATTCGGTTAACTAATTAACATTTTAGCATGGAATTTTAAATCAAAACTTTCACTTATTACATGTTTCGTTTTTGTTTTGTTTTTGCTTGTTTAAATAAAAAACCGCTACTTGTGTTGTTTTTGCTTCTTTAGCGTGGACCAGAGATGAACAAAAAAACCGGAACCGGTTTCAAAGAAAACCTGTTTGACCCAAACCGGTCCCGAACCGACCCAAACCGCCGGTTTCTAAACAGGTTGGTATCCACGCACTTAAAACGGTTTAAAAGTTAAAAACGGTAAGAAAAACCGGTTTGGGTAAAAAAAACCGGTTTCAAACCGGTCCGAACAGGTTTGATAGGCTTGAGTTTTCGGTGTGCCAAACCGGTTTGTAACCCGAACCGGTTTAAAAAAAACCGGTTTGACCCTACTACAAAAAAAACCGGTTCGGTTCTGAACCCAAACCAGTTTGGCAAAAAAAACCGATTTGAACACCTCTAGTGTGGACTATATTTGTAGAAGTTAAGTGGACATTGATGAAAATGATTAGCTTTGTTTTGATTTTTTATAACATCTATATAAATGCTTTGTTTCAAATGTAATTAACTACATACTTATACATATTCTTTTGTTATAGTTAGTAAACATTTTTTTAATCAATAAGGGTTTAAGAGGAGCCCTCTATGACTTTCCAAAGTGAAAGTTATAAGTTAAAGTCTCACTAGGATCAATATGCTTCAGTGAGCTTTTGGATGGTGGGTTTCTTTTGGAATGGTGGGCGGGCCGGGTCAACAGCGCTGTTTGTGTTTGCGGGCGTGAATGACCTTTTGCTAATAGGTTTACCCGGGGTGACTGGGCTTAAAAATTATTCGTTGGCCGTTCAAAAAAAATCAATAAATTAAGGTTAAAGGACATATATATTTATTATCTAAAATTATAATTAATCAACTATTTTGATCATTATTGATAACATTCGTTGCGGTTTGGTAAATTCGAACATCAAAACCGAAAACCTAACCACAATGTTCAGTTAATTGGTTACGTCTTAATCGAACCATCTTTAATTGTTCGGTTAAGTTATTATGATTAAAATTTGATTAAATCGGTTATTTGCTTACCCTTAATAAAATAACTTTACGTATAATAAAACTTTAATGTGAGTGCTCTTGATATCAAAACTTTGAAACATGTGTGTAACCTTCCTTTATATGCGAAACCGGTCTCGCGTATAAGCTTTTCATTATGAATATCATCGATAAAAGAAAACCCACATTTTTTATTATATTTTATTCTCATCAAATATTATTCGTCATCATTCTACCGAAACGTTGTATTATGAATAAAATCATTTTACATATGTATCTTATCTTTTATATTAAACATCTCTATATTTGATATAATATTGCATAATGTTAAACTAGTTGGTCATAGTGACAAACAAAAGAAAAAAAAACTTGACTTAATAATAATAAACTCTTATTCGTTTCGCTAAAGATTTAATTTTTTTATTCTTTGTTTTCTTCTTTTTGTTTCTTTAAATTCACTCTAGTTTTATTTGTACTTCTAGTTTTTCGCAATTGTCATTTCACCAGACTATCTCATCTTAGTTTAATTTTTAACACGTATGTTGACGATATGTGTTGTTACAAGACCGACGGAGTGGTAATTTAGATCATCGTTGCAGGAAGGAGATGAACCAGCCACACTTCGTCTCCTCGAACCTTTTTGTGAACCTACAAAAATCAAAGAAAACCTGTTACCATGAGAGAGAGATAATTGGTATGTACCACAAAGTCTCTCTTCAAATTGGGAATTATGGGCTTAAAGTAGCATGTTAATGGGCTATACATCATGGGTTGACTGACTGGCACTAGGCCCAATTAAGCAAATTTCGAATTGTTCTAGGCTACGGTGGAATGTGGATTGTGTAACATCATGTAAACCGTAATTATTATATATATTATAATTATCAACTTTAATATGTTTAGAGGGTTGCAAATTATGTTTAGTGGGTGTACCATCTTTGTCTTTTTTTTAATCTTTAATTTTTTCTATTTTAATTTAATAATTTTACATCTATAATTTAACCCAACAAATTTTCATATTATATAATCTTTTTTTGTTTTACGTCTCGGTCTAAATTTTACGAGTTAACTCACCATAGCGTGCATGTGTGGTTTAACATTTTTCCCTTTATTTTTTCTCTTTTAACGACCCTGTTGCAAACACACTGGTTCTATATTGACGTGGTTATTGTTTTGTGTGTTTTATGTTTTGCCTTCGTGGTTCAATGTTTTTATGCATACTTTTTGTTCGGTTTTTTTTGTTTTTATTTCTTTTTATAATACGAGTTTTTTGGTGTAAGTAGTCATAGACGATGGTGCGTCATTGGTACTATTTGACAGGGTTTTACGCCCCACCGCAACACGGGGCTTAATCCTCGTTACAATTTAAGATTCGCTTAGATTTACTTTACAAACAAATAGATCACGTGAAGATTAGGCTTTCCCATCACTTTAATCGCCCAAAGATGGTAGTTCCTTAAACATACGATTAACAAACAATCCAAAGGTGGAGTTTTTTTAAATATATTAATTGTGAATTAAATTCACTTATCTCGAGATTAATGATGTACAATTTGTTCCAACGCACTTGTTAGTAATTATGTTTATAACCATTATAGAACACACATAGTTGTATTAGAAAACGGTAATTTTTATGTATTTCCTTTTTAAACTATTAATTATGCATATTAGCGTTACACAACGGTTATTTTAAATAACTTTTTTCTAATAGCAACGTATTCTTTTTTGAATTTTGAAATTTACCCGTTGGCTAACGGTAAAGATATCTACCTATTTAAACTTTACCAACTTTGTTTTATGTATTCATCGCCTCTAGTTGTCTATGTACACACAATCGTAATGCCCTCACCATAGAAATTAATGTACTTCAATGTTCACCATCTTAAGGGGAACATTGACGATATTCGATGTCTATCTACAGCTTCAAAACCTTATACCCTCATATGCAAGTTGTATGAAGAAGCTTGGCAATAGTAAACCATCCATGGCCAAAAAAGTCCTTAAAGAAATTTCACATGATAAACATCCGACTACACAATAGGTTTAAGAGGTGTGAAGTTGTGGTGTGTGCGTATGTGTTTGTCATTCGTACCGTCATTGGGGATTCCTATCCCAAAATCTTTAATTTTCACACTTTTCTTACTCATTTTGACCCTAAGTGTAGCCCAACTCATCCCTAGAAACTTTTAATCAATCAACACTGAGGTTTCAATAGGCTTAGTCAGTTAGGAATGTTGTATGAAAATGGATGTGACATGTTGTGGTGTGACCGTTGGGCCAGGTTATTCGTGTGCGTATGTGCACTCATGCGTGCCAAACCATGTGAGAGTTCATACATATAAGTCTATCTTAATCATTCTATACATGTTATGTCAAATGGATGGACGAGTGTTGCGTGTTGTCATTATTCATTTGCTAATCATATGAATTGAACGAAGCTAGTTGTTTTTATTTTACTTTTTTTCTCCTGGTTTTATTTTACTTTGATTCTGATAATAACATTTGAAATTGAGATTTCTTGACATGACAATCAGACGAATTTGAGACGGGTATGGGTAATCTCAACTCCATATCTGATTAGATATATATGTTCCCTACATGGCTCAATACTTGTCGGGTATGTATCGGGTATTTTTCCGTCGGGTATCGAGTATATCCAATAATATTATAAAGATCACCCATTGGGTAAATCACCCATTGGGTAAACTCACCGGTATCTATTGAATTAGGACATCATATGATACTGTATTTGCATATATATATTAAACAATATTTTCTACTAGCCTTATTTTTTTTATTTAAGTTGCGTTACTGCTAATTATCTAATTATAAGAATTTTATTATAACTTTGTAAAATGACATATGATGCAAAGTATATGAAGCTAAATATTTTATATTAATGCATATTTATTAAGTAAACGATATTAAGTAAAAAATACGAAGATATAATTAAATATAATATGAATATTAAGTAGAATAAATCCAAAAATAAAAGAATTTCGGGTATATAATCAGGAAAAAAAGTATTATTCGTCATCATTCAAGCGAAATGATGTATTATGAATAAAATCAGTTTACATATTTATAAATTTTATATTATACATCTCTAATATTTTACATAATACTGCATAATGTTAAACTAGTTGGTCATAGTGACAAACAAAAGAAAAAAATATACTTAATAATAATAATCAACTCTTATCTGTTTCACTAAAGAGTTAATTTTTTTGTTCTTTCTTTCTTCATTCTTCTTTTTTTAAATTCACTCTAGTTTTATTTTTACTTCCACTATTACGCAATTATCAATTTACCAGGCTACCACGTTTTAGTTTAATTTTTATCGCTTATGTTGACGATATGTGTTGTTACAAAGACCAACCGAGTGGCAATTAAGATCATTGTTGTAGGATGGAGAAGGACCAGCCACACTTCGTCTCCTTAAATCTTTTAGTGAGTCTATTAACATCAACGAAAACTACGCGAGCAAACATTAACTATTTAACTATTACTAATAAATTTTGATATATTCAATGATTCGAAGGCTTTTTGCATTAGCATGAGAGATAATTGGTATGTAACACAAAGTCTCTCTTCAAGTTGGGAAATTATGGGCTCAAAGTAGCATGGGCTATAGCATCATGGGTTGCCAGACTAGTATTAGGCCCAATCAACCAAATTTTAAATTGTTTTAGATATAGTGTAACTCCAAAATTCTTAATTTTTAACCTTTAATAAAGTAATGTTTCTTTTGACACATTATTTTTTTAACCCATATTTTTGTCACTTGTTATTTCTTAGACATCTACACATTAATTTTCTTTTCAAAAGGGTGTTATAGTAATTTTAATACTCATACAATTTCTCTATCTTATTAAAAATAAAATTTATTAAAACTATGCTTCTCTCTTATTTATTTTTTAAGTCAAACTATCTTTTTGTCAAATAGATTTTAGGAAGGAAATTAAAAATAACTTTCTTTAATTACAATCTAAATAACAAAAAACTAAAGTTTTATATAATATGAAATTTTCTATAACATTAAACATTTTTTTAAAAAAATATCTCAAAATTATTTTGTTTTTAAAAAAAATTATAAACAGGTGAAATATTTTAAAATAGTCTTATTAAAACAATCAGAATAGTTTCAAATCATATTTTTTTAAAACAAGATTTTTATAAAAAATATTTTTTTATAAAAAATATTAAAAGGAATGTTTAAAAATGAAACTATTTACATAAAAGAGTTAAAAAAGACATAATTATTTTATTTCTTGAACTATTACCTATATATAATTTTAATTATATTTTATATTAAAATATTATACTGTAACTATTCATGATTATTTTACATATATATTTTACATTAAAATTTAATCCGTTTATCTAATGATTGTTTAGCATATCTATCTATCTATCTATTAAAATACTAAAATAAGCATGAAATAATTGTAGATCTCATTATATTGACTTTCTCATTTCTTTATATTATTAATAATGATATTGAATATTAATAATATTACTCATACTATTTTCAAACTAATATATATATAATTTAATAAATTAAAAACCTATTTTTTACACTATTTTTTAAAAAAATTATAAAATACAGAATACAATGAAATTAAAAAAACATTTTTCTTAAAACAATATATTTAAAAATCACAATTTTTTAAAAAATAAAAGTTTAAAAAAATACATTATTATATATTGATTTATGTATAATACATAAGTTTTTATTTATAATTATTTAATATTTTATTTGTTTAATCCGTGTATTATATGGTGATTAACCTAATTACCATATAAGGTTCACATAGATTTACTTTACAAACAAACAGATCACATGAAGATTAGACTTTCCCCATTACGTTAATAGCCCAAAGATGGTAGTTATTAAACAGATGATTAACAAACAATCCAAAGGCGTAGTTTTATAATATATTAATTGTGAATCAAGTTTACTTATCTCGAGATTAAAGATGTACTATTTGTTCTAACGCACTTGCTAATAATTATGTTTACAAGCGTTATAGAACACATATAACTTTATTAGAAAACGGTCAATTTTATGAATTCATTTTTTAAACTATTAATTATGCATATTACCGTTATAGAACGGCTATTTAAATAGTTTTTTTTTATAGTAATGTATTCTTATTTGAATTTTAAAATTTAGCCGTTGGTTAACGGTAAAGATATCTACCTATTTAAATGGCACTAAATTTATATATTCACTACCTCTAGCTGTCTATCTACACACAATCGTAATGACCTCACCATAGAAATTAATGTACTTCAATGTTCACAGTCTTAATGGGAATATTGGCGGTATTCGACATTCGTCTACACCTTCAGAATCATATACCTTCATATGCAAGTCGTACGAAGAAGCTTGCCAATAGAAATCCATCGATGGCCAAAAAAGTCTTTAAAGAAATTTCAAATGAAGAACAACCGGCTACACAATATGTTAAGAGGTGTGAAGTTGTGGTGTGTGCATATGTGTTTGTCATTTGTACAATCACTAGGGATGCCTGTTATAAAATATTTAATTTTCACATTTTTCTTACTCATTTTGACCCTAAGTGTAGCCCAACTCATTCCTAAAAAAATTTAAACAATCAACCTTGAGGGTTCACTACAAAAATGTTATGGGCTTAGTCGGTTAGCTAGGGTAGGTTGTACGAAAATGGGGTGATCTGGTGTGGTGTGACCGTGTGGGTCAGGTTAGTTAGTGAGCGCGTGTGCGCTCATGCGTGCCAAACCATGTCAGTGCTCATACATGTAAGTCTATCTTGATAACTGTATACATATTATGTCAAATGGATGGACGAGTGTTGTATGTTATCATTAATCATTTGCTAATCATATGTATGGAACGAAGCTAGTTGTTTTGGCTTTACTTTTTTTTTCTTTTGGTTTTGTTTTACTTTGTTTCTGGACAATAACACTTGAAATTAAGATTTCTTGATAGATGACCATGAGACGGATTTGGGACGGGTATGTGTATTCTCAACACTATATTTGATAGGAAAAATATGTTTCCTACATGGCTCAAAACTTGTTGGGTATATATCTGGTTTTTCCCGTCGGGTATCGGGTATATCCAATAAATTATAAAGATTACCTGTTGGGTATACTCATTGGGTTTCTATTGTATCAGGATATCATATGATACTACATTTGGAAATATGTATTAAACAATTTTTTCGATCAATTTTAAATTCTTTGTTTACATTCCGCTACTACTGCCATCTAATTATAAGAGTTTTATTATAACCTTGTAAAATATCATATGATGCAAAGTATATGAAGTTAAATAGTATATTTAACACAAAATTTTAAGTAAAAGATATTAAATAAAAAATAAAAAAGATGCAACTATATATATTATAAATATTAAGTAGAATAAATCAAAAAAATAAAATAGTTTTAGATATATAATCAGGGAAAACGAGTATGCTTAATTAAATAATCAGGTTGGGTAAATGGGTATACAATGCAATCCATACATGTCCCACACACACAACAATAATAAAAATTAATCTCATACCTGGTCTGATGTTCTATAACAATTTGGTTTTCCATGTTCTTCGAATAATATTTTAATAACAAAACACACGCACACTTAGTTCTATATATCACCCTGTTCATATTCTATGTTCTTGCTAGTGTGTTTCTTTTTGTTCTAGCTCGATCGATCCATATACATACACTATATTTAAAGTACTATTTGCAACACATAAATAGCACGTTCATGATCTTTTATTTGTACCGTAATCGATGTTCTTGATAAAATAATGAGCAATAATAAGTTTAGAATTATATAGTGTTTAAAGTCATTAGGATGACTACGTATAGAAGATAATGGTAGTGCAATTTATATTTTAGGTTAAATTATAATCGAGAACTTGAAGCTCGAGAGGTAAAAGACGAAGAGAAGGGCCGAGAAGCTCGCATACAACACATATGAGGTTACTAAACTAAGGTCAATCGAACCACGTCGCTAATTTTTTTGTTAAGAACAACCAAAACACATCATTTAAAAGTACTCTTTAATCTATATTAATGTTCGATATGGAACTGTGATCCTCAACCACTTGATGACGAAGGCTAATACGTACTACACACCTTCATTCCAACGGGTAATAAGCCTTAGAGATCTATGTCGTTAAGTGAAGCAATCAATGTTGGAATGAACTTGTAAAATCAAGACATTATAAGTTAAAGAAAAAAGACTCAAAAACAATTTTTTTCCATCAAAAATATATTTTTGAATAACTCTTAAGTTTAAAACAAATATAATAACTTGTAAAAATTAAATAGTTTTAAAATATTTTTTAATTAATGTTTGAACACTTGCTACAATAAGAAATCATATAAAATTTTATAAGAAAAGTAGAAAAATAGAAGTTATCCTTTTTACAATATTGTTCTCCAGATTTATAAAAAAAGAACAAATTAATCAGATCAATAATAACAGCCTCCCTGATCACTTACAAGTTACAACTTTCTAATCATACACTAATTCTTTTATCAAATGAAAATTCTTTAGGAACTTGTATTGTCAACTCATGTTGTTGGTTAGCATCGGCCTCGGGAACCGCAACCATCGTATTTGACGAACTAGGATCATTGATCTCATCACTCGGATCCATAGACCCCAACTCGATCTGGTGATGACTCGTGGCCCATTTAGTGTCCCGATGTGGGTGATAAGATGGCGAGGGCAAACCATCAGTGTCCCGACGTGGGTGATAAGAGGGCGAAGGTGAACCATCGGTGTCCCAGTTATCGGTATCAAAGTTTGACCGTCTAGGAGATGTTTGCAAACTATCATTGTCAATTTTATAGTTACGTAATAGGTGAACCGGTGACATGCCATGTGACGGTGTCCCGGGCCTACTTGACATCGGAGTCACCTGACCCGTCTTTTTGTTTTGTTTGATCTGTTTCTTTGCTGCATTGTGCCATGATCGTAACGCGCTTGCGATTCTATCATTGAATATTGTTGGTTTCATTGTCGATCCCATCTGTATTTATAACAAGCAAAAAGTAATATTGTAAGTTGTTAAGTTTGTTATTTTGGTATAGTAGTCAGAATTTGCGATGGATTTAGCAACCTTTAAAAAAACATATGTTGTGATACCCGTCGTAAATTAACAAAGTTGTAAAATTAGTGACTACAATCACTATTGCTAATACCGTATTACCTGTGTGACAAGAGCATAAAGAGGAAGAGTGACATAACTACATAGGATTTGAACAAGAACCCTAACAAATGAAAAAAAAACATGACAATTAATCTTTATAAATCATCGGAACTTATATTATAATATTGAATAAACATTTAAACTCACGTACCCCATTGTGATCATGATGACAATGTCTTCTGTGTTCTCATGAAAACAAGATTTCAATCCAAATTCATACTGAATTACATTGAAATACAATATTTTAGAAACAAATATAATGCTATGGAAATTAAATATATGAATTAAAGAAATGTTACAATTTTTTTGTCAAATCTTACCCACGTCCATGCAAAGAAAGCCACCTGAAAAGCATTCTGCAGCATTCGTATAAAAAAATAATTAAGTGTGATATTATATACATAGAGATGTTTATATTAAAATCAATTTTTATAATTCCGTGGCATTTTAATCTTAGATAATTCAAATATTAATTGTATTGTTAAAATGAGGGTAACCCATAGATTTTGGTTTCTTAAAAGGAATGTCTCGGATACATATATAGTGTAAATTAGTTTAAAGTAATTTAATGAAAATATGTTAGATTTGCTATTCAAAATAAAATAAATATTAGTTGTATTAAATATTTGGTTGAATTTATATTATACTAGTATTAAATTTGTTTATTAATTTGATTATTTAATAGTGTTTGAGTTGTAGTGAGATTATAAGTTTAATATCGATAGAGGGTTTAAGGTCAATAGAATGTGTGGTATTTTATATTAAATTATTAATAACATTAATGAATTTTGGTATTTATCAGGTTTGCTCAATCAAAGGGTAAATCAATGTAGACAAGACCATAGTGCAAATAGCGAGAGACGATTAAAGGAGTGAATCAAGAAGCCGTGAATGCGTATCAATTGTGTGAAACAATCAAGATCTTGAGAGACCAATGATCTGTGTGATACAACCCGTGTGACATATATATCGCTATCGCTAACATGTGAAGGGTGTGTTCAGAAGTCTAAGTTAAAGAAACTAAGGATCATGAGATACTTAAGATTAACTTGGTGTGAAACAGATTGTGGAGAACCGGTAATCGGCAAATCTAGGAGCCGTGAAGGTACGTGAACAGAGTAAAACAATAAGTTGTGTGACTAATAAAAAGTGAAACAATACCTTGAGAGACGAAAGAAAATTTCAAATTATGATTGTGTATGATTATCATGATGGAGTTGAAAGAATGGTTTACCAATATTAAGTGAGTCGTTAAACCAATATGATGGAGTTGAAAGAATTTGAAACACAAAACATATAAAACAATAAGTAAGTAAATCTTGAACCAGCGCGTTGCGATATGATCGTTAAATCGGAAAAAAATAAGGGTAAAAATTTTAAATCACACACACATGTTGCGATTTGTTACTTGCAATATTTAAACGGAAACGCAAAACGAAAAAATTATATAATATCAAAACTACGGGGGATCAAAGATGAAAATAAAAAATATGTGGGTTAAATTATAAAATATGTAAAAATATTAAGTTAAAATTAAAAAAAAGTTAAAGTTTAAGAAAAAGACAAAGGTTGATACAAACCACTAACAACATAATACTACTCACTAAACATATCAAAATTGATAATTAGTATTATATAAATAAGGGTAAATCAATCTTTACATATTAAAAAAAAGCAAAGTCATGGGAAGTTTCCAACGAAAATATTGGTGTTCGTTCGATTGTTTGTTATTGATCCGAGCTACATGGGCGGAGCTTCTCTAGGGCCAGAGTGGGCCATCGCTCCCCCCATCCCATCATTTTTTTTCATCGGTAGTATTAATTTTAGGTTTGATAATGTTACTTTTTTGTTTGGTAGTGTTAATTTCTGCATATAATATCACTTTTGACGCATGATGTAAGCGTTTACCTGAAAGAGGACGAAGTTGATGAGATAGAGGATGAGACGAGGGCGATTGAACCAGAAAAGATCGTCACCAGGCTGAACCATGGGTACGCCCCGTACCACCTCTCCTCTCTCTTGAATACTTAATCCCATTTTTGTAATTATCACTTGTAGTTTTGTCCCAATCAGTAAAACTATCTGTACATTTTAAATTTATATTTTTATAAATTAAATAAATACATAAAAATGTTTCATTCAATTTGATGTGTATTAAGTTTATGAAAAGTCAAACGGTCTATACTTACAACCAACGGTATGAATGGCAGCCACAAATAAGAATACAACCCTGTCCAGAGGAAAAAAAACAAAATATCTAGACTAAGTATAGTTTGATGAAGAAATAAATAATTAGTTTGTGAAAGATTTAAATTTTATAGTGAAAATGAAAATATTAATTTAAAAAGTAAGTGAGTTTTATAGTTAATATATTTCTTAATTTCAAATTAATAACTGTACTTGTATAATATATTAAATTTAAAATTTGATAACGTTAAAATAAGTTTTAAATTCATGGGTGTTTTTTAGTATATTAACAATTATATTAATCAATATTGTATGTATAGTATATGTATTGAGGAATACTCTCATTTATATTAATACGCCTAAAAGGTTTCATTGGAATTTAAGATGAATAATTTTGACTCGGTATTTCTTATGTGGAAGATGAAATAAGATACGTTTAAACTTTAAAGTGTCAGAGTTTATATTTTTAGTTATAACTATTTGTTTTAGTACCCATCGAAAACTAAGTGTTAATCTATAGTTTAAACTATAACGTCAAGGAAGCCCCGTAGTTTTTCAAAAAATGGTTTCAAATTCCTAAATAACTAGTATAAGAATTAAAGAGCTTTAAAAAACACAAGATTTACGTTGTGTTTTCAAGTTTAATAAATGAAAGAATATAAATATTAAATTTATTAAGTATAATACCAGATTTTAAGACTCGGTAATACAACGTTTCTAATATATCATGAGCAAAATAACTAAATATAAGTATGAGAGAAAAAATAATAAAGGATAGAAGTAAATAAACAATTGTAACTAACGCACCGTGGGTATTAACGAGCAGGAAGGCGATGGCGAATAACCAAATCGGTGGGCTGTTAAAATAGTATAGTAAATTTAAGTTCATTATTGTTTAAATAACCAGAAAATAACTTTAGATATTCATAAAAAATAGACAAACTGTATTACCTTATACCGACAACAGTCTTGAAATCTTTTTCAAGTGATCTATTGATGTACTTTTGAAAGTCGAACGTCGTCTCGTTTTGCGGGCCTAGATGTGCCTGCACTCGGTACCACAACATATGGCGTAAGTTTTATATTAAATGTCATGTCGAGTGAAAAATGTGTTATTGTTACTGCGGATAGAAAGTTTCAAATTCTCTATTAAAATTTTGTAACAATCATCTTAGAAATTAATTTAAAAAAATACCATGATGAATCCGTGCCTCAGTGTGAGATAATCAACTTTAGGGACTGATCGTATAAATTGTCTGAAAAAACAAACCTGCAAGTGTAAACGAGAAACAAATATTAGTATATTTTAATAAAACTGAACACATATTAAAATACATTTTTAAATAATAACAAAGTGATAATTGAATTGTTTATAAAAAAATCGTTATCTCTTACGTCAAATGTTGGACCATGCACGATATAGAATCAGCTATCAGATATCATACACGAGTGTTCATATTCGGAAAGCCAAAAACATTTTTGTAACTTTTGTTTATTTGTTTTCATAATTGGTGAAATCAACTTCATATTAATTTTATTTTATAAGTCAGTAATCCATTATTATTTTTATACATCACTAGTTACCTACAGATGCGTAAAATATTTAATGAACTTATTATTCGAGTGACTGATATGTTAATAACACATAAAACGAAATGAATATCGTATTAATGTGACAATAATAACACAAAAAGAAAAATAGTTATGAATGCCATGTGACGTCGTTATTTAGTTATGTGGATCCATCTCTACGAATGTGACCCGTATAGAGTTTAGCTTTTCAAACGGGTGAAGATTGTTGTCGTGCCTCTATTACTAAAAGCCCAATATTCGCTACTCAACTACCTCATTAATGTAGATATTGTAGTTATTGACACGCTATGACCTTCAATAACAATAATGTTAGGGAAAATGACATTTTGTTATTGTCATATATGAAGTCTCTGAAGATAGAGGGTCGTTAACGAAATCGACTTTAGTTTTCTGTCGTATCTTGGAAAATAATGCCAACGATTCGTGATGATACTATTCGTAAAATGATGTTTTTTGAAGAGTGACTTACGATCCATAGTAAAATGGGAGATTTTGTCCAGAAATTCATGTGTCTTCGTCCAAATGATGTGTCTCTTGTAAATCTAAATCTTTCCGGATCTATAGGAGGAACGTTTAATACAGAAAACATGAAGAAAACGTCACCGAATTTTCTAGGAATGAAATGTGCGTACCGTGAGAGAATTGATACTCTAAAGTTCTCGTCTCTTTCTCCCATTGCTTCCATTTCCTCATCTACACATGTGTAAAATTTTATAAAATATGTTTATGTTTTTATTTCAATACTAGTAAACACGTATGATATTTGATTAACACTGAGTTTACCTTAGCTTGTCCTAAAGCCATAGTAACAACACTATAAATAACATGAAATAGTGCGAGCGCAAAAATGAAGATGTGAAGTTGATGAACCCCGTCATACGACATGAACGATACTTTACCCTGTAAAACGCAATATGCTTAATATATAAATTAATGAAAATTTGTTAAAATATATAAAAATAAAAAAAAAATAATCAATAAGATGTTACTGGATATGTTTGTTATACAGTGACATTTTTATTTTACGCTAAAAAATATTTACCTTTTGTGCACACTTATCTTCGCCGCTACTTCCGGCCAATATCCGCCTTGCTCCGTCGCCCATCATCGACCAACTGAGCAACCTCCGGCGACTCTCGCCACCATCATCCGCCACTTCGTCTTCTTTCGGACTACATGGATGCCAACCCGCGGCGGCACTCTCCGTGATGCATATCTTTGTAATCGGAGTCGTGCCCGCAGTCAAAAGCAAAGATATGAACCCCAACAACATAAGCTCTACAATATATAACAATAAATCAACAACACAAAATATAATCCATAAGATAAATCATACGTTCTAGATGATTATTTGTAAATAGTAATCCATTAATACCTGCTTTTATCTTTTCTAGTGATTCATATAAAGCTTTCTTTCGTTTCTTCTTAAACCACTACAAAATATTCAAAACGATTATAAATTCAACATTTATTAAAGATTATAGTATCACTAAGAACCCAATCTGTTAGTTAATATCTGTACAGAGACAATAATCCGTCAGTAATACTTTATCAGAAATATAAATCATATATAAGTAATCTAATTTCTATAAGTGATACATAGTTTTCTAGTAGTGTAAAACATACGTTCCCAATCATATGAATGATCTGCTCGATGAAAATGGAGATCGCGATAAGCACGAAACAGACGGTGGCAACCGCCCACGTCGGCGTATGCTCCAACGATCCACTTCCTCCTGCCATCAGCTTAATTCCGGTGTTATCGACTTTGTTCGTATGAAAATATTTATGTTCTTATTTTCTTGAGTGTTTGAAGGGGGTTATATAGAGATTTTAAAACAAGAAAATATGTGGAAAATGAGAGGCAAAGGGTTGACTTTTGTTCTTTATAGAGTGTGGAAGAAGACCGAATAACCCTTTTTGGGGAATCAGTAATAGCTTGTTGGCTCGTAATTTCCGGGGGTATATTTGGAATTTAAGATATTTTTAACTTGTTTTTTTATTTGATTTGGTAAGAATATTTTATGCATTTACAGAAACGTTGATTATTGAAAGTAGGAATAATGTAGAAAAGAACTGGCATGTGTATGGAAGGGGTATTTATGTAATTTCTCACAGCCTTCTCATGGAGCTGATTGATGTAGATTGTAGAAACTTTTTTAGATTCTTTTTTTTTAATAAAAAGTGGGGGTTTTAATAGAAAGATATTTGTGAAAATTGATGATATGCAAGTATGTTCTAATCGATGTTTTCTTACTGAATTTGTCATCGAGAAGTTCGTTTTATTGGTTTACTAGTCGGATTGATTTTGTTGATTCCCAAATTTCAAATGTCTATATATGATTTAAAGATTGAAAATTTATATAAAACACTAACTTAAAAGATAATATAAAAGCCTAGAATAAATATAATATAAAATTGAAATTAGTAAATTTATCAATAAGTAAAATCTTGAAAAAAGAAAAAAGAATAGAAATAAATCGGAATCCATCCCAACCAAAAAATAAAAATAAAACGATATTCAGTCCAACCATTCTATTTGATTTTCCGATTCAACCAATTCGACTACTAACTTCTTAATAAAACTCAAAGAGGAAAAGAAATAGCATATGATAACCATCTATTTGAGTCGATCATTTTGTAGATCTAATTCATTCGCTCGCTTCATCCATTTTCATTCCAGATTGAATATTGTAAATAAAAAAACATAGAAACTTGAGTAAGGAGTAGATAATATTGTTGTTGTTTGGGAGTTTTTCTACGTTTTTTTTGTAGTGTTGATTTGAACATCATGGGTCACGTTTACTGCTTAATTCAATTTGTGGTATAGATACCATTACTAACCAAGAGCCAATTTAATAGAAATATTGACATCAATTTAAAAGATTACTTATTTCATCAACATAAAATTTCATAAGAACTAGGGGTTTTAACCACCGTGCGTTGCGGCGGAAAACTCGTGTGTGGCCAAAATTTTATTAATAAATGAACGAAACGAACACAAACAAGATAATTCGTTTGCTTAATTAAATGAATGAACATGAACATATGTTTTGTTCGGTCATTTATGATAATGAATGTTTGGTAGTGTATTTGTTTATGTTTGTTTGTGTTCATGTGTATTTGTTCATTTAAAAGTTCTTGTAATTTATATCTATATTTTTTTGTTTTAACTTTAAAAAATATAAACCCTAGTTATATCATACGCATCCATCACTATCCCGCATTTGACCATTCCAAGTTCAATTTGTATTAAACTTTGACAAACTGTTTAACTTTTATGTTAATTATGTTTATGGTGATTATGTTAAGTATGTTCGTATAATTATGTTAGTATTCATTTATATTTGATGGATTTTGCATAATATTTATGATGAAAAATACAAAGAAAATTAATGAGTGTGATGGTTTGTATCGGTTACATTCATTAACGTTAATTTGTGTTCATTTATGATCAATAACATTCATTTACGATAATAAATGTTTGTACACAGTTTATAAAAAAGTTCAATTTCTGAACGAAAATGAACACAAACAAAAAATTGTATTTGTTAACTGTTTGTGAATAGTTCATTAAAAAGTTTATTTCATTAATGAACAAACATAAAGAAGTTTATTTTTTTAATAAACAAACACAAACAAAAACTTATTCGTGTTTATTCATTTTGTTTGCAGTCCTATAATTATAAATAATTGCATATTGTTTTATCATACGACCATCGTCTCTAGTTTATCATTTCAACACTTGTCAAATGTGTTAACTTTATACTTGAATTCATATGTTTTCAAAAAACACTTATGTAAGCATAAGAACCCTTTGGTTCAAATTTTCACCTGTTAACTCGTTAAAACCCTCAATCTTGCATAATTTATTTGTTTGATAAATTACTTGATTTCAACATCTCAAACATATCATGATAATTACTTTTGATCTTTCGAAATTAATCTTATTCAATTGCAATAAAGCTCATTACAAACATAGCTTTTGTATTTTAAGCCTGTAATGGCAAAAAAATCCTTTCTTTTAGCAAGTCATCATATTTTCATCTTTGAATTTAACTCTTTGCGTAAAATCACATTTCAATGGTGCTTTTTTACTATTTTTCTAGAAACAAACATGATCAAAGCAATATTTTCAAATAAATCCATTTTGAGATTTGGACCTAAACTGCCAAATTATACCAAAATTATATCAAATAAGTATGCAATTGATATGATTTTGATTTGGACTTGGTTTAAATCACTATAAAACATCATTGGGATACAATAACTCAAGTTTAGCACCATATATACCAAAAATTCAACTTAAGTTAGGTGTGATGAACTGAAAATTTTACATAACATTTACAACGTGTTGTATTTGTAATTTTGGCACGTTTGCAGGGCATATTGTTTGCCAGTTTTTGAAACAAGCATGTAACAAACTAGTATAGCTTTCTAATAAACAAGATACATCTTAACTGGTCTGAAACTGGATTTAGATGATTTTTACATGTCAATTAAAACTGTTTAAAGTTACAAATTTTAGCTTTAGTATTCTTTCCCACTCCAAACCAAACGATTATGTGCAGCTTTTTCATGGTTCAAACCCAACTTGCACACTTCTAAAATGTTAAAGAAACAACTAACATAGTGATTATAGACCAATAGATATCTAAATTTCCTTAACAAACTCATCAAATCACAAAAATAAAAATAAATAATGAATAAAATCTATAATAATAATAATAATAATAATAATAATAATAATAACAATAATAACAATAATAACAATAATAACAATAATAACAATAATAACAATAACAATAATAATAATAATAATAATAATTGTAAATTACCATTTACATCTCTGATATTTGTTTATTTTAACCACTTGCATCCCTGCGGTTTCAAAATTGCCATCTGCCGGCATATGACACGCCCCTACCCGACGTATCATACGCCGCCTTCTGGTTTCAGACGCCCAACTCTTTACTATCTTTTTCAAACATGCAACTCTCTAATATTTAAATATATATTACCCGCCTCCACCAACCTCCTACCCACCACCACCACAAAGAATGTCCCTTTTCTCTTCCTAAACCTAAACGGAAGTATTCATTTATCTGTTTAAATTGATAAGTGAAATCATCTGTGCGCGAAGAAATAATACATGAAGGAATTAAAAATGAGTTGGGGTAAAAGAATTTCAAACGATAAGTTTGATATTATAGAGACCATCAAAATTTTATATTTTGTCGCACTCTCAAAATTATCCAAGTATTTGGAAAATTTAGAAATTTTTAAATAAAATCTAGTTGAGTAGTGAGGATTTTTAAGGAATTTTTTTCTAGGAAGTTTAGTTATCATATACGAAAGGATTGTAAGAACTATAAATATAGCTCTCCACGTTTTGCAACAATAAAAACATACGACATACTTAATGAATGTCTACCATTCGATGCCAGCCTTTGATACAAGTAATATTGTTGTTAAAGAATAAAATTTTTGCATCAAACAATCTTCATTACTTTGAAATGAGATACGAAAGGGACAAAATTGTTTCAAGAAGAGTTTCACTTAAAGTGACAAATATTTTAACTTAAGTAAATTGTTTTTCATCACCCAAAAATAACATAAAAATTAACTGGTTGTGTGTTGAGAGACCCACTATCCATCTTTATAGCCTGTTAAAAATTCACGAAACCCCCGCTTGACATTAGATGAATGATATTTTAAGCTTTTTAACACACACATATATATGGGTGAGATTTTTTGAAAACCAACTTATAAATGAAAATCATAAAAACTAAGGGTTACATATATGTAGTTACGTTTTACAAAGTATACAACTAATAGTTACGTATATGTAAGGGTTATGTATATATAAATACGTGTTATCAAGTGTACAACTAAGAGCTACGTACATGTACGTCATACAAGTTACGTATACGTAAGTCGTTTCATCATCATTGACGTTCTTTGGAGTTTAAATTAAAAAATACATAATGACCTCAAAAAATAATATGATTGAAATTGATTTGATACTTTAAACAATTAGAAAGTTAAATCAATTATAAATTATGTGATTGGATAGTGGTTGTTTTCACAGTTTTTAATTATAAATATGGTTTTCATTTGATATATATATATATATATATATATATATATATATATATATACACATATACATACACACACACGCACACACACACGCGCGCGCACACACACACACACCACACACACACACACACATATATATATTATATATATATATAAGAGGGTTCAAATGAGAACCACCTTTTTTTTTGTGATAACTCTAGGAATCAATCTCAACCACTCATTTTTTTATCACATGCAAATCACATGTCATTTCTCCTTTTTTTTAAGCGTTCGTAACTTTTTCTCACGACATCATTTTTTCCAAAAAAATTCACCATAACAGTATTTTTTTTATCTTTCCAACGCCTACCATATTAATATACTTTTCTAAAAAAATTATACATTCGTTGTTTACATATGTGTAAATCTAGTTATACGCATGTGTAGTACTAGATTTACACATGTGTAAATCCAATATTACACATGTGTAAATCCAATATTACACATATGTAAAACGAATTTCGTTAAAAAACATGGGAATTTTTTTTATTTTTTATAAATTTTTTTCTATTTTTTTATGAAAGAGGAAAGTTGGGAAATATTTTTGTGTTTTTATTTTTTTATGTTATTTTTGTATTTATAAATTTTTTAAATATGTTTTTGTTAATTACAATTTTGCCATTGAGAACTAGTGGTTGAGATTGGTTCTTAAAATTTTTACAAAAAAACTAGTTCTCATTTGATCTCTCCCCTATATATATATATATATGTATATATATATATGTATATATGTATATATGTATATATGTGTATGTATATATATATATGTATATGTATGTATATATATATATATATATGTATATATATCCCTATATATATATATACACACACATATATATACATGCATATATATACATATATATACACACACATACACTCTCACATCGGGTGACCTAAGACATGTGTTGATTGGTTTGTTCGTTAGATCAATAACTTAATACTACCATGCGAATCATGACTCATCCAATGACATCATTTTTTTCTACAATTTATTTAATGTGGAAGTTGCATTTTCAAATTTGATTTGCGTACGTCGTTGAAGAATGCAAATTAACTATTTCAGGCGTTCTCATTTTATTTTATTTAAATAAATGCAATAAAATAGCTCAGTATCTAGTTAAGAATAAAGTTGAGTTATATAAACACTCACTTATGTTATTGAGACACCATATTATTTTTATCTCTCTATGTATCTATATGTATGTATGTATAAAAAAATATAAAGATAATAAAATAAATTGTGTGTATCAATAATATATCCCGAAGAATAAAAGCGTGTGATAAAAAACATTTTTTGGATAGTATTACATAGTCATCTGGTAAATCAAATCTCAAATTTAGAACTATTTGGAATTACTTTTATTACAAGACTTTATGCATTTGTATATTACTAGCATGTGAGACTTGCGAGGCGCGGCGTGAATACAAAAATTGTAATACACATAGTAGCGGTGACCAGTGGCGGAGGATCATAGGGGCGGGGGACACCCCCTTGTTTCAATGATTCTCTCGACTTGTTTTCGAACTAAACTTATGTCAAAATGTAAAGTTACTCGAATTTATATCGGCGAACGAAAATATATTATACTTTACCCAACTCGTGTCTAAACAAAATTTATATCTAAACGTAGATGAACTCGAATCTACGTCGATACACACATAAAAGTGAGGGTGTTTGAAATAAGTTTTTTTAGGTAAAAAGTTATAGAAGATAAATCCAAAGCTTTAAAACTCGAGGGGTTAAAATGATATTTCTTAAACTTTTGTAAAAAGCTTGCGGTTGGTCTGGTGTTCAAAACAGCTATCTATGAATGTGGGGGGATTTAGAAGAAAGAGACGAGGAAAAGAAAAGGTAGTCTACAATTGTTTTCAATGAGTTATGTTGCCCGCGCGTTGCGAATTGATCGTGCGTAGTGTCGTGTTTACGAATTTCGCTACACGCGTTGCGACAAGGACATTAACACGCTTAAATACATAAAAGAAACATATGAAAAGTATATGCGTTGCTTGTTGCGGCACAATAATTCAAAAAAGTAATATAACGAATTACCTACGTTTAGCGATGGAGCCATACGACGACATTAATGTGGCTAACGACGCATTGCTTTGCGTATAGAACTTCATTACACGTGTGTGACTTCATTAACAAAGGTAATTAAATACAATAAATATTAGAAAAGAAAAGAAAAAATAATTTAAATGAAAAATATAATAGGAAAAATGGTCAAAATACCAAGAAAAAGAAAAATGCGTGTGGCTGGAATAGAACCCACGTCTTTGCTCCATTGAGAAACAAAGCTCGCATCAAAACAACTAAAGAAATTTTAGTATTGTTTAAATTTGTTATAATCTTGCAATTTAGCTATCTATATCTATATAATATATAAAAAGGTATTTTAACATACTACAAAACTAAAAACAATTATTTTATTTAATATATAATATACAACCACTTTTGAGGATAATATAATATTTGTAACATTATTTAGAAATTAGATATTACAATTAATTACATAATATTTACAAAAACCGCATAAGATCACTGCCAACTTCACATTCTTCACTATTGTCTATTTCTGCTATCAATTCAGCAGAATTTGATGCATCATCACACAACATCTGTAAAACGGTTAGCTTTCTACCTGCTAATAGACTATAGTAGTCATTTTCATAAACATTAACATAAAAAATCTTTCCACATTCTTGCCCTTATGTGTATCTCATAGTTAGATATTGGATTATGAACACTGGCCAAGTTAACGAATCAAGCAAACTTTATGAGGCATGACACGTAAATATGGAAATGTTACGAGTTCAAGTCTTACTCTAAACAAAACATTCAGAGTTGAGCCTGTGGGGTTTCTCAGTAATGAGTTTACTCTAAGCAAAATCTTTCCACATTCTTGCCCTTATGCGGTCTCTGCTAGAAAATGGATATGCGATGCCGATTAAGATAACATATATCCTTTGAAGCAGTGTCGCACATTTGTCGTTTAAAACAATTATAATAACCTTACACTTACTAACACTTACATAAAATTTTACATTATCTACCCATAAACCAAAATAGTTAACTAGTTTTAAGATTTCAACTATATTTTTTAATCTGTCACAGTTAAAAACTTTTTCAGACTACAATTATAACCTGTGTTTTTTTTCAATGTTTTGGTGTAAATATTTTACTGAACCAATTGTATTTTGTGAGGTACAATAAGTTATTGTATAAATCTACAAATCGTCATGCTTACCTATTTATTTGGTGTTTAAAATTTTAGTTTAGAAACAATAATAGATTCTTGTAAAAATGCTATAAAAAATAACAAAATACTAGAAACACGTGTCAGATGTAAAATGTCGCCCTGCTATATTATGTGGGCACCCTTCTAGTATATATCAGTATGGATGCAGGGTAATGTTATGTCGTGTACATGCACACATAGGAGAGTCTTCTGATGAAATTGTGAATTAGAATATTATGATGGAAAACGATGTAGATTAATATTAGGGTTAGATGGGTGTTTTTCTTTCTTCTTTATGTTTTTTCCTAAAGAAAACTGTTTTTGATTTTTATCTTTTTTAATAAAAAAAGATATAGCATTTAAGTTACTATTTAATTATAGTTAAAATGTTTGACATTTAATAAACATATCAAACCGTCCTCTCCTAATAAAGTGTAATAAAATTTATTGTATTTTTTTCCAAAACTAAATAGATGGTACAATGTTATTAATTAACTGAAAACAACTTCAAATTGAAAATTGACTAAATTTAATATGCATCTCTTATAATATAAAGTTCTAATTAAAATGTTGCTATTAATGTTCATTTCACAGTGAAAGTTAATAACTTTTAACAACATATTCACATATAATATAATTTAGAGTAAAATATTATTTTCATCATTGACGTTTTATTAAATTTGTCATTTTAATCCAAAAACTATTTTTTGTTATTTAAGTCTGGTTTACCAAATGTTACTATTTCCATCCACTTCACTAACTCCGTTAAGTTCTCCATTAAATATAAGGGTGTTAAAAAGACTAAACCACCCTCATATTTAATGAAGAACTTAACGAAGTTAGTGGAGTGAATGAAAATGACAAAATTTTATAAATTACAGTGACTGAAATGACAAAAAAAAATTAGATTGAAATGACAAATTCAACAAAACATCAAAGATAAAAATAACATTTTACTTTATAACACACGCACGCACACCAATGACCTTATGACCTAATGACATGATTCCGCGTCCCATAAAGCAGTAATAAGTCAAGCTTAGGAATAGATGTTTTAATGGGTATGTGATCGGTTTTTAAAAAGTAGATAATAATTACATGCTGTTCAAAAAAAAGAAGATAATAAATAATTAAATACATATGTTATAACTACTTTTTTTCCTCTTAACAAATTAAATTATTTAAAAGATATCTTTAGTACATGTTGCATATTGACATATTATTGATATATATTTTTTATTCTTAACTAAAAGTAGCATGTATTGTTAAACTTTATAAAGTTACTCATACGTCATAGAATTAGCAAGAGAGTTTTATGAGCATATTATTATTGCATTTAAATAGCGAAATCTTAGTTTACACTATGAGTTTTGAAAATTACAATGATAAAAATATATCATTATGTATTTTTAATTGTAATACATAATGATAGACAATATGTATATAAATTTATAGTAACAATAACAAAAATAACATAATATGATATAAAACGTAAAATACAATTAATGAATACGTATAACAAATGATGTAAAATATATATGACAATTAATTGATATTTGACATAATAAACGTATAAGACACAATGAACTGACGTATTTGATACAATAACCAAAATGCTCTACTTTTTAAAATAATAGAAGAACACGTGTTAAGCTCACAATTATTTTTAAGCTTTTTAGATTAAATAATTTGTTACTGTAACCCAATCAATAAAACAAAATAAACACTATAAGTAAAACATATTTTGTAATTGACTTGAATTGACACGTATGTATATAGTTTAAACAAGTATATTCAATCAAGTATATATAAAAGAAAAAAGAAAAAAAATTAGAATTACATACACCTCCTCTCCACCCCTAAAACTGTATATTTTTTTAAAAAAAATAAGTTTTCAATGCATAAATATAATACTCTTTAAGCATAATTTGAAAAAATACATAATTTTATAAATTTAGATGGGAATGCAAATGCACTAAAAATATACCTTAACTGAAAAAATAGCTTATGAAAATTTTGTTTGATACATGCGATAGTATGTAATATTCCGGGGCGGAGCATTGTTGGGACCAGGGGGCCGCCGCCTCCCTTCTTTTTTCGCCGGTAGTGTAAATTTTTTGTCTAGTAGTGTAAATTTTTTGTCTGGTAGTGTAAATTTTTGGTTCGGTAGTGTAATTTTTTATATAAAACTCAAGTTCGCCCCCCTTAAAAAAATTAATCTCGCACCCGTCCCACCTACAAGAGTATTCAAGCTCCGTCACTGGTAATGTTATATTTTTTCCAACAGACAGAAATATGATTAGTCATAAAAAATGAAATCATGGCATCATCCGTACGTCCGTATATTATATTATTTAACTAATATAGCATTTCAACCTAATGTTAATGGAAAATAGGTATCACATTTGAACCTGTTTTCTTCTATATAACAAAAATGTCATAAATCTTACAGGATAGTTGAACTTATGTTACATTCATTGATGCCCACCAATAATTCCAGCACTTTATTCATTTATGGATACCAATAATTCAAATAATATATTCAATCTGTTTAACCCATTTCATTACTACAACGAAGTATTGAGATCTCCATCAGATAATAGATAAGTTATCCGGTGTTAAATGCTACTTAGTATAACTAATTATGTAGCATTCAATGTGTTTTTAATTACCCAGTGGATGATAATTATAAACTGCATAAATTCTAGTTTTTTTTTATATTCTTAACATGCCCATTTAAGCTAGACTAAGTTTTGGCCCAAAGTCAACTAAATAATGAAAATCAGATGGTTGACTTTGCAAGAAAAAAAATTTCTATTTTGTTTGGCATGATATTCAATATGTTCACAGATATCTATATTTCACTTTATTTACTAATTTCAACGTGATGTTGCATGATTTGTCTTTGTGAATTGATTGTTCCATTTTACAGGGAAAAAACATGTGTTTTTTTTAACAAAACTTAAGAAAATTGCATATAAAAACCTCTCTCGATCTTTGACTTGTACAAATTCAAAGATATATATAGGTTAAATAAGTTATCTTTTTAATATAAATTAAAATCAACGGTGTTGACTCAAACAATTTTTATCTATTTTAAACTCTTTAAAGAAACAATAAGCACGTTAGTCATGATTTTCAAACCAATATGGCAATATATAGTATATGATATTCGTTTTTCTGACTTAATTATTAAATAATGGACTTCGGATAATAAGAAGGCACGCCAAGAAAAATAGTAAAATAATAAAAGCAGTACTAGTATGGCATGTAGGTTTTTGAACGATAACGTCTATACATAATTTACATGATAGATGACGTTTATACATAATTTACATAATAGAAACAAAAGAAGATAGGACTGGAATCGTTAATTCGTTACCATATTGCACATTCATTGAAATCGTCATGTTCAAATCCTATACACATTGATTATTTTACTTTATTTTTTCTATTTGGCCCGGTAAATTCGATACTTTTTCAAAATAAATCTGCCTAGGCTAAAGAGAAGGCTTTTGTGGCATTGAGTAAAAAGAAAAAAAGATTTGCTACCCTAGCAACATTATTGTGAGAGGGGGTGGGGAGCCATGGACGCAACGCTAGACCTATGTAGTCTGGTTGAGGGACGCCCACACCCTAGTATTATTATTATTATTATTTTTTTTTTTTTGCGTTAGTATCTATACATTCTAATCCTGACCGACCTCATTAAACTTTAAATCCGACCCCAATAAATTTTAACACAATGTTTTGACCCTGATACAAGAAAAACAATTAGAGATTTTAATATTTTGTGAATATAAACCATGTATAACC
Source organism: Flaveria trinervia (assembly GCA_025506515.1). Taxonomy (NCBI): domain Eukaryota; kingdom Viridiplantae; phylum Streptophyta; class Magnoliopsida; order Asterales; family Asteraceae; genus Flaveria; species Flaveria trinervia. The sequence continues at coordinate 120,827,858 of CM046442.1, read as the reverse complement.
ATCCCATATTCACCGATTAATCAATTATACATTTAACCTAATAAAATATTAAAGACAATGTTCAGTCACATTACTTATTAGTTGATTGTTTGCTAGATTAATTATTAGAAAATAATTCAAATAAAAAGGGTGTTAAAAATTGTAAAAATAATCTCAACCATCAATTTTCTCAATAAACCGATAAAATAAAATTGTAGTGAAGAAGTTTGTTAAAGAGGTATTTTTGCGATAGCTACTTTTATCATTAATTTTTTTCATTTCCCTTCATATTTTTAAATGTCTATAACTTTGTTATACAACACTACTTTTACTAACATGTGTATAACATAAGTTGAGTAAATAAAATGAAACTTTATTGATTATATAAACTAATGTTTTATTATAAGATATAATTGAAAGTAAGACGAGTAACTACTATAAGTAATAAAACAATAATATCAATTTTTATATTTCTATTATGTAACTTTATTTTTTTTAAATAAACATTTTGTTTCAAAGCAAATTGGTTTTATTTTTCAAAATTTTTATATTATAACTCTCAATTTTAATAATTTTTGGTTCATAAGATTTTTACCTTTTAAAATATTTCTTAGTTTTTAGAAATTTTGATATTGTAAAAAAAATATTTTATTTTAAAAAAACTCTGTTTTCCTAGAAATAACATTAATAAAAAGATATATTTCTTAATTTTTTAAACCATTTGTAATCTAAAAAGGAATTAAATATTATTATTAGTAATTATTGTGATTATTTGATAGAATAGAGAAGAGAAAAAATTTTGATAAGAAAGAATGTGGTATCGTCACATGTATTCCTTAGTTATTCTTTTATTAAAATGGAAAGATTATTTTTTTATAAAAATTATACCATAAAAATGGTCATTTTTATCTTAAAAACAAGAATAAAACCGTCATATTAAAAGAAAATAATCTTTTTTCACGTTTTAAGCTCATATGATTTATAATTCTTATTGTGTCTCTAGTCCAGTTTATTATGTCTTTTACTTAGTTATTATGTTTTTTTAATACTATAGTGTTTTTTTATAATGAATTCTATAAAATTATAATGGAGAAATAACATTTTTGTGTATCTAAGAATGTAAACACAATGATAGATTAATTATATAAAATATAAAACACAATAATAAATTGTCTTATTGTGTTTATGTTCATTTTATGTTATCCTAAATACTATGAGTTTTGAGAAACATATTGATGGTGACAAATAACTTAAAATGATATAAAACATAGATCACAATAAATAATGAAAAATTATTTAGCACAATGAACTGTTATTTGATATAATGAACTCACTTATTAGACATAAATACATAATGATCTAACATGTTTAATACAATGATCAAAATGTCCTCAACTTTAAAGCTATAGAATGATACATGTCTAATAAGTCAATTATTATGCCATGTCAAGATAAAAAAATTAGGTTTTTTTAGATTATATATTTTTTTATCAAAAATTAGTATATTTCTAGATTAGATTACTTTGCTCAGTCTTGAGCTTTGCTCATGTTGCGTTAAGATAGCTCAAACTTGGCTCAGGCTCAGGATCATTTTTTTATATAAGTAAAAAAAAGATTGTTTAGGCTCCCAAGCTAGCTTGAGTTTCACACGTGAAGCTCCAACTCGAGCTCTATTAAGCACAACTCTATCTGAGCTCTTGGCGAGTAGATCCCAAGTCGCTTATGAGCCATCTTACTCGTTTACACATTCAGTGTTAAATGTTAATGTTAGTTTGAAAACTAAAACGTATTGATAGATCATTTATTAAGTTATTTACATTGATTTGGTTTTATCATCTTATTATGTGACTCGATCCTACCCAGAGAAAGAAGGACGAAATAGCGCAACCAATGAACATCCATGGTCGTAGATGCTCTAAGTGTATATAGCGAATAGTTTGTTATTTGATGCTATAAGCTTCATGTAATACACGTGTTTAAAGTTGAGAAAATGAAAAAAAAAATTCTTTCAAGATACCTTCTCCCTGGTTTGGATTAGTCTATACTAGTTTTGTAATATTTTTATTTACAAAGTTCAAATTAGTGTTTTGAGGAATAAACTTCTCTTCCACCAACAACCGCGTGATTAAATTCGATTAATGTTTCAAATGTGAAGTTTCTTTGATTTTTGATTTTCCATACTTTTAAGTTTTAATATAATTTTCAAGATTCTTATATTCTTATGTGGAATTTGTTTGCATTTTGTTAGATAGATGATGTGATGTTTTATGGTCTTGGGTTTTCATGTATAAGCGACTTCATGTATAACAGTATAAGTTATAAATCGTCAAATTTTGTTTAACTTAAAATTTGAAACTTTATTTTTCTACAAGATCTACCGGTATTTTTTACATTATCTTCGTTTTAGTGTGGTCCGTACATTGTACTTTTGAGATTTGTTATTGTTTTGTCTGTTTCTTTAATTTTCAACTTTGTTAACGACTATTTTCTTATCTTCTTACTCATCAAAATTTATCCGCCTCTCTCTCCTATTAATAATTATTTTAATTATTAATAATATTATTTTAGTACTTTTTAATATTTAATAAATTAAGAAATAAATCTACTTATTTAGTTTATTTCTAAATAAACCAATACTTTAAAAAGTCAACTTTTTAAAAATAAAATTAAGCAAATTTGGAAGTTGTAATAAGAAATTTTTTTAAAAATGTATTTTTTATGGTTTGTTTTAAAACAAAATGTTTATTTAAAAAAAATTAAAAACAATATTTTAAAAAGTCGATATCACTGTTTTATTATTTATAGTCATTTATCATACGTAATTTAAGTTATATCATATTTTATAATATCATTTTATATTTAATAAGTTTATTATATTAATATTTTATTTATTCAACCCGTGTAATACATGAGTTTACTAAAGTTAGTATATTATAAAGTAGTAGTTATACTTGTTTCTAATTTTTATCTATTCTATTAATAAACACTTGTTAGTATCAAACTAATTAAAAAATGTTCACCTTTTGGCACTCTTATAAATTAATTCTAAAATGTTTACAAAATTCTAGAAAAACATCTTAGTTCGCGTAATGTATTTTTAATATTATATTATTGTTTACTGTAAGGCCCCGTTCACGGGACGCTTACAGCTGGGTTCTCATCGCACCTAAAACGTATAATTGCATTTGTATTTCATAAATCGCAGCGGAAAACTAAAACAATCTTTCATTTCCATGTAAATGCTTTTGCAAATTAATACAACATTCATTACAAAATAACTTGTTCGCATTACAATGCAAAAACATTAATCAAAAGAATGCCATCCACAGATGTAGCCGCAGGTACAGGTTGTCTTTGGGGTTGTTTGGGTGCAGCCATGGCATAGTTACGCACCGGTGTGAACTTGCGCTTCTTGTTGTTGTTATGGCTGTTAGACGGTTCAGCTTTGGTCTCCTTAACCGCCTCGGTAGTCGTCTTCTCCCCCTTCTTTGCACCCTTCGCAGACATGGTGCCCGCTCTTATATGGTTCTCGGTGAGTTGAGCGGTGATTGTAATAGCTTCTTCCAAGGTTGTGGGTCGGCTACCCACCACAGCATCTTGAATTTGGGGTGGTACACCCTTAATGAACTTCTCGATGTTGCGGGGAACAGTGTCGACCATATGGGGCAGCAGTATACTCAACTCATGATGCCTAGTTGAGTAGGCCAAATGATCACCATCATTTTGTTTCAAATTCCAAAACTCTTCTTCCACCTTTTGCAATTCACTTCTTGGGCAGAACTTCGCGATGGCGATGTTCTTGAACTCTTCCCAGGTAAGTGCTAGAATAGCATCGGGTCCACGATTCCTCTTCTCGCTATTCCACCAGGTAAGAGCCCTTTGTTGGAACATACTAGTGGCATAACGAACCTTGAGTGCATCGGGACACTCGCAATTGATAAAGGTATTCTCCATGCTTTCGAACCACTCAAGAAGGCCAGTGGCTCCTTCCTTGCCACTAAAACTAGTGGGCTTGCAAGAGCTAAAGTGTTTGAAGGTGCAAGTTTGATTATTCCCGTGTTGATTGTTCCCGTTTTGATTGTTGCTATTCTCTCCATGACCATTTCCATTGTTGCTAGCGTTGGTCATTAAGGTGCTATTAAGTTCAGCAACCATGGTCGGAATGACAGCAGCCATTTGTCGAGCAATCATGGCGGCTAACTTACGATCGGAACTTCCACGCTTTCCATGATGACGAGACATGATGGAATATACAAATGAGTTAGATATGAGAATTGGAATAACAAGGATTAATGTTCAACAAGGATAAGGCAAAAAGTTGTAAGGCACATGGAATGGTTCTATTTGGTAACGCATTACCATTTGGAAACGTTGACACGTCAAGGTAAGTTGACCCACTCGCCTTAGAAATTTGTGTATGTTGACCATGGTTTATCACTCATCCCAGAAATCCCCAGGTAAGCATAACTAGTCCCGTAGGATTTATGCGATATACTTACCTTAGCCCGAGGGCCTTTTGCCAGGAAATCCAGAATACAGGTGTCCATGTGTCACACAAATTTCTTAGGTTTATGAAATCAAAACCATGATGAGATTTACATAGATTAGACATAAGTCTAAAGATTTAATTCTTATGCATAAGTATACGATTCCACGTGTTGACGAGAATAAGATTAAGAAGTTTCATTGTCGGGGAGAGTCAATGAGTCAAAGTTAAGTTTAGGGAGACAAGTAACAAAGTTTAGACAATTACAAGGCAACCTATGCTAAGGCATCAAGTTGCACATAAAGTATAGCATTATGTAGCATGTAACAATATATATATTTCCAAAAATATAAATATTATCCTATGAGGTTCATGCATAAGCTATAGTCTAGGTCACCATTACTAATAACCTAAATCCCTATAGTTATGGGCTCTGATACCAATCTGTCACACCCCAACCTTGACGGCGGAATCGTCGAGATGTGAGGGTTAAGATTGTTCACAGCCACATAACGCTATATTTAAGTGTAGTTATTAAAATTTATAAGTTTCAGAAGTCATTACAAACATAAGTCTCAAAACATGAAGTAATCCCAAATAAAATAAAACGTAGCATAACATTTATTTATTTAACTAGGTCCAAGTCCTAGTTTTATTTCCAAGCTTCAAAAGTCCACTCTAAACTTGGGGATTTCCTGAAACATGATAAAAATAAGAGTCAACTAAAATAGTTGGTGAGTTTCCAAGGTTTTCATACATAATATGAAAAAGAAAGTTACAAGTAGCAATTCATGTCATAGGTTATAAGCTAGTAAGGTATAGAACACATATCGTTACGACCAAACCTCGACTTGATTACAAGTATAAAAGATGGCTAAGTGTATTTGGTTCCCTAGTGCACAAGCATACGGCTCCTAGGAGTCGGCAATACATCGACTTTAGCACCAAATAGGCTTGTCAGGCCCAAAGATCTAAGACGTCGCCAGGCTAGCAATAGTTAATGATTGTAAACAAACTATGTATCTCATATAAACACTTACAATAAACAAATAACCATGACAAAATAATAAGTTGAATTGCACGTGATTTACAAGTCTCAAATGTGTATAAGTGTATCATGTATACGCTATCATGTTTCACCCCAAGTTAGTGTAAAAAAAATATGAAAAAGGGGCAAGAAAACTCACTTGACAATAAATATATAATGGCGATTTAATAATAATATTAACAAGCGTCGCTCCAAGGTGTATCGTCACAAGGCACCTAAATATATATATTACAAGATTTAAACTTAAACATAATGGTTTAACTAATTAATGAGTACTAGGATTAAGTGGGGTTTGAGGTTTGTTAAATAATTATTTTTAACAAATGAAAATCATTTATATTTTCTAAAAATATATATTTATGTTTTATACTCACTATGTGAAAAAAGAAATAATTATAACATTTTGAAAGTTTCATAAAGTTTGAATAGATTTTTATAGCAAAAAGAATTAAGTACCATTAAACGATATTAAAAGAAACATTTTGAAACAATAATAATTTTTAGTTATTATTTGTAATCCATTTTATTATTCATGAAAAAAAATAATAATAATAATTACTTAGACTAAAAGAGAAATACAGAAAATATATGATGGCTTTTTGAAAATATTTAAAGTTTATAAAATAATTTTTATATGTATTAAAACGTTTTTATAATTTAATTAAGGGTTAAAACCCTTTAAAAAAATAACATGATGGTGCCCGGGTTCGAACCCGGGACCTCATGTGTGTGAATGGAGTAACTTAACCAGTGAACCAAGGCATCCAGCCGCGTTAGTGTTCGCGTTTAAATTAATAAAAAGCATACCTAAACAAAACCCCCAAATCCTTAAGAACCCTAGAATTTGTTTACCCCAAATCGATCGAATTGAACATCAATTCGAAGTTATCAATCAAATTAAGTTTAGGGCTTTTGTTCCTCATGTGAAATCGAGTATATGTATGTATTTAACTTACTTGATTCGTTTGGTATTTGATGCTCGCGTTATGGACCTAGGTCGCGACTGTGGAGAACCGATTCGAGATGAAATCTTCGATGAAACACAAATTCCTTTTACAGTAAGCTTCTAGTGATCCCCACGATGAAAAGCCCTCTGATAATTTCAAGTTAACAAGCTCGGAAAGTGGCCTACGGTTGTTGTAGGTTGCGATGAAAAGGGGTAATCGAAAGTGATGCTTGTGTTGGTTTCAGGTGAAATTGAGTGCTGAGTTCGATTAGGAATAGGTATATGGTCGTTCATGTTCGATTAATTAGATTATAATTGAGATTTAATGCCCGAAAGGTTATGGGTTTAAGAAGCTACGGTTACTCCCTCGATTGGGTATCATTCGACGTTTAAACCCCAATTATTAACTGCATTAAGGCTCGAGTTAAGTTCACGTACGATTCGAAACGGTTTTTGGGTAAAATCGTGATTACTAGGGCCGTTTTTGGCATCGCCGGAGTTCGGCCGGAGGCGCCGGCCCTTCTCGCCGGAAAAACGGGGAAAAACAGGGGCGGGTTTTGGGTTATTTACACATTTGGTCCCTCAACTTTGAATTCTTATTATTCTATGCCCAAACTTAATATTTCAAGTTTCTAATTTGACAATTAGGCCCCCTTGAACTTAATTAAGTTTTAACTTGTTAACTTTGATAACTTATTATTATTATTTTTATTATCATTATTATTATTATATTATTATTATTATATTATTATTATTATATTATTATTATTTTTTTTTTTACATAATAGTATTTATACTTTATTAATATTAACATTATTATCATATAATATTATGATTAACTTTCATAAAAACCCAATGACAATAATAAATAAGCACAAACAAAACATGAGTTTCAAAATTGACAAAAATAACCCTTGTAAGAGTAAACAAAGTTAACTTTTAGTTAAAAAAATACGAAATGTTACAGTCTCCCCAACTTAAAAGAATTTCGTCCCGAAATTAAAAGAAATGAAACTATACAATTAAGAATGGGTATCTCTTCTTCATGTGCTCCTCACGTTCCCAAGTAAATTCAGCGCCACGTTTATTTTCCCATCGAACCTTGACGATTGGGGTTGTTGTGGTTCTAGTCTTCTTCATTATACGATCCATGATCTCTACAGGTTTCTCGACAAAATGTAATGACTCGTCGATCTGAATGTCTTCCAGCGGAACATACAGACTTTCGTCGGCCAGACATCTTCTCAAATTTGAGACATGGAACACAGGATGAATTCCACTAAGGTCGGAAGGTAACTCTAGTTTATAAGCCACTTTCCCAATCCTTTTCAGGATTTTGAAAGGTCCTACAAATCTTGGAGCCAGTTTGCCCTTCTTTCCAAAGCGAACCACACCTTTCCACGGTGAGACCTTGAGAAGAACCATCTCCCCATCTTGGAATTCTAATGGCTTACGTCGCTTGTCAGCATAACTCTTTTGACGACTTCTCGCCACTTCAAGGTTCTTGCGAATGATAGAAATTTTATCGGTCGTCTCTTGTATAAGTTCAGGACCAGTGATGAAGTTTTCACCAATGTCGGTCCAACAGATCGGTGAACGACATTTTCGACCATAAAGTGCTTCAAACGGTGCCATCTTGATACTCGAGTGGTAACTATTGTTATACGAAAATTCCGCGAGCGGTAGATGCGTATCCCAATCGCCACCAAAGTCAAGAACACAAAGACGTAGCAAATCCTCTAAGGTTTGGATCGTTCGCTCGGTTTGACCATCAGTTTGAGGATGGTAAGCCGTGCTTAGATCTAGTTGTGTACCCAAGAGTTCTTGCATAGACGACCAAAAATGTGAAGTGAAGCGGGCATCTCGGTCGGATATGATGTGCAGAGGTACCCCATGACGACTTACAATCTCATCAACGTATATACGAGCTAACTTGGATGTCTTGTAAGTGTCACGTATGGGTATAAAATGTGCCGACTTGGTCAATCGGTCAACAATCACCCATATGCTATCATGTCCTCGAGAGGTTCGGGGTAGCTTTGTTATGAAGTCCATGGATATGTGTTCCCATTTCCACATAGGGATCTCGGGTTGCTCAAGTAATCCATTTGGACGTTGATGTTCGGCTTTAACTTTCGTACATGTGAGGCACTTAGCTACATAAGTCGCTATGTCTTTCTTCATCCCAGGCCACCAATATTGACCACGTAGGTCCATGTACATCTTATCGGAACCAGGATGAATAGAATAACGAGTTTGATGAGCTTCGTTCATAATAAAGGTACGAATGTTATCGCGATTTGGAACCCAAATACGATTGGCGAAGTACATCAATCCATTGGATTTTGTTTCCAATTGGGTTAGAAGATTATGCTCCAACTCATCCTTCATTCTCCCTTCTCGTTGAACCATTTGTTGAGCCTCCAGGATGCTAGACTCGATGTCACTATCTATTCTCAGGTTTTGTAGTAGTACGGTGGTCTCATTGACATCTAGTCGAATTTCAGTATCGAACTCTCCCAAGGTGTCAAACCATTGACGTCGATCTCGAATTTCTTGAAATGAGATCATCTTGTTGTGAATCTTTCGGCTCAGTGCATCGGCCACAACGTTTGCTTTACCAGGATGGTAACGAATGTCACAATCATAGTCACTAATCAACTCCACCCAACGACGTTGTCTCATGTTGAGATCTTTTTGATTGAAAACGTGTTGAAGGCTTTTGTGATCGGTGTAGACTATACATTGCGTACCATACAGGTAGTGCCTCCAAATCTTCAAAGCAAATACAACAGCACCAAGCTCGAGATCGTGGGTTGTATAATTCACCTCGTGAACCTTCAATTGTCTCGACGCATAAGCTATGACCTTCCCTCGTTGCATGAGAACACAACCAAGGCCTTGCTTAGATGCATCACAATACACGGTGTGAAATCGTTTCCATCGGGTAGGGTCAATATATGAGCATTGCACAACTTATGCTTTAACGCTTCAAAAGCTTCTTCTTGCTCGGTACCCCACTCGAATGGTTTATTCTTTTGTGTCAAAGTAGTGAGCGGCTTTGCGATCCTCGAGAAATTGGCGATGAATCGCCGATAATAACCAGCAAGACCAAGAAAAGAACGAACTTCGGTAGGAGTTGTAGGAATACACCAATTCTTCACAGCTTCCACCTTTGCAGGATCAACGTGAATTCCTTGGCTATTCACCACGTGTCCTAGAAATTGAACTTCTTCGAGCCAGAAATCACACTTCGAGAACTTTGCGTACAATTGCTCTTTCTTTAACAACTCAAGAACCAATCTCAAATGCAGCTCATGATCGGTGTTGGACTTGGAATAGATAAGTATGTCATCAATAAAGACGATCACAAACTTGTCTAGATAAGGCTTGCATACTCGGTTCATGAGATCCATGAAGACAGCAGGAGCATTGGTTAAACCAAAAGGTATCACCATAAACTCATAGTGTCCATAACGAGTACGAAAAGCAGTCTTTGGAATGTCATCCTCATGAACTCGTAATTGATGATATCCAGAACGTAGATCAATTTTCGAGAATATGGCAGCTCCTTGAAGTTGATCAAACAAGTCATCGATGCGAGGAAGAGGATAACGATTCTTGATGGTAAGTTTGTTAAGCTCGCGATAATCGATGCACATACGAAACGATCCATCTTTCTTCTTCACGAAAAGAACAGGTGCACCCCAAGGCGAAGAACTAGGACGGATGAAGCCCTTCTCGGACAGCTCTTGCAGTTGACAAGAGAGTTCTTGCATTTCCGATGGTGCAAGCCGATACGGTGACTTGGCCACGGGGTTTGCTCCCGGTATCAAGTCAATTTTAAACTCGACTTCACGCACGGGAGGTAAACCACTAAGGTCATCGGGAAATACTCAGGAAAGTCTCGTACGATAGGGACATCCTAAGTTCTTTCCCTTTGACTTTCGTGTTGACCACATAAGCCAAGAAGGCCATATACTTCTTGTTTAAGCACTTTCGGGCTTGAGTGCAAGACATGAGTTTAAGCCCTTTAGAAGATTTTTCACCGAACACCTTCAACGTATCTCCAGAGGGTAACGGTATACGAATGCACTTCTCGAAACAAATGATCTCAGCATGGTGTTTGGCTAACCAATCCATACCAATGATGACGTCAAAGCTTCCAAGTTTCATAGGGATAAGATCGATAAGAAAATCATGCGTGTCAAGACTTAAGATGCAATCACGAACGATAACGTCAACGGTAATTGGTTCTCCATCGGCAACTTCAACAGTAAGAGGTCTTTCTAGTTTCGTATGTGGCTTAGCAAGTATGGGTTCAAACTCTAATGAAACAAAACTTTTATCGGCTCCAGAATCAAATAGGACATAGACATAAGTTTTGTTAATAAGGAACATACCTGTTCAATTTTTAAGGTATTTAACAATACAAGTAAGATATGAAATGAATTTGATCACAAAATTTAGGGTGAGTTAACGTACCATTCCCACATCGTTGTTTGCTTGTGCTTGGTTAGCGTTGATGTTGAAAGCACGTCCTCGGGCTTGTGGAACATTACCCACAAGACGAGGGCATTGTGGGGAAAATGGCCAGGTTCCCCACAGTTGTAGCAAACACGGTTTGTGACCACAGCGGCATTGTTAGGTGCACGGTGGCAAGTCGCCACCAAATGACCATATTTACCGCACAAGGTGCAAATGCGGCATGGTTGATTCCCTGGATGATGATACCTACACGTGCTGCACATCGGTTGCGGACCAGCATAAGCCCTAGCCCCAGGCACCTGTGCCACAGATGTAGCGCAGGTACAGGTTGTTTGGGGTTGTTTGGGTGCAGCCACGGCATAGTTACGCACCGGTGTGAACTTGCGCTTCTTGTTGTTGTTATGGCTGTTAGACGGTTCAGCTTTGGTCTCCTTAACCGCCTCGGTAGTCGTCTTCTCCCCTTCTTTGCACCCTTCGCAGACATGGTCCGCTCTTATATGGTTCTCGGTGAGTTGAGCGGTGATTGTAATAGCTTCTTCCAAGGTTGTGGGTCGGCTACCCACCACAGCATCTTGAATTTGGGGTGGTACACCCTTAATGAACTTCTCGATGTTGCGGGGAACAGTGTCGACCATATGGGGGAGCAGTATACTCAACTCATGATGCCTAGTTGAGTAGGCCAAATGATCACCATCATTTTGTTTCAAATTCCAAAACTCTTCTTCCAACTTTTGCAATTCACTTCTTGGGCAGAACTTCGCGATGGCGATGTTCTTGAACTCTTCCCAGGTAAGTGCTAGAATAGCATCGGGTCCACGATTCCTCTTCTCGCTATTCCACCAGGTAAGAGCCCTTTGTTGGAACATACTAGTGGCATAACGAACCTTGAGTGCATCGGGACACTCGCAATTGATAAAGGTATTCTCCATGCTTTCGAACCACTCAAGAAGGCCAGTGGCTCCTTCCTTGCCACTAAAACTAGTGGGCTTGCAAGAGCTAAAGTGTTTGAAGGTGCAAGTTTGATTATTCCCGTGTTGATTGTTCCCGTTTTGATTGTTGCTATTCTCTCCATGACCATTTCCATTGTTGCTAGCGTTGGTCATTAAGGTGCTATTAAGTTCAGCAACCATGGTCGGAATGACAGCAGCCATTTGTCGAGCAATCATGGCGGCTAACTTACGATCGGAACTTCCACGCTTTCCATGATGACGAGACATGATGGAATATACAAATGAGTTAGATATGAGAATTTGGAATAACAAGGATTAATGTTCAACAAGGATAAGGCAAAAAGTTGTAAGGCACATGGAATGGTTCCATTTGGTAACGCATTACCATTTGGAAACGTTGACACGTCAAGGTAAGTTGACCCACTCGCCTTAGAAATTTGTGTATGTTGACCATGGTTTCACTCATCCCAGAAATCCCCAGGTAAGCATAACTAGTCCCGTAGGATTTATGCGATATACTTGCCTTAGCCCGAGGGCTTTTGCCAGGAAATCCAGAATACAGGTGTCCATGTGTCACACAAATTTCTTAGGTTTATGAAATCAAAACCATGATGAGATTTACATAGATTAGACATAAGTCTAAAGATTTAATTCTATGCATAAGTATACGATTCCACGTGTTGACGAGAATAAGATTAAGAAGTTTCATTTGTCGGGGAGAGTCAATGAGTCAAAGTTAAGTTTAGGGAGACAAGTAACAAAGTTTAGACAATTACAAGGCAACCTATGCTAAGGCATCAAGTTGCACATAAAGTATAGCATTATGTAGCATGTAACAATATATATTTCCAAAAATATAAATATTATCCTATGAGGTTCATGCATAAGCTATAGTCTAGGTCACCATTACTAATAACCTAAATCCCTATAGTTATGGGCTCTGATACCAATCTGTCACACCCCAACCTTGACGGCGGAATCGTCGAGATGTGAGGGTTAAGATTGTTCACAGCCACATAACGCTATATTTAAGTGTAGTTATTAAAATTATAAGTTTCAGAAGTCATTACAAACATAAGTCTCAAAACATGAAGTAATCCCAAATAAAATAAAAAGTAGCATAACATTTATTATTTAACTAGGTCCAAGTCCTAGTTTTATTTCCAAGCTTCAAAAGTCCACTCTAAACTTGGGGATTTCCTGAAACATGATAAAAATAAGAGTCAACTAAAATAGTTGGTGAGTTTCCAAGGTTTTCATACATAATATGAAAAAGAAAGTTACAAGTAGCAATTCATGTCATAGGTTATAAGCTAGTAAGGTTATAGAACACATATCGTTACGACCAAACCTCGACTTGATTACAAGTATAAAAGATTGGCTAAGTGTATTGGTTCCCTAGTGCACAAGCATACGGCTCCTAGGAGTCGGCAATACATCGACTTTAGCACCAAATAGGCTTGTCAGGCCCAAGATCTAAGACGTCGCCAGGCTAGCAATAGTTAATGATTGTAAACAAACTATGTATCTCATATAAACACTTACAATACAAATAACCATGACAAAATAATAAGTTGAATTGCACGTGATTTACAAGTCTCAAATGTGTATAAGTGTATCATGTATACGCTATCATGTTTCACCCCAAGTTAGTGTAAAAAAATATGAAAAAGGGGCAAGAAAACTCACTTGACAATAAATATATAATGGCGATTAATAATAATATTAACAAGCGTCGCTCCAAGGTGTATCGTCACAAGGCACCTAAATATATATATTACAAGATTTAAACTTAAACATAATGGTTTAACTAATTAATGAGTACTAGGATTAAGTGGGGTTTGAGGTTTGTTAAATAATTATTTTTAACAAATGAAAATCATTTATATTTTCTAAAAATATATTTATGTTTTATACTCACTATGTGAAAAAAGAAATAATTAACATTTGAAAGTTTCATAAAGTTTGAATAGATTTTATAGCAAAAAGAATAAGTACATTAAACGATATTAAAAGAAACATTTTGAAACAATAATAATTTTTAGTTATTATTTGTAATCATTTTATTATTCATGAAAAAAAATAATATAATAATTACTTAGACTAAAAGAGAAATACAGAAAATATATGATGGCTTTTTGAAAATATTTAAAGTTTATAAAATAATTTTTATATGTATTAAAACGTTTTTATAATTTAATTAAGGGTTAAAACCCTTAAAAAAATAACATGATGGTGCCCGGGTTCGAACCCGGGACCTCATGTGTGTGAATGGAGTAACTTAACAGTGAACAAGGCATCCAGCCGCGTTAGTGTTCGCGTTTAAATTAATAAAAAGCATACCTAAACAAAAACCCCAAATCCTTAAGAACCCTAGAATTTGTTTACCCCAAATCGATCGAATTGAACATCAATTCGAAGTTATCAATCAAATTAAGTTTAGGGCTTTTGTTCCTCATGTGAAATCGAGTATATGTATGTATTTAACTTACTGATTCGTTTGGTATTTGATGCTCGCGTTATGGACCTAGGTCGCGACTGTGGAGAACCGATTCGAGATGAAATCTTCGATGAAACACAAATTCCTTTTACAGTAAGCTTCTAGTGATCCCCACGATGAAAAGCCCTCTGATAATTTCAAGTTAACAAGCTCGGAAAGTGGCCTACGGTTGTTGTAGGTTGCGATGAAAAGGGGTAATCGAAAGTGATGCTTGTGTTGGTTTCAGGTGAAATTGAGTGCTGAGTTCGATTAGGAATAGGTATATGGTCGTTCATGTTCGATTAATTAGATTATAATTGAGATAATGCCCGAAAGGTTATGGGTTTAAGAAGCTACGGTTACTCCCTCGATTGGGTATCATTCGACGTTTAAACCCCAATTATTAACTGCATTAAGGCTCGAGTTAAGTTCACGTACGATTCGAAACGGTTTTTTGGGTAAAATCGTGATTACTAGGGCCGTTTTTGGCATCGCCGGAGTTCGGCCGGAGGCGCCGGCCCTTCTCGCCGGAAAAACGGGAAAAACAGGGCGGGTTTTGGGTTATTTACACATTTGGTCCCTCAACTTTGAATTCTTATTATTCTATGCCCAAACTTAATATTTCAAGTTTCTAATTTGACAATTAGGCCCCCTTGAACTTAATTAAGTTTTAACTTGTTAACTTTGATAACTTATTATTATTATTTTTATTATCATTATTATTATTATTATTATTGTTATTATTATAATTATTATTATTATTATTTTTTTTTTTTTTACATAATAGTATTTATACTTTTATTATATTAACATTATTATCATATAATATTTATGATTAACTTTCATAAAAACCCAATGACAATAATAAATAAGCACAAACAAAACATGAGTTTCAAAATTGACAAAAATAACCCTTGTAAGAGTAAACAAAGTTAACTTTTAGTTAAAAAAATACGAAATGTTACAATATCATTATTATCTTCTTCATTCATTCATTCGTTCATTCGTTCTTTATGACTTTACTTGCGCATCAGACATCATCCGTACCAATACCATGTGTTACACCTCGGTTAGTCGTAGCTACCGGGCCGAAGTCAATAAATGAACAGCTAAACGTATGCCACGGTACTAGGAGTAACCATCAGTCTTAGCTACTGGGCCGAAGTCAATAAATGAACAGCTAAACGTATGCCACAGTACTAGGGGTGAGCGGTATAGGTTCTACATTAAGGTCAATCACAAAGAAGGACCCGTTATCCGATGCGTGCAAGACATTTCATTCGTTCATTAATGCATGCATTCAACATCGTGTTCCTCTTTCATTATCTTTCACTTTACGTTACATAATACTTCATTCATTCCTTATCATAACACGTAAAGTTATGGGAAGGATAAAAATACATCATAACAAGGAACATAACACACACAGTCATCATTATCATACAGGGCAACACCATACATACATAACGTGCATAAAATTGCAACATCATCATCATCACCATGCCCAACATGCTTTCTAAGGCCTCAAGCGTCATCTTACATGCTCTTATGGGGACCTTTACGTCAAAACTTACATCTGCACTTTCCCCCGAAAGTCAGAAGTCAATCTATACCTCCTCGGGTACAACAGCCCTATTCGGGCGTATGGACACCCTTTAGTCGCATGGCCTCCATGCGACTGAACATCATGCGATTGAACTCAAGCGGATGAACATTTAGGCGAATAAACATCCCCTCGTGCGAATGGACAATGCGGATGGATGTCATGCGAATGGGGTTAATGCGGAAGAGCACTTATGCGACTGGACCTTCAGTCGTGCGAATGGACCTTCAATCGTGCGAATGGACCCCAATCGCACCCTAATCGGCCGTATGGCCTCCATTCGTCCTCCAGTCGGTCGCCTAGCCCTAACTGATGCAGAATGCAGTTCATCCCGACTGCAGCCGAGGGTTTTCGGCCTCTATTCGGCCTCCAGTCGGTCGCCTAGCCCTAACTGATGTAGAATGCAGTTCATCCCGACTGCGGATGGATGTCATGCGAATGGGGTTAATGCGGAAGAGCACTTATGCGACTGGACCTTCAGTCTGCGAATGGACCTTCAATCGTGCGAATGGACCCCAATCGCACCCTAATCGGCCGTATGGCCTCCATTCGGCCTCCAGTCGGTCGCCTAGCCCTAACTGATGCAGAATGCAGTTCATCCCGACTGCAGCCGAGGGTTTTCGGCCTTCAAACTCATCTAAACCCATTTTAAAGCCTAAATCGACCATCCTAAACCTTAGGAATGCATACCATAACACCATACAAGCACACACACGCCAGGAAACATACACGAAACGCATCACACATATCACACCCAAATGGGTCAAACACATACACATACAAAAAATGGGTTTTTATGCTTTCCAGCCCTAAAATCGTTTGAAAACAAGTAAAAGTGGGGTCCGAGAACTCACACAAACAAGCACAACGTTAAGGGCTTCGATTTGGCTTGCTTCACGACGATTTTTGGCGACCCGAACCAACTCGAACCAACTTTTTCTCCTTTCTCTCTTCTTCTCTCTATGAAATCTGAAATGTGGGGTGTGTGGGGAGAGTGGGCTGCCCTCTCCCTACTAATATCACCACATTTCTCAACTTTTCTTCGTTGGCGAGTTTGATCCCTCGACTTTGAACTTTATTTTCTTTTCTTTCCTCAACGGCTTCAAAATAATAAATATTCGGGTGTTACATTTACTGTTTGACTCGACTGCTCGACCTCATGAGGAAAGCATCACTTTACACATAACACACCCAGATGCTGCTAGACCACACGTCTTATTTGAAGTCACGCTTGTATTTAGAGATGCAAATAAACCAAGCATTCAACGAATAGTTTATACACCTTTGGACGACAAGTTCGTTTATGTTCATTCATTTTATAAGTGAACAAAGGTTGCATTTGTTCATTCATGTTTGTGGATGTTTGATGGTGTTTTGTTTATGTTCGTTCATTCAAAAGTTTATATGATTTATGTTTTTATTTTATTGGTTTTAATTTTATAAATATGAAACCGTAATTATACTATACATATATGCCATCATCCCTCATTTGACCATTTTAAGTTTAGTTTGTGTTAAAGTTTAATTAAATTTTTAATTTTTATGTTATGATACTTATGTCAGCTTTATATGTTCGAATAACTATGTTAAGTACTTAATACCTTAATACATGTTTATTTTTTACGGATCTTGCCTAATGTTTGTGATGAAAGATGCAAATTTATTCTAAAATAAAATAATTGTTGGTATTTGTTTGCGTTCATAAACTTATATTTGTGTTCGTTAGTATTCATGAATATTTGCTTGTGTTCATTTGTTTTCATTTGCTATTGTTTACATTCGGTAAACATTCGTAAATATTTCTTGAATAGGTTCATTTCTTAATGTATGAACACAAATTAAAAATATCATCCGGTAAGTGCTCGTGAATAATTTATGAACAAATTAAGTTTCTTAATGAACAAATACGAACAAAGCTTTGTTCATGTTCATTATGTTCGTTTGTAGCTCTACTTGTATTACTTGCTTAAATATTCATTTTATATCTAGTTATTTGTAAAATTAATTTTGTTTTGTAATTAACATTATATCATATGCTTATATTTTTTATTGCTTTCAAAATGATAACAATTTATTTTTTACACAACCTCGATTATATTCAAGTATTTTTAATCCTATTAACGGCAGTAGATATGTGCTTATTGCAAGTATGTATGTTTGCATTCTCCATTTTAGGATTTAAAAAAATTACACAAAACGAAAACATTATATATTATTAACTTATTTGTAACTATTATTATCGTTTATAATATTATATCATTGTACAAGTAATATTTATGAAAAAAATTATTTAAAAAAATTAGGTACAAATTTTCTTTGATTTTTAGGTTCGATTCTTCGACCTTACTTATTTTTTAGTTTAATTGAATAAGTTACATATTAGAATTAATACCTAGTAATGTTTTTACCAATAAATAAAAATTTTACTTACGCACTAGTTGTGAATTTATTACGCAAGAAAAAAGTTTACAATTGAGTGAAACTATCATGCGAGAATAGCTATGCATGATAATTTGATCATTGCATGATAATTTCATCCCTGCGTAAAAATTTTACTCCTTACGTGATAATTTCACCTATATGTATTCATGTTCACGTGATAACTTTATACACTTTGTACAAAAAATAAACTTATATTCTAACTTTCCCTTGTATATAGATAGTAGGTTAGAAATCCGTATATTATACGTGTTCAATGAAAACATCAAATTAAATAGTTAAAATCAAAAATTCATTGTAACATATCCCTCATCTTTAAACATTATAATACTAGGACCAATAATAATAATATTTTAAAACAGATTTTTATAAAACTAAATTTACCAAATCTATCAAAATTAGAATAATAACAAAACAATTACTTGAATACTTTTGGTATGATAAAAAGTACCATGTTATTTAACAAAGTATAACATATACTAGGTTTTGCCGCCGCGCGTTGTCACGACTATGCGAGTTTTAACGTAGCCCTAAATCAAAATTAAAATCAAAATTAAAATCAAAATGAAGGTTCAAAACCGCAAAATACATAAAGTAAAACACACTAAAACCCCAAACCCATAACACACCAGAACATGCAAAACCCAAAAACTAAATCAAAGCCAACACCATACACAAAACAGACGGAAATCAAAGCCGCAAAAAGGCGACACACTCCAAAACAGAAAATCAATGAAAATCAAAGCCCCAAAAAGAACAAACAAAAAAAAAAAACCCAAACTTTAATAGCGATAATCGTCAGGGTATCGATAACGGAAGAAAGAAAGAAGGTTCAAAATTAAAACCCCGCCGCGCGTTGTCGCGACTATGCGAGTTTTAACGTAGCCCTAAATCAAAATTAAAATCAAAATGAAGGTTCAAAACCGCAAAATACATAAAGTAAAACACACTAAAACCCCAAACCCATAACACACCAGAACATGCAAAACCCAAAAACTAAATCAAAGCCAACACCATACACAAAACAGACGGAAATCAAAGCCGCAAAAAGGCGACACACTCCAAAACAGAAAATCAATGAAAATCAAAGCCCAAAAAAGAACAAACAAAAAAAACCCAAACTTTAATAGCGATAATCGTCAGGGTATCGATAACGGAAGAAAGAAAGAAGGAACGCGTAAAAGACGACGGCAACGAACCCTATAAAAAAATAATTAAAACACACATCAAAGATATGTGTCCAGACACCAAAGATCCACAAAAAAATACCCCACCCCCAAACCTCGAATCTACACCCCAAACCTCAAATCTACACCCCAAACCTCGAATCTACATCCAAAACAAACCCTATAAAACAACAAAAAAAACACAAACAAACCACCGACCAAACATATTAATAAGAATAAATAATTAGATCAAAGGTTTTATAAATCGGATTTCTCCTTACTATAAACTCATTAAATGTTACTATGTAGAATTGAAAAGTATAGAAGCAATTTCATATATGTTTCTTTAAACTTAATAAATTAGATATATTTTCAAATCATGTTTGATGACCATTGTAAATTTTAAGAAAATATATAATTTTACAAGTTTATAAGAAGAGATATGTAATTTTTTTAATTAGTTGACTAAACAGTGAATTTGATTAAAATTGATTATTTTGATCTTTTCTCAAATGAGGTGAAAAAAACAATGAAATCATTAATTTAATTGCCTAAAATTGATAAAATATTCAAATGAAAAAAAAGGTTAGAAATGTAAAAGAAAGCTAATGTTAAAACCTCATTATTCTTTTATTATATAAAATAGATATAAAAAATTATAATGGGAAACTGGCGGGTATTGGCTGTGAATGCTCTAACAAACTTTTACTTTACAATGTGATCTCAACCATTAATTAAGAAATATTTATAGTTGAAATTTCTGCTAACATTTTTTAGTTTTAGAACTTTTTGTTTAAATATTTTCTTTAACAGTTAATACACATATTCATTTAAGGTTTACCATTCAAGAGGTTTAATCCACTTATTACAACCTATCAACTCTTTTACAACCTAAGAACCCATTTAGGCGTTTATTACCCGCTAATTCACTTGACTAGTCTAGACAAACAGACGCATTTAGGCGTCTATCATTCATGTTTCGTCAATCCAAGTCGGGAAGTAATTCCCAAAGATTTAATAAATTTAGGGTAAATGTCACAAAATGTTAATCAAGTTTCAAAAGTATTTCAATTATGTTACTCGTATTTTTTGTTCAAATTGGGTCACTATACCATTAAATCAAGTCATCATCGGATATTTATATCTCAAGAAGAAAATGAAGAAGATGTGGGGTTCAAGATTTTCAATATATGTAACTATATTTAAAAAATAAAAAAAAACATGTTAATGATATAAAAAATAAAAGATAATAACTAAAATCCACATAATCACCGCTCCACATCAGCATAAAAAAAGAAATAAATTCTAATTTAAACAAAATAAAAACATGCTAAAATATTGTTAAAACTTCTAATTTAAATAATATATGAAAGTTAAGTGACTTAATGGAACACATTTTAAACTTAAGTAACCTGTTTAAAACACTTTAAAATTTGTTACTATTTTATAAAGTTACTTAAAAAATCTAATAGTAAAAAACATTTAAAACAAAAGGTTAACTATTAATACATTCACATTCATAAATTAATGGTGATAATAAGCAATAAAACATTAAACAAAGAGAAAAAGCGATAATGCCCCGTCGGCTCTTGTAACTACTTGGCAATCTCATCATACTAAAGGTTAGCTATTATACATTCACATTGCATAAATTAATGATGATAATAAGTAATAAAACATTAAACAAGAGAAAAGGCGATAATGCAACATCGCCACTTGTCACTACTTGGCATTCTTAAGTTCATAAAATGTTTTATGAATAAATCGAATTAATATGAAAATTTTGTTAAAATTAATAAAATGTTTGGTTGGTAAATTTTTAAATGAAATTAAAATGTTAATTTTAAACATTTCATTGAACTATTAAACATTCAATGCATAACTAAAAAAAGTAAATTCCAATAAATGAAATAATTTTCGGTCTAATTTATTTGATTATTTGTATACACCATCATTTTCACATGCATTTCTAATCAATATTGGGTTATATACCCATTATTCCAAGTATACTTTTTTACCTATAACATTGTCATACGCATTCTTCTTGAAGCAATAACGTAATCGGTTAATAACCCATCCAAAAAACGAAACAACAACCAAACCAGTTAACAAACCAATACTATAGAAACCAATTAAGAACAATACTTGTGTGCTCCCGATATGAACAGGAACGTTGAGCATTGATATTAGGATTCATATTAATAAAGACAAGAACTTGAATGATTAGATGCTAAAATATAATAATTAAGAACATGATGAAGAATAGAAACATGTTTAATGTTTGATGTTTATTGATATATTATTGAAATCATCATCCTTGAAGGATGATGATATATTGTTGTTGATGATAAACTTAATTCACCCTAACAGTGGTGAATTAGTCACCCTTACAAGTGATAATATGTTCTAATATATATACTAGTTTAGCATTTACAATAATTACAAAACAAACCCTAGACTAATGTTTTGTTGCTATTGTTCTTCAAATCTTCAATTTCAATAATGTTGGGAATCTTCAATTTCTTCTTAGGTAGAATACCCAACAATACTCCTCTTAAATTGTAGATTTCCAATGTGAATTGAAGCTTGATCTTGTTTTTGTTGAATATTTGTCCAAAGTTAAGAAATATTATTGTTGATGCGGAAGCGAGGTCTTCAAAACTTTGGTACCACTATATTGTGTAACAATGTTACTTGTTTTTGTTGATGAGAGCCCGAATACGAAGCTCAAATTTGTTTTGTTGATCATAAGCCCAATCTTCAACACTTGAGCCCAATTCCCACTAATGTTTTTGTTTAATAATGGAGCCCAAATACGAAGCCCAAATTTGTTTTATTGATCATAAGCCCAATCTTCAACGCTTGAGCCCAGTTCCAACTAATGTTTTTTTTATTTAATGATGGAGCCCAAGAAACAAACCCAATTGTGTTCTCGAGCCCATTTGCAACCCTAGGTTGCAAACCCTAATTTTGCAACCCTAATGTGGCCGCAAACGAACTTTGGTTCAGCAACCCTAATTAGGGTGTCCCTAATGTCGCATGAGGCTCTACATGGCAGCCACATTTGGCAGCCATGTTCGGCCGCATCACCCTAATGTGGGCATCCCCATTCGGCAGCCCTAATGTGGTTCGGAAGATCCCTGATCGGCAGCCCCTATGTGGCCGCAAGCCTTGCCTTGCACGCTGCCTTTGGCAGCCTCTTTTGCGGCCGCAAGAGCTGTCTTTGGCAGCCTCTTTTGCACCCCATAATTAGCAGCCACATTTGGATTGGAAGCAACCCTAATCCGCATTTGTTTGATCCTTGTTTGGCAGCCGCAAATGGTTCAGAAGCAGCCCCAATCCGCAACTTTTTGATCTTGAGGCAGCCGCAACCCTAATGTTGATTGATTGTTGCATTTTTTTCTTCAAATCTTCAATAATTTCAGCAAACTAAACATAAAATCTCATCAAAATCAATATAAATCCATCAACTCCGGCTCTGATACCAATTGTGTGCTCCCGATATAAACAGGAACGTTGAGCATGGATCTTAGGATTCATATTGATAAAGACAAAAAATTGAATGATTAGATGCTAAAATGTAATAATTAAGAACATGATGAAGAACACAAACATGTTTAATGTTTGATGTTTATTGATATATTATTGAAATCATCATCCTTGAAGGATGATGATATGTTGTTGTTGATGATGAACTTAATTCACCCTAACAAGTGGTGAATTAGTCACCCTCTATAATGATAATATGTGCTAATATATATACTAGTCTAGCATTTACAATAATTACAAAACAGATCCTAGACTAATTTTTTGTTGCTATTGTTCTTCAAATCTTCAATTTCAGTAATGTTGGGAATCTTTAATTTTTTTTAGGTAGAATACCCAACAATACTCAACCAAACTGATTCATAACCGTTAAAAACAATACTCATAGCTACACCAAGTTTACGAGCTTATTTGCCTACATATACTACAAAACACCTCATAATATGAAATATACTAGTTTTAATTAACTCGTGTATTATACAGGTTGAATAAAAAATTATTATATAGAATGAAAATTTATTAATTAATAATATATATGTAACTATATTTAAAAAAAAAAAAAACATGTTAATGATATAAAAAATAAAAGATAATAACTAAAATCCACATAATCACCGCTCCACATCAGCATAAAAAAAGAAATAAATTCTAATTTAAACAAAATAAAAACATGCTAAAAAACCATTAAAACTTCTAATTTAAATAATATATGAAAATTAAGTGACTTAATGGAACACATTTTAAACTTAAGTAACCTGTTTAAATTTTTGTTACTATTTTATAAAGTTACTTAAAAAATCTAATAGTAAAAAACATTTAAAACAAAAGGTTAACTATTAATACATTCACATTTCATAAATTAATGGTGATAATAAGCAATAAAACATTAAACAAAGAGAAAAAGCGATAATGCCCCGTCGGCTCTTGTAACTACTTGGCAATCTCATCATACTAAAGGTTAGCTATTAATACATTCACATTGCATAAATTAATGATGATAATAAGTAATAAAACATTAAACAAAGAGAAAAGGCGATAATGCAACATCGCCACTTGTCACTACTTGGCATTCTTAAGTTCATAAAATGTTTTATGAATAAATCGAATTAATATGAAAATTTTGTTAAAATTAATAAAATGTTTGGTTGGTAAATTTTTAAATGAAATTAAAATGTTAATTTTAAACATTTCATTGAACTATTAAACATTCAATGCATAACTAAAAAAAGTAAATTCCAATAAATGAAATAATTTTCGGTCTAATTTATTTGATTATTTGTATACACCATCATTTTCACATGCATTTCTAATCAATATTGGGTTATATACCCATTATTCCAAGTATACTTTTTTACCTATAACATTGTCATACGCATTCTTCTTGAAGCAATAACGTAATCGGTTAATAACCCATCCAAAAAACCGAAACAACAACCAAACCAGTTAACAAACCAATACTATAGAAACCAATTAAGAACAATACTTGTGTGCTCCCGATATGAACAGGAACGTTGAGCATTGATATTAGGATTCATATTAATAAAGACAAGAACTTGAATGATTAGATGCTAAAATATAATAATTAGAACATGATGAAGAATAGAAACATGTTTAATGTTTGATGTTTATTGATATATTATTGAAATCATCATCCTTGAAGGATGATGATATATTGTTGTTGATGATAAACTTAATTCACCCTAACAAGTGGTGAATTAGTCACCCTACAAGTGATAATATGTTCTAATATATATACTAGTTTAGCATTTACAATAATTACAAAACAAACCCTAGACTAATGTTTTGTTGCTATTGTTCTTCAAATCTTCAATTTCAATAATGTTGGGAATCTTCAATTTCTTCTTAGGTAGAATACCCAACAATACTCCTCTTAAATTGTAGATTTCCAATGTGAATTGAAGCTTGATCTTGTTTTTGTTGAATATTTGTCCAAAGTTAAGAAATATTATTGTTGATGCGGAAGCGAGGTCTTCAAAACTTTGGTACCACTATATTGTGTAACAATGTTACTTGTTTTTGTTGATGAGAGCCCGAATACGAAGCTCAAATTTGTTTTGTTGATCATAAGCCCAATCTTCAACACTTGAGCCCAATTCCCACTAATGTTTTTGTTTAATAATGGAGCCCAAATACGAAGCCCAAATTGTTTTATTGATCATAAGCCCAATCTTCAACGCTTGAGCCCAGTTCCAACTAATGTTTTTTTTATTTAATGATGGAGCCCAAGAAACAAACCCATTGTGTTCTCGAGCCCATTTGCAACCCTAGGTGCAAACCCTAATTTTGCAACCCTAATGTGGCCGCAAACGAACTTTGGTTCAGCAACCCTAATTAGGGTGTCCCTAATGTCGCATGAGGCTCTACATGGCAGCCACATTTGGCAGCCATGTTCGGCCGCATCACCCTAATGTGGGCATCCCCATTCGGCAGCCCTAATGTGGTTCGGAAGATCCCTGATCGGCAGCCCCTATGTGGCCGCAAGCCTTGCCTTGCACGCTGCCTTTGGCAGCCTCTTTTGCGGCCGCAAGAGCTGTCTTTGGCAGCCTCTTTTGCACCCCATAATTAGCAGCCACATTTGGATTGGAAGCAACCCTAATCCGCATTTGTTTGATCCTTGTTTGGCAGCCGCAAATGGTTCAGAAGCAGCCCCAATCCGCAACTTTTTGATCTTGAGGCAGCCGCAACCCTAATGTTGATTGATTGTTGCATTTTTTTCTTCAAATCTTCAATAATTTCAGCAAACTAAACATAAAATCTCATCAAAATCAATATAAATCCATCAACTCCGGCTCTGATACCAATTGTGTGCTCCCGATATAAACAGGAACGTTGAGCATGGATCTTAGGATTCATATTGATAAAGACAAAAAATTGAATGATTAGATGCTAAAATGTAATAATTAAGAACATGATGAAGAACACAAACATGTTTAATGTTTGATGTTTATTGATATATTATTGAAATCATCATCCTTGAAGGATGATGATATGTTGTTGTTGATGATGAACTTAATTCACCCTAACAAGTGGTGAATTAGTCACCCTCTATAATGATAATATGTGCTAATATATATACTAGTCTAGCATTTACAATAATTACAAAACAGATCCTAGACTAATTTTTTGTTGCTATTGTTCTTCAAATCTTCAATTTCAGTAATGTTGGGAATCTTTAATTTTTTTTAGGTAGAATACCCAACAATACTCACCAAACTGATTCATAACCGTTAAAAACAATACTCATAGCTACACCAAGTTTACGAGCTTATTTGCCTACATATACTACAAAACACCTCATAAATATGAAATATACTAGTTTTAATTAACTCGTGTATTATACAGGTTGAATAAAAAATTATTATATAGAATGAAAATTTATTAATTAATAATATATATGTAACTATATTTAAAAAATAAAAAAAAACATGTTAATGATATAAAAAATAAAAGATAATAACTAAAATCCACATAATCACCGCTCCACATCAGCATAAAAAAAGAAATAAATTCTAATTTAAACAAAATAAAAACATGCTAAAAAACCATTAAAACTTCTAATTTAAATAATATATGAAAATTAAGTGACTTAATGGAACACATTTTAAACTTAAGTAACCTGTTTAAATTTTTGTTACTATTTTACAAAGTTAAAACATTTAAAACAAAAGGTTAACTATTAATACATTCACATTTCATAAATTAATAGTGATAATAAGCAATAAAACATTAAACAAAGAGAAAAAGCGATAATGCCCCGTCGCCTCTTGTAACTACTTGGCAATCTCATCATACTAAAGGTTAGCTATTAATACATTTACATTACATAAATTAATGATGATAATAAGTAATAAAACATTAAACAAAGAGAAAAGGCGATAATGCCACATCGCCATTTGTCACTACTTGGCATTTTTATCATACCAGAGGATCGTTTGGTTCATAACATGTTTTATGAATAAATCGAATTAATTTGAAATTTTGTTAAAATTAATAAAATGTTTGGTTGGTAAATTTTTAAGTGAAATTAAAATGTTATTTTAAACATTTCATTGAACTATTAAACATTCATTCAATGCATAACTAAAAAAAAGTAAATTCCAATAAATGAGATAATTTTAAGTATAATTTATTTGATTGTTTGTATACACCATCATTTTCACATGCATTTCTAATCAATATAACACAGTGGGTTATGTACCCATTATTCCAAGTATACTTTTTTACCTATTACATTGTCATACGCATTCTTCTTGAAGCAATAACGCAATCGGTTAATAACCCATCCAAAAAACATAAACAATAACCAAACCAGTTAACAAACCAATACTGTAGAAACCAATTAAGAACAATACTCAACCAAACTTATTCATAACCGTTAAAAACAATACTCATAGCTACACCAAGTTTACGAGCTTATTTGCCTACATATACTACAAAACACCTCATAAATATGAAATATACTAGTTTTAATTAACTCGGTATTATACAGGTTGAATAAAAAATTATTATATAGAATGAAAATTTATTAATTAATAATATATATGTAACTATGTTTAAAAAATAAAAAAACATGTTAATGATATAAAAAATAAAAGGTAATAACTAAAATCCACATAATCACCGCTCCACATCAGCATAAAAAGGAAATAAATTCTAATTTAAACAAAATAAAAACATGCTAAAAAACCATTAAAACTTCTAATTTAAATAATATATGAAATTAAGTGACTTAATGGAACACATTTTAAACTTAAGTAACCTGTTTAAAACACTTTAAAATTTTGTTACTATTTTACAAAGTTAAAACATTTAAAACAAAAGGTTGACTATTAATACATTCACATTTCATAAATTAATGGTGATAATAAGCAATAAAACATTAAACAAAGAAAAAAAGCGATAATGCCCCATCGCCTCTTGTAACTACTTGACAATCTCATCATACTAAAGGTTAGCTATTAATACATTTACATTGCATAAATTAATGATGATAATAAGTAATAAAACATTAAACAAAGAGAAAAGGCGATAATGTCACATCGCCATTTGTCACTACTTGGCATTTTTATCATACCAGAAGATCGTTTGGTTCATAAAATGTTTTATGAATAAATCGAATTAATATGAAATTTTGTTAAAATTAATAAAATGTTTGGTTGGTAAATTTTTAAGTGAAATTAAAATGTTAATTTTAAACATTTCATTGAACTATTAAACATTCAATGCATAACTAAAAATAGTAAATTCCAATAAATGAGATAATTTTAAGTCTAATTTGTTTGATTGTTTGTATACACCATCATTTTCACATGCATTTCTAATCAATATAACACAGTGGGTTATGTACCATTATTCCAAGTATACTTTTTTACCTATTACATTGTCATACGCATTCTTCTTGAAGCAATAACGTAATCGGTTAATAACCCATCCAAAAAACCGAAACAATAACCAAACCAGTTAACAAACTAATACTGTAGAAACCAATTAAGAACAATACTCAACCAAACTGATTCATAACCGTTAAAAACATACTCATAGCTACACAAGTTTACGAGCTTATTTGCCTACATATACTACAAAACACCTCATAAATATGAAATATACTAGTTTTAATTAACTCGTGTATTATACAGGTTGAATAAAAAATTATTATATAGAATGAAAATTTATTAATTATAAATTGATATTTTAAAATAAGAAATGATTGAGATCTTTATTTGTTATAAATAGAATGGAGTCTCAATTTTAATTATTATTTGTGTATAAACATTTTGCCTTTTTAAAACATCAATTTTAAAATAGTTTT
Organism: Flaveria trinervia; assembly: GCA_025506515.1. Taxonomy (NCBI): domain Eukaryota; kingdom Viridiplantae; phylum Streptophyta; class Magnoliopsida; order Asterales; family Asteraceae; genus Flaveria; species Flaveria trinervia. The sequence continues at coordinate 120,798,898 of CM046442.1, read as the reverse complement.
TATTTTTTAAAAAGGTTTGATGTTATAGAAAAATTATTTTTTTAAATAACATTATATTATAAATAACATGGTAATTAATGTGATTATTTAATAAGATGAAGAGACGAGAAAATTTGATAAGAATAAATATGGTGTTGTTTTGTGTCCCTCTTAGTTATCATTTTATTATAGTAGTAAGAAAGATAAGATTTGTTAAACTCCCTTATAAATACTAGTTGTGATCCGAGCAATTTAGAAATAACACTTGACGTTATAAAAAATGCTTGATTTGAAAAAGCTCAAGGCACTCCTAGCCATTTTGGTCCAAAATGCGAAGGTGCACTACACGCACATCACGTGCATGTCTATGTAAACAAGCTTTATTTACAAACAAAAACTGAATGTCTCTCAACTGTCTTACATATAAACCTAATTATCAAGTTAAATATTTCATAGTTTCTTACATGCCTTAGGTTGTTTTTATATCTCAACCTACCACAGACCCTAATTGTGACCAAATTCGTCCCAAAACTATATGAGATGCGCCTTCATCACCCTAATGCGTTTTCCTAGCTACTGCTCGCGTTAATGTTCAAGGAGTAGTCACAGGGACAGAGATAGGTAGTTGGGTATGGGGTCTTGTGGGTTTTATATAAATGTGCATTAGTGAAGTTTCTGGGTTACCCTATGTATTTCTAGAAGCCTGAACCCATATAATAAAGGATTTGTGAAAATTTTAACAAATCAAAAAGAGTAAATCATAATTTTCGTCCCTGAGGTTTGACGAAAATCACGGTTTTCAATCCAATAGTTCATTTGTTACACTGACGGTCCATTTGTTTCAAGTTGTGTTTCAATTTCATCCAAACCATTAACTCTGTTAGTAAAATTCTGTTAAGTTAGTATGAACTGACTATATAACACTTCGTAAATAAAAATAAAAAGATAAAATCCTTATCATCATCTACCTTAATCATTTAACCCTAACCCAAATCACCACCACCACCATCCATCACCGCCACTGCCACCATCCATCACCGCCACTGCCACATCCCTCACGCTTGGTCACCAACACCACCATTTGGCATCGATCTTCCACCTCACATGTTCATCGAACCTGCAAATCAATGGTGTGATTTAGATCTACTTCGGGTGCGATTGGGTGAAGATGAAGAGATCTAACGATGAAGATAAAGAGATCCGACGGGTGATGATGAAGATGAAGAAAACTAAAGATGAACAATGGTGGTGATCGACGGTGGGTTCTTTCTTGTACCCCATGACCCTCATTTTGAAACATCTATATTTATTTTTAAAATCAAAAATAGAAAGGGGGTGAACAATGGTGGTGATTAACGGTGGTGGTAGTTGGGGATGGAGGTAGTGGCCAAAGGTGGTTGGGGTTGGCATAATGGTCTAAGGTGATTAGGGGTGACAGCGGCACTGGAGGTGGTTGGGGATGGAGGTGGCGGCCAAAGGTTGTTAAGGGTGGCAGTGGTGGCCGAAGGTTGTTGGGGGTGGCAGTCAGAGGTGGTTGAGGGTAGAGTTGAACAAACCGGGTATTGGGCCGGACCCTGAACCGGGTTCAAACCGGGTACGGGCCGGCCGGTGTTTTTGGGAACCGAGTATGGGTGAACCCGGGTTCGGGTACGGGTCGGGTTGGTCTTACTTAAAACCCTACCCGGCCTACCCGGTTAGGGTCGGGTCCAGAACCGGGTACAACCGGTTTTTTTTTACTATTATAATTGCTATTAATATTATATTATTATTAGTATTATTATTATTATGATTGCTATTACTATTATTATTATTACAATTATTATTATCATTATTATTATTATTATAACAACATTAAAAAAACATCTATAACTCATTAATTTATTATTTATTTATTAAAATAACTGAAAAAATACATTAACGAATCAATAAAAAATAATATTAAATTTGTATTTAACTAATCGACTATTTTCTTCGAGAGGCTTCATCAAATGCTAATTCTTCGTCGGACATACCAGAAGATACTCCTTCTTCTACCTCTTCATCGTGTACTTTACATTCGATTGCAATTTCGTCTTCAAGATTTGTTTTGTCTTGTATACGATCCATCGCTTTTAAGTGGTCTTTTAAACAAATGCACATATCCACCGCTTCCGGAGTTAATCTTATTCTCCGTAATGATAATACCCTGCCACTAAGAGAAAATGCAGACTTCGAAGCTACCGTAGAAGCTTGGACGCTTAGTAAATCACGGGCCATAACGGAAAGAATTGAAAATTGGGATTCCTTTCCTTTCCACCAAGCCAAAATATCAAATGCATGATAATCTTGAGTACTCATAGTTGAAATAAAATTCGTCGTACTATATATACCAAGTTCGCTTATTGGGGCGTTACCCCTTTGACGTTTAGCCGTCACATCTCGAACAACATTCAACATAGTCATAACGGGGTCTTTAAACGAGGTACTAGCACTTGAAGTTGATTCTCTTGGCGTAGTTATATTTACGTTAGGTCCATATTTATTTAAATAAAAATTATCAATAATTTTCAAACTTTTATCAAAAACTTCTTTTGCCTCGGTTGAAAAATTGGGGTTTTCGTTATGTATATCCAAATTGTCATTTATCTCGTCTATTAAACATTCTACCCCGCAACATTTAAAAAAGAATTTAAAGCAGCGACACAAGTAAAAACGGGTGGTAACTCAAGAAAATATTTTTTAAACTTGTCTTTCATTGGTTCTATCATTTCTCTAAACATACTATTTTTATTTTGAAATTTTTTAAAATTCAAAGCCATGAAATATAATTCTTGAAGCACCGAATAACTAGTGGGATAATAAACTCCCGATAATTTTGTAGTTGAGTTTTTAAACACCTCAAGAAATTCGGATATATGTTCAATATTTTTCCAACCCAAATCCGGAAACAGGTCGGCTTCGCAATTATCCAAAAGACTATTATGAAAAGCTTTTAACGTGCCTTTTTGTTTTAAAGCACAATCAAACATATGACAAGTCGAATTCCACCTAGTAGGTACATTCCAATTAGGCCCTAAAAATCCAGATTCTGTATCTTTACAAAGTTGTTTATAATCTTGATATCTTTTTCTACTTTTTTTAAAAACGTCGTGTAACATAAATCGAAAAGCTTTTATAAAGCTATCAACAAATGGTATGGATAGACCATCTTGTACTACTAAATTAATAATATGTGCAACACAACGAGTATAGAAAAATCACCGTTTGCAATTGGAAGATATTTTAATTTTAATTTTTCAACCGCGGTTGTGTTGTTGGAAGCGTTATCAAATGTCATTGAAAATATTTTATTTTGTAAATTAAAAGTAGTTATTACATTATCCAAAAAGTAAAATAAATACTCTCCGGTGTGTGGATACGGAAATAGATCAAATGCAATCGTACATTTCATCATTTGCCATAAACTGAGATCTACCCAATGAGCGGTGACGCAAAGGTACGATTCGGGCAAACCGTGTGGCGCCGACCAAACGTCACTAGTTAAGTTTACACCGGTATTTAAATTTTCAAATAATACAATTAAATCATTTTTTGCTTGCTTCCATAATTTTAAACAATAACGTCTAAGTGTAGTACGACTTACGTGAGTGTAACGAGGTGGAGGCGTCTCTCGAATTAAGTTGGTTAATCGAGGGTTGTCGAAGTGATTGAAAGGCAAAGCTTCTTGAATCACGAACTTTGTCATTCGATCTCGAACCTCATTAACATTGTAATTAAAGATTCCACCGTCTTCACTCAATTGTGTTTGTTGCGAATCCGGATTACTTTTCATTCACTTACAAAACTTCTTGGTAATGTGTTTGTTTAAAGTCGTGTTAGAATCTTTAGCAAGTAAAGCTCCACAAAACTTGCAACGAGCCTTTACAGATCCGTCACTCAACTCAACCATATCCCAATTGCACCAAACATCCATGTTACGATTGTGTGGAAGAACACGAACGACGGTTGGAGAGTTCGATGAACCTTGACCAACGGAAGATTGAGAGTGAGCCATATTGATATTTGAGAATAAAGGAGAGTAAACGAGAGTATTGTTTGCGTTTTTTGCGTATGTTTTTTTGTGTTTGAAGCTTGGGTACCTTACCATATCAACCCACACCTATTTATACTTATTTTAGAAGCAAAAACAACAAAAAAACGGTCAAATTTGGTCCCCAACGGCTATATAGCCGTTAAAAACAGCTAGAAAAAAAACGGTCGAAACCGGGTCCAACCCGGGTTCAACCGGTTCGAGTCCGGTTCCGGGTCGGGTCCGGTTCTTATGAATTCCAAACACCCCAAACCAGGTACAACCCACCGGTTTTTTCCGGGTACGAACCGGGTACACCCGGTATCGGGTTGTACCCAGACCCGGGTCCGGTTCGGGTATGCCGGGTCGGGTATGGACCCGGTTTACTTGTTCAACTCTAGTTGAGGGTGGCAATGGTGGCCGAAGGTGGTTGGGGTGTCGGTGGCACCAGAGGTGGTTGGGGGTAGGAGGTGGTGGATGGTGTTCTTGATTTTTAGGTGTTCGTGTGTAAGAGAGAAGAGAGAGAGAGATAAGGATGGAGGTGGGGATAGGAGAGGGATTTGAAAATTATTCAGGGGTATAATAATATTTTTATATGATTTAACTAATATATTTCCAAAAGTGTTAATGGTTAAAGTGAAATTGAAACAAATCCTAAAACTATTAGACCATCAGTATAATAAATAAACTATTGGATTGAAACCATGATTTTATCAGACCTAAAGGACGAAAATAGTAATTTACTTGATCAAAAACTTGTCCCAATGGTTTATATAATAATTAATATATCTATGTTTCCCCAGGCACTTTGGTCGTTAGTTCGAGCTCTATTCTAACAGTCTTTTTTATTTTTTTACCTTGAAATGATGGGTTGGTAGAATTTTTAAACCCAATGTCAAATGAGATTAGTGGGGATCATCTGTGGAAGCTGATAGAAAAAATAATGGATCCAGTGACATCATCCATTGGGCTTTGATTGAGATGATTCCTGGTAAATCAAAATTTAGTGGAAGCCTAAAAGTCCAACTTGATACCCTTCCATTTAATCATGTTCAACAGCCTGGTGATTTCTTTGTCGCAATCTATGATGCCAAAAACATAAAACTAGATGTGATAACTTTTTTAGTTCTAGTGGACAAAACTACTGACATAATTTTTTAATTCTTAATGTTGTTGGATACTTGATTTTTAATGAAACTTGTTTAAAATGGTGATTGTTACTTAGAACATGAAATTTAGTGATTAATACTTGGAATTTTAGTGATTAACTGGAGATGCTCTTAAATTTTATTAATTTAATGTTTCTCTAACTTCTAATGACAACATATTTTTATTTGCTGTTCCAACCCGATCCGGATGCTACCTTGTTAGAAATCCAAGTGCCGAATAAAAGTGAACCCTATTGGAAAAAATAGGAGTAGAGGAATGCTTCACAACCATATCACAGAAGTTAGGAGCATAAAGCACTAGGTTCAAAATGAACATGAGTTTCACCTGTGTTTCTACTAATACAACTATACAAGTCCACAAAATAACAAAGTCTTCATAGGAAATGATGGAAAGGAAACAACAACATGATTAAGTTTTATGATTCATAATTTAAAGTTCTGCAATGCCCAACGATAAACATGATACAAATAAACAAAAAAAGAGTTCCTGGAACTGAGTTTAAAAATACGACACTCAAATATAACGATAGCTGCACACGTGAAGCTTTTATTCAAAAAGTAGACACAATGTAACTAAACAAATTAAATTCTTCCAGCAGGCATAGATAGAACATCTGCACACATAGCATATAATAAAAACTAACCTTGATTTCAGAAAATGATGTCATCGTCTTTCTGAGTCGCAGTTAGCATGTTATGTGCAGCATTCATGGAGATTCCTCTTTGTAATGAAAGATTCTCAGCGGCTTGTTCTTCAGCAAACTGTTTGGACGCTTTCATCTGTTTTTCGATCTCTCTTTTTTTAAAAGCTTGAATCTTTTTCAGCCTGAAGAAATCTTCTCTCTCCAACTCGTCGAGCTCTCCTTTGATATAACTTATGGTGTTCTCTAACTTGGGTTTGACCACACTTTCTAGTGCATTGACCCTGCGGTTAGTTGTCTTGATTGCTTCATCAAGGGTCAAGAATGATGTTTGTAGCGATGCAAGCTCCACAAGAACCTCAATTGCTTTCACATAAGCAGTTTTACACCCTTGGACTTGTTGACCACCTCTTGCTAATCCAGTCAACTCATTTTTTGACTCCGCTTCAGTGAAGTGCTCAAATTTTGGGAGCTTTACACCTGCAACGTTTTCGGTGCGGGATCTGACTTTTAAAGATGCAGTTTTCACATTTTCTATGACAGTATATTTAATGTTGTCACCAGCTACATATTTTGCTTCAGTTAAAGCAAATGATGATGATTTCATAATGTTTCCCATTGATTCTTTTGTTGCAACAATTTTCTTTAATATGGCTCGAAATTGAACAGTGAGTGCATCACTTTTTTTCTTTAGAAGAGCATGGCCTCTTGTTGCACCAACAAGACGAGCCTTAATGACTCCAAGAACAGTAACGGTAGGGACCACATTCAAACGCTGGCCCTGACCAGCCATCTTGTTGAATATGTGTAAATCTGTGAATATAAACAAACACTAACAAGTTAAGAACGTAATACAGCTTCCAACATCAAATTTATAATGTAAACTATGATTCATGTGTTATGGAAGGGTAGGTTTAGCCCGCAAGCATGAAGCATCTTTTTCATTTACTAGTACCCTGGTTTACCTGATAATTTGGTAAAAAAATGAAGCTAATCTCAAACGGTATATGATTATAAAAGTTATATATAACATTTCAATTAACCCCACACTAATCTCAAATGTTTTAAACATCTAAGACTGGGAAAAAATTGCAAACGCATTTATTTTATAATAACTAAAAGTATTAGCTAGGGTACTGAGCCAAAAGAAATGATATTATGTCTGAAATGTTACGGTTTGAGTATTGATCAACACAAACACAAACGAAAACTGCAAGAGAAATCAAGCAAAGATGAACACGAGAGATTTTTGTGGTTTAGTCAAGGTACGTGGCTACACCCACGGGCTGCAACCAAGGTAACTGTTTCTCGTTTGTCCAGGCTTGTGAAGAAAACCATTGGAGGACTGTTGAAGACAAGGAAAAGAAACCCGTGATAGGTTCAAACAAGACAGAAGAAGGAATCAATCTGTGATGGATCAATTGAGAAGGCTGAAGACAGATTCGAACCTTTGATTGGTTCAAACGATTGTGCAGTGCTAATTGTGACACATTTAAGAGCAAGCGGAGAAAGGTTGCGTGAGGAAACTGTAGTAGAAGACCTGTGTGATTTCGGTTGTATCTGTGGGAGGCAGACCTGGAAAGGTGATTGTGTAAGACAACTAAGTTTGTTGTGAAAGCGGGTTGAAAAGAACTTATTTGTGATTGTTCAAAGTGTGAAAACGGGTAATCCGTGTGTAGAAGCGAGAAACTAATCTGTGTAAAACAGATTTCCTTTTTTTTGCTGCTGAAGTTTGTGTGAAACAGATTTGTATTGCTGTGCAGGAAGAAGAAAAGGGGGTGATCCCAAGTTATAACAACCAGAAGCTATGCAAGGCAGAACAAAAGCTGTGTGAAGCAGATCTGTAGATCAGTGATTGATCAAATGGGGAAGAAACACGATTCTAAGTTCTAACATGACCTGAGGTGAGAGTAGGGACAGATATCTATAGTAAAGTTCTTTGTGATTTAATGTGGGAACAAAGCAGTGTGAAAAGAAATGGAGACCAGGTCTGTGCGATTCAGATCAGTTAAGATAAAGAAGCTTGCTGTGTGAGGTGGCAAAGGAAAACAAGGATAGAAGTAGAGGAGATTATGGTTTGTGTGATGCAAACAAAGTCAAGAAGATTCTGTTCTACTTCTATCACGGGACAAACAAGCTCAGTGATCTTATTAAGATTCAAGGCCCAATTATTGAAAAACATCCTCACTTAACACCACAAAATCCTGACAATACACAGTTCTCCTTACAGTGCCTTGTGCCTAAAGTATACCACATCTGTTTACTTCAAAGACATTATTTTTGACAAGTTGGAGGAAGTTCTACTATCTTGTTTCAGACTGGATCACAATATTCAAAGTTGAACTATACAAACAGCAATACAGTCTATATAACTCAGATCACATCCTCCAAAAAACTTCAATTGCTTTTAGAAACAAAACAATTTTTATAAGCTAACATAATAATAACCTATAGTGTGTGACGACTACGCTAACAGACAACAAACAAAAGGATCTAGATTGATTAAGATCTCCATCATCCCTTACTCAAAATACCAATTCTAAAACCGACAAGAAACTGAAGTTCGTTTACATAAGATTCAAACTCATATGCCTCCGATAGCATCACGTTCAATATATAAAACAAAACTATGTCCACAAAATTCGCGATTACTAAGATCTACATTGCCGATTCATGCCCCTTGCACTAGATAACTGCAATTAGGGCTAGCAAGAGTAAACTTCAAATCTCATACCTCTACATATGAAATTTGATCAAAATACATCAAATCGAAGACGAATAGGTGCAAATTATCATCCTAGAGAGTTGGATCAGATGTTTTTGAGGGCTAAATCATACGACATCAATAATGAAGTGAATAAATTTAGATCTGTAACACGTAGTATTGATGGAGAAGAAGGAAGATTACTTGGTGATGAAGATGAAGATGAAGATGAAGATCAGCTAGTGCATCAAGTGATTGATAATGGCAACGAAGATGATCAAACAACTGACGATGATCGCCAGAAAGGGTTGTATGTATTGGGGGAACGTTTTGTAATTATTTTAGTTTATATGAATATATGATTATCATGAATTGATGATGATGTTGTTGAATGGGCCACGTCTTTTTATAACGCTGAAATTTGATTCACGTGTTAGTAATAGTTACCATGAAGAAGGCCCATGAGCCCATCTCAAGAAATAAAATAAAAAAAGAAGTTTTTTAATGATGAGTTAGTTAGTAGTTAATAATATTATATATTCTCCGCAATATTATGGTGTATTTGGAGTGCGAAACAACCTTATATTTGACTCTAGGCCCGCTTCAGTATCTAGAGTCGTGAAGAAGGTGATGTTTAATTTATTTTCATGAATGAAACATAGAAGAGACTAAAGACATGGAGCGTAACAATTGTGCAATTTTGTGTTCTTGTAATATGTAGTTTCTCGGGTTTGTTTGTGAGTTAACTTCTTCCTAATGTCCTCTTTTATCATTAATAATTTTTTTCCGTTTAAAAAAAAGTTAATATAATATTAAGTTTGTAGTTATTTGTTAAAGTCAAGGTTAGAACTTACGACTTTTAAAAAAGACTTAGAAATCTCTTACTTCTCTCTTGGACCATTACAACAAAAAAATCATTGACTCTAACCATGACAATTAATCACACTAGTAATGGACGTATGTTCAGAATTTTAACATTATGGTTTAAACCCATAAAAATGTCTAAATTTATTATTGTCTTGTTTCATGATTGGTTTTTCAAACAAAAGATTTTATTAGGCGATTTTAAAATTTTAAATTCGTACTAAACATATTGATTCGCGATTTAGACTGAAAAGTTGATTGTAAAAACCTATATTAGATCGTGAAAACTAGCCTATAACTATAATTGACAATGTAAAACCGTTTAAACCGAGGATTTACTTTGGTTTGTGATGTTAAATGCTTTGATTTTCGTTACAATGATAGAAGAAACCACTACTAATTTTCGCTAACGAGTTAGTCTAAAAATCAGATTGGATACATATTGAACCTTTTAAGTGTCCCTCTTAGAAGTTATTAGAACACTTCAACCATAGAGCATAAAAACACTTACAAGCGTGCTAAGTTACCTATCACATCAAGTTTTCATTCATCTTTAAAAAATTTATTCTTTTAATTGCACTAACTCTGTTACATATCCATGTATTTCCACATTATCATTTTCTTAACCAAAAAATCTTTAACCTGAACTATTCTTTTAATTTCGTATTAACTAAAACAATTGAAATATATTACTTTTTTGCAAAGTTAAGGAAATTCTAAAACTTGAAACTAAAAACTTAATTTTGCCTGAATTAAAGAATTACAAACAACAAACATAGCATAAGTTAAACTAAATCTAAAGACCATATCCATCCCTTATTCTAGAGAATTGTTTTTTATGGCTTGCAAAATCGTGTGACTCATGTGGCCTGTGAGGAAGGGAGTTCATTGCTATTCTAGTTGAAGGTGACTAGGTAAGTGTCCACTTGGCTTGTCAATTTTCATATTACTTGTGTTTTAAACGTTTTGGTGACTGAACAACCTTGACTCATTGTCTCATGATGATTCGTTCTTCTTCTTTGTTGTCGCCTTATTCCTTTCCACTGAGCGAGCTAGTTCATTAACATAAAGTGACCCTATAGTAACATTGATTCTATAACTCTCAATCAAGAGTATTAGTTTTGTGGCTGAAGGGAGTTGCTTGTGTGTCTAAAGGAGAAACAAAGCTAGAAGTCTTTGTTCTCTGCAGTTATTGGGTACAATTGATTCGGCCCTCTCCATCACGGTTGATCTTTCAAAATGAGCCACACAAGTTTTTTAAAACAGGCCATCATCTACGGTGCACCCGTCCTAAGCGCAGGTCATGAGTTGGTCACCAAACAAAGCAACTTCTCCTTTGTGATTTTAGGTGTTTCACCTTTTTTTATCATTTTACTAGTCAGACCGTATGTTGTGAGTGGATCTATCAGCATCCAAATAATCATTGTAATTGATACAGTTGTGGACCCGTCGTCCAAAATAAGTGGTCTTCTGATTGTTCCTAGTACCAGAATCGACAAACATATATCCTGATATCCACATATGCCCTAGCTAGTAGCTCCTTGGCCTCTTTGTCAGACATGGTCCACTGGTTTCGTTTAAGGGGCTTCTGGACCTAAGCTAACACCGCACTGGCACGGTCACAGTGACATATAAAATAGTTTTTTTATAGTTTGATGAACTCAACAAAAACCATAAAAGATAGAAGATGCAATAAAAACCAACTAGCTCCCGGTAACTAGCTTTTAAATAGCAACTCAATAACTAGCTTCCCGTCTTTTTTATTCCTTTATTTATTTATTTTTCTTAACCTGGAGAACCTATTTAGGCAAAACACAACACCATTAGGCATGTGGCTTCAAGGGATCAGAAGACATTCAACCTAAAACTAGTGAATGCTGCATTTGAACTAGAGACCGTTGCTAGAAGGGACTCTGACACTTACCACATCATGCTGTAGACAAATGGTAAAACGACTGCATGTGTTTCTTCTATTGGGTAACAAGATAGTTTTCATGTTAAATACATTTACAGACGATTGCTTTTCTCTCGCTATAAATCAGAAAAAGGGGGGGAGTATCTTCTATAATTATCTACCAGAAAGGCTATTAGGATGTCACAATTCACCATATAGAAAAAGAAGAATCTATACCAGGCCTTTTTGGGGTGTAAAATTTTGATATATAATTAAAACTAAGCTCACCAGACCAAAAAGACTTGTTGCTAGCCACAACATTTTTCTGATTAACCTTCCAGCTTCTTGAACTTGAAGCCAAAAATGCTGGTCAAGCAGACAACATTTAGACAATTGTCAGGTCAATGCGCGCTACTTAGCTTATATATCTTCTCCAGAATCTGTGTCGATAGATAAATATAATCTTGGTCTAACCGAACGCTTTGGACGAGGAAAAGAGAAAGGACTATCAGATCTTTCCCTACTTATCTTATCAGATCTACCATCACTCATTCCAAGAAGCAATGAAGCTGCATATGAAAAAGTAGGGATGTTACAATTATATAGAAACATGTTAAACCATTTGACTTGTTCCCCTTTTGGAATAATAGGAGGATATGTAGATGCCACCCAAGTGGTTTCATTTATTATACTAATTCTGGGCTTCTTGCCAAAAACATGTAAATTATGGAAATCATGGTGGACAAAAATCCTTTGATGAAGTGTCAATATGTCATAGTTTAAAACTGTTGTTGGTAATTTCGTCATCCGGAATGTTTCTCTTCAGAACTGGTACTTGAGGGTTGCATGAACGATAAAGTAGTTTTGATATATGGCAGTCTAAATGAAAAAAGTCAAATATTTGGGTGCCTTCCACAGTCCCACATTTATTACTCCTCAAAACATTACTTGACCCATTCGAAACAGTTTTTAGATTTGAAATAGCAACCAAAATCGACCCATTTTATAAGCAATTGGGTCAAAATCGACCTGATAGAAACAATCTTCCTAGCAGTTTAAAAGGAAGAAGAGTTGACAAAAAGGGCAATACCAGTACCTGCTAATGCATCCAACCCACTGTCCTTCGATTGTGGTTGCTGTCTCGGATTTGATCCAATGGTTGCAGCGCCAGGGGCATCAGGTTCAGATGGGACTCCATTGCTGCCGCCACCACCACCTAGACTGAGTGATATCCAATCATCACCCCTGAGACCATTTGACATAGGTGGTGGCTGATCTGTGAACTCAACCTGTTGTGTTGCTTCTGATGGTCTTGTAGGAAGAAATAGCTGCAGCGATGGATCATCACCATCAAAAGTCAATGCATTATCAACCAACCCCTCATTTATGTTCATTGACTGCCGGTTTGAAGAATCAGGGACAGGTGCTGCAGAACCCATGCAAGTTTCACCAGCCAATGAATAGCCGCCAGCATCCATCGATGCAGAACCGAGTTGACTATGATGGAAGTCAACTAATCCATCTGTGGGGTTGGCGTCTGTATTAATATAATGAAAGCCAGGTCCACACGGATTACTAGAATGCAAAGACCAGAAAGAACCCCCAAAATCATCATTGTTTGTGTTAAAAAGACCGAGTTCAGGATGTGGCTCAGGAATTCCAGAAGGAAGACTAGAAAAAGGAACTCCTTCACCATCTGGAAGATTATTGTTGTTGTTTTTATAAATTTGTCCGGAAGAAATTAGGTTTTCATTTTCTTCTTCTGAATCACTGAGAACGATAACTTCTGCATCCCCCCCTCCTGAACTGATGAATTGATGGTCAATGTTGAGAGAGAGTGAATCAAGCTCAATCCCGTTAGGGGTAGAATAGTCAAACCGCCCACCACCCTCTTGATTAACACTGGTATCATCACAATCTCTACCACTGCCAGTGGCACTGCTGCTCATAGGAATAGTGTTATTACCATTGTTAATAAGGTTTAATGGCAGCTTACTACAAGAAGAATATGAATGCAGATTTTCGGGTTTTCTTCCTTCCCATACTCCGGTTTTTAATTTATTCATTCCAATATTATGACCTTCAGAACCACCTTCTAGTTTGACCTGTTTAAGAGCTTCCAACTTCGGTCTAGAATCCACTTCGGTCAGGGCAGAAAGGGTGCCATCGGGTAAATGCCAGTGACCAAGATCCCCTAGACTCTTTCGGTCATCATCTGATTTTGCCCGCCAAGAACCATCTGGCTTCACCTCAATTTCCGTCACATCCTCACCACAATTATGCATCTTAAGAAAATTGCAAGGAATAAAATATAGTCTCAAGTCAGCATATCATTTGAAAAAGAAAACAGAGTCAAAAACAAATATGCACTCCCATATGTTACCTTAGATGTAATACGAGTAAAATATGGGTCAATAATGACATCCTCCAGAGAGTAGTTCTTGAGACAAATCGGGCATTGCCACTGCCAACAGAATATAGAATTAAATAAATAATGATCTGTAGGGAGAGATTCTGGAGTACAGAATAGCTCTTAGTAATCGACAAAATGGCTTGCCTTACGAGATCGTTGATTCATTTCCACAAACACTTCAAGATCAAAGCAACCCATGTGAACACAAGGTTTGAATCTTCCAGCTATTTTCATTCTTGAACCGCTCATCTGTAACATAAATGACAGACCAGGTGCAGGAATGCACGAATCAATATCAAATCATGCATCAATGCTATCCATATTGATGAATTGATGACAGCTACTATCACAACTAACGTCTGGTTTTTGGACAAAATGGAATAGAAGATAAAACAAATCAAGGAACACATGCAACCTGTTTTTCCTGAAAAATATATTAACACCATTCTAAATGGTAGGCAGTAATATTTTCAAAACAAATATCAAATTCAAATCAAAATCTTTTAACTGATTATCAATAATTTACTACAAATAAAAAACCGTGAATGCAAATAAAGTAATGTTTTACTTACAGGGCAGCGTAGATTAACAGATATATTATCAGTAACAACCTCCAGATCACTATCACTGTCAGCGTTGTCTGTGGCGGCCCCACCACCTACACACCGGCGAACACGTGCAAGGGCATCTTCAAATCGCTCACCGTCAGTCTCTTTGGGTATAAGGTTAAGAATCTACTGGGGGTAGAATAGACAAAACAATAAGTGGTCAGGGAAAGCTTTATATATTTCTTCAGAGATAGACATTAATATCACCCTGAAGTTGTATCATAAATGTTAGATACAAAGCTGAACTTACACTAACATCAAATTTTATACCCATAATAATTTATACAGTACCTTTCTAACCGAAAGCTATCTTGGTAATACTTCTTGTTATCTATTTACAATATAGCCTCAATAAATGAATGACCTTGTAAATGAATAATTTTCTCCAGTCACTAATTGTCATTATTATTGCTATTATAATTAAAATCAGTAAATGAATATTTTTCTAGCCTTGAGGATATTAACAATAATTAACCTCTTAAGGTTTCACTGCATATATTATACTGTAAACTGTATTAGTGATTAAAAGAAGGGCATGAATAATTTAGCTTGCAGAATCATTAAAACAGGCCAAAACCTCAAACTTGCGTCACGTGAGACACGGGCACTATTTCTAAAAGCAAACAAAAAAGAACACTCCAAGAATCAATAAAGATGGTGAATCGCCCATGTAGAATACAGATAAAAATTCCTCAAAAGAAATTTACCTCCCTTTAATACAACATAAGACATGGTAAATCGGTAACCACATGTACTGCAATACAAAAGATAGCACCTTTAATAAACCAATATCCGGACTTGAAGGAGACCCCCACCTGTTGAACTGTGCGCCTTTTCACAATCCGCACACCCACACAAAACACACGTGAATCACACGCTGTAATGGTAATTTTATTAATCCCGTCTCGGGTGCATGGTGTAATCTGACAGAAATAAAAAAAATATAAATCAATTAACAAGATAAGAAACTTCCATAGCACAAAAGCTTCAGCATTAGAACAGCATTCATAATCAACCATTCAACTGCTAATCACAGAAGCTAAACTTACAATAGGACCATCATCACGACCATTGGCTCCCAGCAATTGAGAACCTGGTCTATTTATTACACGCATAGGCATACCTGTTAAGTAACATAGATAAAACAGAACACTGTAAGTTTAAATTTTCTTATAATCATTGTATCATCAGGTGGGTAGAATTTGATAAAAAGTAAAAAAGCATACTGTTGATTTGTAGATCTGCAAATTGTGGCCAGTGCATCCTAAAAGAAACCTTGTCATTCAGAAGCATACACCAGGCCTACATGTATAACCAACCAAATTTTGTAGGCACATCAAAAAAAGATCATCAATATTTAAAAGAAATATAATGACTAACCTGCACATCATACTCTGGTTTCGCCAACATATCCCTGTCTGCTCTTGTAAGTTGAAAAGTTTTTTCAACACTTTGCATTGGATTTGCGCTGAAACATATGACAAACCTATTTAATTAACAGCATTCTTATATATGCATTAGGTCTCTTTTAAAAAATGGCGTACAGCTACTTACTATATGTGTTAAATCAATCTATAATATGTAAAACAATTATTTGCACCCTCACCAATGTACGGCTTAGAAAAATAAAAAAGAACATAAAGTGAGGCTCACCCATCTGTTGGGGCATTCACAATAACCAGCTTCACAGGAAATAACGGATGTGCCACTGTAACCCAGAACCTGATTATTTAAAACATGCTACACTTAACATTTTTATCAAGCAGACACTTAAAAGAGATCAACAGTGGCAAAAGTATACAACTTCATTAAATAGAAACAATTAGATGTGTTTTCAATACTTGCAATAGGATTATTTTTAAGCATGGGTAACTTTCTGTAATGAATTATGAACGGCTTCATGTTTAGCCTGTTTTACAGTACATATGTACCGAAAAGAAAGAAAAGTAGAGAGAATAGATCATGCATGTTATTGTGATACAATAGGATGCTTAAGAGTATGAATGCAAAACAGGCCAGGTGATATGGCCGTAAGTGGGTCCCAACCCCAAAATACCCACCCAGCAATATGGAAAAGAGAAAGTATGAAGCCTGAAACCATATCACAAACAGTAGGACGTCAATAATATCTTAACTGCAAACACCATCAAATGATAAACAAACTTGGGAAAATCACGATAAATCCAACAATGTAGAAACATGAAATCAAAAGATTGATAGCTTACGGATCTGCACGAGTAAGTCTACAAAGTTCACAATAAAATTTCAGGGGCGGTACTGGTAAAATACCCTCCATGGGTTTCTCTGGGATAATAACACAAGCAATATGCTGCCACACATTGCATCTTGGGTCTTCACACTGAGGAGAAAAATATTAAGAAATATAAAACCAACTTAACAACAACCATCATCCTAGAGAAAGACACTTGTGCATATAAGATGAGAAAAGCTGCTGAAACCTTAATTGTTGAATCAGCTTTCAATGAACTTCCACATGGGCAGCGAACCTTCTCCACCTGAGGAGGGACTTCAATTTCCTCTTTATGTTTTGTATTATTGTTACTATCTGGAAGACCCCGCCCTTTTGATGTTAAATCAGTTGCCCCGGAATCCTGCAGTTTCCTTGTAACAAGGGAAAATATGGAGTGTAAAAATGACATGATCAGGCAGCAAAATAGGCACATATTAGCACCAGAATAGACAAAATCATATGATACCACAATACTACCACTAGTTTGTCATATTACATTATATTGCAGGAAGAATCGGCGTAAAGATATACATACCTGTAAATGTCATCAACTAATTTCGCAACTTCTTCCTTCCCAATCGCATTTTTCTTGGACCATATTCCTGAAACTGCTCAACGTGAAATATAGATGAGGGTTCAACTTTCAAAATATATGATTAGTAAAACAAAAGCAACACATAGAAGTAGTTAAGGCTATAGCAAAACAAATGCCACGAATTTTGAGGTATACCAAAACGAAAACTAGAATCCAGAAAGACCTCATCAGAAAGTAGCATTCAAGATTCATTGCAAAGCATCAGTAATACAATATTGTGTATTTGTGTGTGTGTGCACATAAAATATAGAGAGGACTAAAAAAGGGAGAACATTTACCTCGTTCATCAGAGAGCATAGTTAATATGCGCTCAATGAGATCCTACATAACAAAGTAAGAGACATATTTAGGAGGGTTCTTTGGACAATAATACAAAAATTCAAATGTTAATGGCAAGAAAATAGAAAAATATTCTGCAACTTGAAAGCGATATAAACTTTGTTAGTGGCATTGCTATACGATTGAGCAACATGCGAAGACCATCCACGTTTGGAAACAAACTAAAACCTTACATTTACATTAGCAACAGCCATGACTAATCAGATGCTGATGACAACTTAACATTAAGCAAATCAAAATATAACAACCTGACTTACAAAAACAAATAAGGCAAACTTGGAGTTTGTTAAAGAGAGTACACAAAAAATGGTGCAAATTTGTAACCAATGTAGGTATTAAATTTTCTTTTTCTGCCAGATGATATTAGTTCTTTTTCAAAGACTACAAAAGATAAAAGAAAATGCATAAAAAAGCCATCATGACTAGAGAAAACATTAAGAAGGAAAAAGAAACATGTAAGATTTGTCAAACAGTTTAGAAGTCTGAAGTAATAGACCTTCAAGCCCAAGTAAGAACTGACCCATTGCCTGTGGGTCTAAAACTCAGGATTAACAGAATTTCACTTCAATTTTTAGGCAAGAAACCATTAAACCATGTTTGAAATCAAGATCCTTCATCACATGATAACCTTCACAGCTTAATGAGGTTGGACTGAAACAATTTTGCATGCATCCATGAATACGGGGACCATAAACAAGGAAATTCACAATCCTATGGTGTGTACTATGAAGATGAAAGTTGTAAACCAGAGTCCCAAAGCCCATATCATTAAAAGCCCATTCAGAACCGATACATGCATATTAAAACAACTAATGCAACAACAGACCACAAACAAAGAAAGCCCAAGAGTACCTGCTTCTTTCCTTGCTTGGAAAGACTTAGTTGAGTGAGGATGCCCTTCAGCTCTCTTATCCGAAAATGTGCCAATTTTTCCTGAAAAGAGAATAGATGAACATGAAAATATTGCAAATGGAAGCAATCAACCTTTAGTGTAAAAAAATTTGAGCCTAAGCATGTGCAATTTCCCAAACAAACATATATGTTGCGATACAAACAAATAACTATGAGCATATCGCAACTGTCAGTGTTTATGAAGATTGATAAGATAGGGTCTCAGATAAACAACAGAATCAGTTGGTATACATGTAAGGTTTTAAACAGATTCTTCACCTTCTTTGGTAATAAACTCATGAAATCAGCAACACGACCAAATATAATCAATTTCAAACACTAGCTTTACCATCCAATAAGGAAAGTGATAAGCAGCCCAGGAATAACCAGAACATAACCAAGAAGGCAAGAACCATGTCAAACAAATCAATACACCGAAATCATGCAACTTAAAATGATAAACCATCAAGCCCGCGTATACAGGTTACTTCACCCCATGTTCTTTTTACCCAATTCAATCATACCTTATTACCTTGAAAGATAGAAATGTTAAAATCCACAAAAGAGTCACAATCAGTAGTCAGATGTCTTCAGAAAAAGATTGCAACCTTACTATCTACTTGCATATCAAACCAAACAAATTAAGTAAGGCATCAAAACTCCTATTGCTAAAACAAGTAACAAAATCATGTCACGATCATCCTGCACACCACTAATAAACACAAAGATGAGCTGATTGAGCAGAAAATCTACTATCAGAAGCATAACATACATCCTTAATCTTAATGAATCGAATAATAAGTTTCAATTACACATTAACCGAATAAAACACGCTTTGACATTAAGCTCTTCAAACACCATAACAAATTAACAACACCTTAAAAACAACCAACACGAGCAGAATTAGAACACTACCTTGCAACTCGCTACCAAATCCATCTGCAAAACTACACATAAACCGCCCCTAAGCCTCAACAGTTTAATTATTCAGCATAAACCAACGCAATAGAACAGAAACCGATCATCAGCTCCAGTAAATCACCGACTGATCCAATCAAAACCGCTCAAACACACATCACAATCAAAATTCCAACCTACAACCACAACAACACGTTTATACAGATCAAAAATGGAATCAAATCCAAACTCCTTCAATGCAACATCACATAGATCAAATTACTTTAATAAACCACACAATTGAGCCAAAATTACAGTGATAATCTGTGAAATCGGAGGTTTTTGGAGCGTTTGAAGAAGTTCGAAAGCTTACGCCGCCGATGTGAAATTCTCTCTCATCGATTATTTATCGATTTTGACTGAAAATCGGAGCCCGAAGGCAATAATCTTCCCTCAATTACGAGACTAAACGGACGTGAAGGATGTTTTGCAATTTGGTTTAATTCATAGCAACAAATCCGGGGTTGGATTCTATGCTCCTTACGTGCACTTTACGATCGTGGGTCCTATTACATATTTTCATTTTGATTACGACGAACATTTTGGGTATACATTCATTTTTTATTAAACTAGTATGTATTTATCAACACGTTGCGTGTGTGATATATCGGGCTCAAAACAAACGTTCAGTTGTGGTTGCTAACTTCAAATGCTAGTCATACCAAAACAACCAACATCATCATTAGTTATCATCAAAATCGTCAGATGTGTTCAGGTAAATCTCGAATGAGCCAAGGTCATCATCATCAATATCCTTCCTAACAACATGCAAAACTCAAATCACCAACTTCTAAGATGAATATCATTTTGGGTATACATTCATTTTTTATTAAACTAGTGTGTATTCATCAACACGTTGCATGTGTGATAGATCGGGCTCAGAACAAACTTTCAATTGTGGTTGTTAACCTCAAATGGTAGTCATACCAAAACAACCAACATCATCATTAGTTATCATCACAACCGTCAGATGTGTTCAGATAAATCTCGAATGGGCCAAGGTCATCATCAACAATATCCTTCCTAACAACATGCAAAACTCAAATCACCAACTTCTAAGATGAATATCATTCTAAAGGTCTTAGATGATCAAATAGTCATCATCATTGACATAATGAGACATCAATCATCAAAGCTTCAAATGAGAAAAAACAAGATGTATCAGCCACTTTAATGACTCAATCAATCAAAAAAAGGACATCAAAGATAAACATATGAGGACAACCTAAATTGGTTGTCAAGCCATAGGCAAGAAACAACCGCCTGCTCTACCTCAACCACAAAAGGGAGGCCGAGCGGCGATTGTTGTCACACCCCCGCTAAGAGCGGAAACACGGGGTTGCGACGAGACGGGAATCGTCATAACACATGGTAAGCGATAGAGATGCAATAATAAAATGATGACAAGCGTGTCATGACGACACCCGACAACAAGGGGACTTGTGTCGTGTATAGTCAATGTTCACGACAACATAGCCATATGCATAACAGGATAAACGATTCACATAATCACATAAAAGATGAAATTGTAATGTAAATTCCCACAACCCGGGAACAAGTTTCAAAAGATTGTAATTGTTTACATAGTTCAACATTGTTCAAAATAACTGTTTGTCAAACATGTTTAGTCCAAAAATGCACCCTAGGGTCTCCACTAAGGCAGCACACCTAGAACCTCAGCTAGCTTGATCACCTGAAAAGATATGCTCAAAATGGTCAACAAAATTGTTGGTGAGCTCGCAGGTTTAAGTAATAAAAGTGTAAGTGATGCTGTATAAAGTAAATGATATGAAATACCGTGAATACAGTTATATACACAAGTAAAATCACATGACATGAGCTTTGCAACCAAACCTAGCGACGTACACAAAGAAATTGTCGGCGTATATTCACCCAAGACCCGTACCTGGCTATTGTTGGTACTAACTAGTATACCAACACGAGGGTGGGGGTGTCAACCCAGTAGTACTACCAATACCTAACCGTCGGTTCCCACACTGGAATTAAATAGTTGCAAAGATAGAACCACACAGCAGACCCAAGCATGTATCAGATAAGTACTTGTAACACAGTATCACGTTGATTCCTTGTATAAATTGTATGTATGTAGTACAGCATAGAAAACGGGCGAGCATATTTTTCCCCCATGTTTGTAAATGTTTGTAAAATAGTATAAGCATAAAAAGGGGCCACGAAACTCACATGTTAAGTGGTAAGTATGAAAGGTCGAGATTCCAACAGTTGAATGCAATGATCGGTCAAACACCTATTGACAGTTATTGTCAAGCATTAATGACATGTATAAAGCGTATAGTAATGTTTGGTCGGTTCGGGTTGTATCGGTTCGGTCGTGGGTGGCACACACACACAAGCGGACACACGTACCAGATCTTATGTAGATCCAAGTACTACGAGTAGTCGTCATTGCTTACGACATCCTTGTAAAGATCTCATTGTTATGAAAGATGACACTTGTTAAGTATTTGTAGTTTCAAATGGGTTGTCGGTAATTGTAAAATGTTAGGTTTATTTCAATTGAAATAGTATGTGCATGTTGATAGCGTTGTCTTTAATCTTTGGGGTCAAGCAATGACACTTTTACTGATGTTGCCTTATCATCATCAGACGTTCAAGGGAAATTCACACTCATCATCAGTCACACAACAGGACTAGACGCTCGACCCACGTTCCATTCGTACGAATCAACCTTCAATCGTGCGAATTAGCTACTTTCGTGCGATTGAACCTTCATTCGTGCGATTGGACTCAGTCGCACCACACAACACACACATTCGCACGACCCAACATCCATGCGCACGAATCAACCCTCAATCGTGCGAATTAGCTACTTTCGTGCGATTGAACCTTCATTCGTGCGATTGGACTCCAGTCGTGCGAAACACGCACAATCGCATACATTCAGTCGGTCACCTGACTCAATCGCACACAAACACACAGTCGCACGACTCAGTCGCACGACGTGCCTAGTCGCACAACTCAGTCGCACGATTGACCTAGACGCATGATTCAGTCGCACGACTCACTCAGTCGCACGGCTCAATCGCATACAAACACCCAGTCGCACGACTCAGTCGCACGACATGCCTAGTCGCACGATTGACTTAGACGCATGATTCAGTCGCACGACTCACTCAGTCGCACGGCTCAATCGCATGACAGACCCAGTCGCCTGAACTGCAGAATCGCGACTGTGGTCGGGCTGAGCAGCCCCCTAGCTGCTCTAACGCGAGTTTTATACCACAAGGACTTCCAGAAACACTCAACAAACATACACAAACATGAAACACAAGCAGAAAGACCTCACACGCACCCACACGACCTCATGTGCTCGGATGAACCCGAGCACCCGAAACCCTAGAAAACACAGCAGTAAAAAGACAAGAAAAGAGACAACCAAAGTCGTCTACCTGCTAGAAATGAGTAGATGAGGCTGTAGATGAAGACTAGACGACGAAAACGAGACCACACGGGTAGATTTTGGTGCTAGAATGAAGAAAATGTGTGTGTAGGGAGTGAAGAGGTGAAGAAGATTAAGTGAGTGAGGAATAGCTAGGATTGGGGTTTATATACCCAGCCCAAGTTTGCAAAATTACAAGTTTAGTCCCTGCACTTAACCCTCGAGTTTCCCAAAATTTGTTTCGGTTGATTACGACCTTAAAATGTTCGTTATATTAAGGTTAAAAGCGTGTTTAATGGCATTTGATAGTCTAAAATGGTTTTATTAATGGCAATGGTCGATATTAAAAATGATATATTTGGTGGTAATGGTGATGAAATTTATAAAAGGTTTATGCTTAGCACACGTTCTCGGAGGAAGTACAGGCACAAAGGAAAAATAAGCAGACATGATTCCGTAAAGCAGGAGTTCATGAAGAAAAGGAAGATTAACTAAAATATTTCTATGCTTATTTATGTCATTCGACGGACCTTAAGGCGACGGATGTCACAATTGTCCCCAAGTGAGCGGAAACCTTCGACATTCGACCCGATGGTCGCAAGAGTCCAAACCCTTGCGCAGATGTCGATTCCAAGGAACATCAAGTGATTGAAACCACGCAGCCTCCAAGTCGGCCGACTACGACAAAGACAAAACAGATAGGTGCAATTGGCGAGCCCACCACCCCAATCTAGATGGAAACGAAAGGTCGTCGGCCTAAGATGATATCGCATAGCATCATCATAGACTTATATCGTTGTGGATCTAAAACATTAAAAAGAGAATACCACAAATACTCGTCATCATTAGTTAGTACAGCCGCAACACCGCTATCGTGGATAGTGGCTAGCAGATGCAACCGCCCGAGTTAGGGCGGTAGGCAACGGTGAAGGTGTAGCACCGTCACTGAAAACCCCCAAAATACGTCAGAAGGGAGGCAGCAAAACGACAACCAAGCTAGCACGACACTGGCTCCACCATCGCCAACACCGCCTTGTTCTCTGCACAAACAGTTCTGTAGACCTTAAGCACCCTCGAAAAACCTTGGTAGAAGCAAAAAAAGCACGATTGCAGTGATGAAACGGCGACGAAACCGGCCACCAAGCCGGAGCGGCAACCTTGTCGACCGCCTTTGCCACCACCAAAAAACCTAGCACATGCAACCATTCATTGGTGACGGTGGCAAAACAACCACCGAAAACCCCAAGGTAGAGCCAGCCTCTCTCTACAAAATCCGGAGAAGAAAGGTTGAATATACCTTTGAAAAGGCAAGCACAAAAACCTAGGCGCATCAATACCTTGTACCATAATAAACTTGTACACGCAATATCCACTCGTACCATAAGTATAAAATAATGTAAAAAAACACTATTCATCAGACATCTTTTTTCAAAGTATGTAATTTGTTATTTTTGTATTTGTGGTTTGGTAAAAATTTACTAATTTCATTTAATAGTTTGTTTGTTTCATCTAAGTTTTATTGTTTATAAATCTTGTTATTTTTATCTAGTCTATTAACTTCATCCAAAATTCCATATTAAATAAATGGTATATTGGTTATTTTACAAGTACAATTTATTTTTCTTTTTTTACCTAATTAAATATATCACTTTTGAGTACAATACTATTTTAGTCCATGTTATATGATAATGTTTGTCATTTCAACTCAAAAAAACCAACCACCACACCACTAGTCACAAAACATCACCAATAACATGTCATAAAATCACCATACTGCCACCTCATCATAAAAATCACCAAATCATCACCACCACCCCATCACAAAACCACCAACACCACTAGATCGTCACCACCACCACACACACTAGATTGTTACCACCATATAACCGTAGAAAACGACCCTCAATCTCGAACTTGTAATAGACCTTTCGAAAACAAAATATTGAACTCTGGAAAACGGGTATTGTAGAGGTATTAGTGTTTGATATGCTTTTTCAAAATAGTATGTTAAAAGTTCAATATTGACTATTGATTTGTAGGGTTTACATGATGGCAACGATGTGGTGTGTATGGCGATGGTGATGGCTGTTTGATGGCTCTTGTAATGGAATGGTGGCTTGATGGTTCTTTTAGGACTGAAGTGACAAACATGCTTAGATAAGATGGACTATATTACAATTTACTAAAAAAGAGAGTTTACTTCAGATTAAAAAATAGAAAATTAAATATATATATATGTAAAATAATCAATATAACCCTCATTTAACGAAGAATTTTGGATGCGGTTAATAGACTAGATGGAAATGAAAAGATTAGTAAATGATAAGGACTATATGTGAGAAAATAAACTATTAGATGAAAGTGATAATTTGTATTAAACCACAGGGATGCAAATAACAAATTACTCTTCGTTTTATATATTTTGTTATTTTGTTTGAATGGTAGTGTGTGGTGCATGAAATTTAAACACATTTAGTGAAAATTAGAAAAGAGTGGTAAAAAATTGTATTATGAATCATGGTTAAAACAATAAAGATGTGTTTATATGACTTTTGGATTTTTCTATTTAAGATTGAATATGTTTTGAACATACCATCTTTTTTTGTATTGTTATTTGAAACTTGTTGGATCTAGAAAGGCTGGTGCAACCAAAACCAAGTCGCTTAGAAGATTTTGGTACAACAAACAAAGGACTTCCAAAGCCAAGTGTGGAACTTCCGAAGGAAAAAGGAGATCTTCCGAAGACAAAGTGTAAAACTTACTTCCAAATGAAAAGTTCCAACTTCCGAAGATAAAGAACCTACTTCCGAAGTTCAAGACTTAGAAAGAAAGATCTAAAGTCAACTTCCGAAGCACAGAAGTCCTCAAGCCTCGAAAGTATAGAAGTCACTTCCGAAGTATAAGTGGGTTCGGAAGAACTTGTTCTTCCGAAGCCAACTTACCTTCGGAAATCAATGCTATTATCCAGTGGACATAAGTATGGCCTGCCTGACACTCCGCTGCAAATCTCTGAGATACTGCATGGCGTTTTCTCAAAAGCCATGCAGTTGACCATACTTTAATCCATTGTTTACCTTTTATGTTAGCCAGTTGCCATTTTTAGTTGGTGACAAAAAGTAAGTCATGGACATGTCATGACTACCATATCTTAGATAATACTTTATCTAAGATACCTTAACTTTAGCATTGTAGTATATGCTTTAGTCTTAGGTTTCCAGCTGGTATCAAAGTATATCCGGCTGTAGGATCTAGTATATATAGTCTCTCATTGTAACTCATATATCACACTTGTAAGAGTCTTGTAATATTTTAAGTTGAGAAGTAATATATACAAGTGCCTTGAAAATTTATTTCTATTTGTTTTTTTATTACTTATTATATTATTATCAACTCTTGAAAAAGACTTTACTCCGTCTGAATTGAGTGTTTCTATAAGTGAGTTTGAGAGAAATCCAAGTGTTTGAGTGACAAACCTGATCCTGCAAAACTAAACAATTCTAATGTGTATAGTCTTTCTCGCATACTTTTGTAATGCTATCAAGAACGTTGTAATAATCTTACGAGACCCTAGAAAATAGAAAATTTGTAAAACAATACAATGGTTATTAGTAATGGTATTAGATTCCTAGTATGAAAAGTTATTACGTGAAACAGTGCTTTTAGAAACAAACTGAACATCAAACATGACGTCTTGTCAAACGATAAGATGATCAATTTAATATCCGATCTGATTTTAAGAACATTTCAAAGTCATTGTGAAGTTGTATTTTTATTCACCATGTCGCATCAATCAAGATGGACCAAAGTCAAATGAAAAAGTGGAATATGTCCTCTTGGTAAGTTCACTAAACTCATCCCAGTAAATTTTAAATAATAAATAAACAATACATCTAGTAAAATCTTACTACGATAACATACTTTGGAGAATATAAGATAATAACAAACATTATATCTATTTTAAAAGATAGAACAAGAAATATTAAAAATATAGAAAAAAATTTTAATTTTAGTAATCGATAGCATGAGGGGTATTATTAAACGATATAACATCAGTTAACCCAAAATGATTCTTTGACTTTTACACCCATATATAAACAAAGGAAGTTTTCCAATATGGATCACTATGAAACAGACATAGGACGGATATCGGTAATCCTATCCTTGTAATAGATTGTAAACTGTAACATCCGTCTATTTTCAAAATTATAATATCAAACCCGAATTCCTTTTGAACTTTCACACAATATAAATTTTTTATTAAATTTATTTTATTTATTCTAATGAATCATACGGATTAGAAGTGTAACCAATATAAAAAAAATTGTTCATTTGATTTTCGTATATTTAAATCCTTTAAATAATTTTTAATGATTTCATTATTTGTAAAATAAAGTTGTATAAATTTATAAAGCTTGGTTATCATTTATGAGTTTTGATTTCATAATTGGAATTAAATTGTAAATTTTCTTATAAAATTTAAAGGTTATAAAGATTTTATGAAATAAAGTAAACAATTTATTTAAACTATTAAATTAGGGTGATAATAAGTTTGGGGGTCAAATTTGCAATTTATGAAACTTTGTTATAAAGTTGTTACATAAAATAATAACTATTAAAAATAGAGGGACCAAAAGTGTAACTTGCTTTAAACATACCCAAACTGCCCCCATCCCCGTCGACTTCTCTTTGCCGCCGGCCACCATCTCCGGTGACCACCAAACCACCCAAAACACTCGTTTAAAAAAGCAATTAAGCGACCCTTTAACTTTCTTGCATCAGTTTCGAACACTGTATCGAGTTTAATTGAATTCAATTGATAATTAAGGGTGTGTACTCGAAACCGAATCATCAATTTAAAATTTTAACTCGTTTGTAGTGAAACCAATCAAATCAACATTATATGATTAAGGGCAAACACTTGAATCAATACGATTTAACTCTATTGACACTCAATTTCATTCCAAATACACACAAACATTGAAACCGATTACCACCTTCATTATCGACGTGCAACTCTATCGAAAGACCCATTCTAAGCAACGTATGTTGTAACTCGTAGAGGGTTATTGTTCATAATCACTTGAGGAAGCTTCACACCAAACCAATTGGATTATAATCAAGACAATAGTCTCGAACAAGATCCATCTCACCCGCGATCGTTCTTATCTTCATCACTATCGATCTAGAACAAAACCAGTTGATTAAACACATCCTCATACTCGATTTCAAGTAGGGAAACAAAAACCCTATGTTTGATTTTACCAACAATAACAAATTGATGTTTAATTTGGAGCAATTGCAATCTAGGGTTCTTGATGGATTTGGGAGATTATCTTGATAACAACTTTTAAATTTTGTTTTATGTTTGAAAACAAGACTTGGGCTTTGGCCCAAAGGGTTACCACACTACTCTCACAAGCACGAGGTCCCGGGTTCGAACCGAGCCTTTGCCACTTTTGTTTTAATTAGTTTTGTTTGTACATTTATAATTCAGAAAACTAGTATTATATTATTAAATCAAAATTAAAATTAGTTTGTTAACTAAAATGTTTCAGAAATTATTAAATTAATTTTAAAAGTATTAAAAACTTATGATTTTAAATTAATTATTTTTTTAAGAATAACAAAGGTTATAAAACATTATAATTCATTTATGTAATTTAAATGCTATAAATCTATTATGTTTTAAATTTAGGTTATTTTAAAACATTATAAATTTACATGTTAAATAACTAATTATTCAAATAGTTATTTAAATAATTATTTAAATAATTTATTATCCAACTAATCATTTAACCATGTTATATCATAATTAGTTAATAAATTTATTCCTTAAACTTTTATTTAAATTCTTGAAACTAATAAAATAATGTAACTTTCTATTTTTCTATATTCTTATTTTAAGGTTTTGATATTATAATACATTTATAAAATCATTTAAAAGTTTAAAAACTTTATAAAATGATTTTAACTAATTTTAATTTATTTTGCAAGTCATTTAAATAAGTATTCAATTATTTTTTTCAAATTTTAAATAATTAATTATTTCTTTTCACACATTGTACTTAATCTTTATTAAATCAATAGATTAAATTATTGAATCATTAATTATCGTTCTTAATCTTAATTGATTCATTCCATCTTTATTGAACCAAATCGATTGTATTATTTTATATTAGTTGACTTAATTATTAAAACCCCCAAATTTTAATTAAAATCCTAATTCATTTTTAATCGTTAATCCTATCTTTATTCTAATTATGAGACATCAACCCTTAGGTTAAATCGTGAAGTAAACATTGGAGAATCATATCTTCTTATTATTATCTTAAGTGCACCTTACAGCAAGAGAGTTTTCCATATGAGTTCACCATACCCCTTTTTACTTTATTTCACACCTTTTGGGATAAAACATATTAATTTTATAAACTTACATTTGTAAACATCTTGAGACTTGTAAATGCACATGCAATTGATCTTTACTTTTTGTCATGGTTATTTGTAATATTGTGAGTCTTATATGATGAACATTATATGTTAATGATGTGCTTCAAATTATACATAAAAATCCTATCAAAAGCAAATAAATTAATCCTTAATATCTCCCTTAAAATGATGAATATGTACTTAAAAATGTTAAATTATGTTTTCAAGTGTTTAAAAGGGCAAGATGGATAAAAGAAGCATATTTCACAAGAAATTTAAGTAATCTGAGCTTTGGAGTCCAAGCATGGGGACATGCCTCATTAAGCACGCCCTCATGCCTTGCTAGAAACACACCCCCTGCTAAATTAACACACCCTCGTGTTTGGACATCTGACAGGAACAAAAGTATTGTCCCCTAAAAGCAAGCACAGGGTCATGCCCATCAAGCACGGGACCATGCCCCACCTTCAGCACGGGGTTGTGCCCATCAAGCACGGGGTTGTGCCCGACACAACCTACACGTACGAGCCGACCAACTTTCATAAGCATTGTACTAGCACGGGGTCGTGCTTAAACACTCCAGAAAACCTATAAATAGAAGCATAAGTTCACCATTTTTGGCAAGCTTTTGATGAGAGAGTTACTTTATAAAATTCTCTTGGTAATAAAGTCTTCAAGACTATTTAGAGGCTCAAGAGGTGCATACAACACTTGGAAGAAGCTCGGAATTGGCCAAACACCATCCATTATGGATCACCGGTTTGATTGTTTCATTTCACCGATGATTTCATATCTATCTTCGTTGTTATCTGTTGTTATGTTCAAGCTCATTGTGAGCTAAACTTTTATTATCATCCTAATTGGATGAAACTTATATAATTTGTGATGAACTAATAGTGTGATATATATTATGTTAATGTTATGATGGTCTTGGGAAAACTTTTGATGGGTAGCATCTACATTTGAACGGGAAGTTATAAATATATGGTTTGTAATTGCGATTGTCATACACGGTTGAAAAACATATGATAAGCTTTTATTCACGAAACCGGTCTTCATAATAAATTCATGGCTAATGAACTAGAGATGGTTATTAGAAATCATATCACCTTAACTTTCTGATCATTTACGGGTTCCCTTTTATTAGTCTGAGAAATCTATAATAATTGTTATAATTTTCTAAAATTAATGGTATGTTAGGAAGGAACTTGATCAACTCTCTTTTAACATTAAGTTATGTTTTTAGAAATCGTATGTCAAAAAGGTCACAAAAGATTTACCTACATTACTAGGGCTTTAATCTAAGCAGTAATATCAACCTGATATGATCATAGTCACTACGGCAGTAGGATAGACGAGAAATCGCGTCAGCTCATCTTCATAAACATTAACATAACTACTTTAATCAATATCTTTAAATCACACCACCAATTCATCACAGTTACATAAGTGTAATTTATATTAGGATGATAACCTTTATTCCCTCATTTTAAATCTAAAACACTTCAATCTTAGTTTACTTTATTTTTAATATTGTTTTTAAAATCTTAAAGATTGTTGAGTAGGCTAGGTATGTCCACGGATTGATACTCAATTCTTATCAGCACTATATTACCACACGACAGGTACACTTGCCTTTTGTGTGTGTGGTTTAGTATTTATAATAACCAATAAAACTAAATCTTTATGAAAATATACATTTCGCATCACATCAGTTGACAATCATTAACTATTGTTAGCTTGACGACGTCATAGATCTATGGGCCTGACAAGCCTATTTGGTGCTAAATCCAAGGTTATTGTCAACTCCTAATGACGTATGCTTATTCATCATGAAAACCAAGTACACTTAGCTAATCGTTATATACTTGTAAACTTATTCTTGGTCAAGGTTTGACTGTAACTACATGTATTCTATAAACTTGCATAATTCTTAATTATTGACATGAATTGCTACTTGTAATATTTATATATATGTATGATTAACCCATGAAAACTCACCACTTTTCATAGTTGACCTTTTATTTTTAACATATTTCAGGATTGCTACTTGAGGAATTCTTCTTGCACATATAGGACTTGGACTTAGTTTAATTAAATATTTTATTTGTTGTTGAAATCTTTATTGTATTGTAATGACTTAATTATCTAGTATTATTCAATGAAAAATGACATTGAATATTATTTTAACTTATTAAATTCCAATAGGTATGAACAATTGTTTTACATTCGTCCGCCTCAATAATTCCGCAATTGGTCGGGGCGTGACATAAACCATATCTCAGCCCTGGTCTAATACCTATCAAGTTTTTGTCAAGCAACACCCAAGGCATAGATGTTGAATTTATATAAAAAATATTATGGGTTCAAATCTCACTCTAAGTAAAATATTTAGATTCGAGCCAAAATGTATTTTTAAACAATGGGTTTCCTTTTGAGAGGGTTGAAGGTGAGACCGATTAATATAACACCTATTATCCGAGCCAAAGTCAGACATTTAACAAAAAGGGTACTATATTAAATATATATTCTATGTCCGATTTGTTAATTATTAATAATTCTCTTTTCTATCATCTCTCCTCTAGTTGAGTCATTTATCTCCCTTTCTCTCAATTACACATATGTAATCATGTTTACACGTTTACACAATTAAACTATTCAATAATAAAAGATAGATTATTTTTTCTCGTTTCTTTTTGGATGTAATGTGGAGTATTTTCAAAGTAATGCAAACACCTCATATAAAAACCTAAAATAACTTTAATATTACATATGTGCAAACTAGTTATAACATATATGTAAATTAATTATATAAATTAACTATTACATGTGTTTAACTTTTTTTACATATGTGCAAACTAACTATTTGCATATATGTAAATTAACTATTTATATATTCATTATTTTGGTTTACAAATGTGTAAATTAATAGTATAGATTAATTATTTGTGTATGTGTAAAGTAACTATTTTACGTATAGGATAATATGGGACAACCTGATGTTTAATGAAATTCAACGACAATTTGATCCACATCCAAAATATTAACGTTTAAGTGTAAAATTCTTAGACTTTTCTAGCCTTCTCTCATGTGACTTACGGTTAGTTTTTCACTTAATCCAAAAGTATATAACTAAAAAGCAAAATTTATAATTAACAGATCAAGATACATATATATAGCATTTAAATTGTAACGTTGATAAGTTTTTCAAACACGTATAACAATATCATAACATACAGTTTCCATTATCTTACAAAATAAATTGAATTAGTTCTTTATATAATAGTCATTATCAGAAGGAACATATAATTCATCTAAACTAGGTGCATGAAGCAGGTGCCAAACAATAATACAACAAGGATTTAAAAACACCTTAATAAGATGTAAAATAGTCAACTAAGATATTATACGGCTAAATAGAAAATATAGTTCAATGAACTGTAGAAAATTATTATCGCTACACCAATATAATCATAAACAAATTTACATAAAAACATTTTGAAAATGCTCAGGTGCATAAAACTGAATCCTAACATCATACACTCGTAAATAGAAAACCCCTACTCTCACATCTCACTATGTAGCATTGATCCATCAAAACCGAAGATTTTGTGAGCATCTGCTCCCAAACCGTAACTCTCGTTTACACCGTTTGAAATCAGATTGAGGAATAATCAAATGGATATACGATTTGAGGTGTCTAGGACTACGGATCCGGGTCCTGATGCGATCCTAGTCCATATGGATCTAGACGGTGCAAATTTGTGAAAGATATCTTCACCATTGTCTGCGAGTTGACATAACCAAATATTGCAACCGATAAGTTAGATATGATTGTTTTTGTCACGGTAGGTTTAACCAAATTAGTAAGAGAATGATATTAACAACTAATAAAATGTAGTAATTTAAGGAAATTCTAAATTAATGAAAAATCATATAATGTTAAAATGGCATTAATATCCTTAAATTAAAATAATACTAATAACTAAAGCTAATTAAATCAATGGTTGATATTAGCACTTCTGATTCTTACGATTTTTAAGAATTATAAAAAAATCATGACCCTATGTACGCACGTGTGTGTATATATATATTATTATCACTAAATATAAGTTAAAATATCTAAAGTATATAGAATTCATGTTGATATGAGTTTCAAATGATAATTTTTACTTTATAGCATATACAAAGAATAAATAATATAATTAAATACATGTTATATATCTATTATAATGAAACACTACTAGACAATTGTTAAGAGAAAATAATAATTATTAAATAAAATCAAGGGTGTGTGATTCATGTAAATGGGCATATGGTTTAAGATAAACCTTAGATTATCATCTATCATCTAATTCTTGTACTCGTCGCATACCAATTTTATACCCGCAAAGATTTAAAAATCCATTTCATACACGAATACACGTCTCGAATGTTTCAAGTCTTGGATATTCTTATTGGGTTGTAAACTTTTTGACATCCATGTTTTTCAAGCACTAGAAAAAAGAACAGGTTGCATGTGGAATTGCCAAACGTTGATTTAACTCATTTTTTATGTCAAGATCGTCACTTGAAATCTAAACACATTTAAAATCATATAAGCTAAACTTAATACTTGTGACCTTCTTATGCAAACACTTCAAATGAATTCACTAGTCAAGCTATAGTGTTATGAAATGGTTGACTCGTTATAAATAATATGTGATAAGTTGTCTATTGATAACAAAAAAACCTGATAGGTTATAAATTAGTTGTAATATAATCGTAAACGCGCTCAGTTTATAAATAATATATTTTTTAATTTTGTTATTCTAATTTGAGATGGATATACATTTAATTCATGAACAATATTAAATCCCTTGTTGCTTTATTGGTTGGACATTGTGGACCTCAAGGTTACAACTTTATTTTTCTGGTCACATAAATCTTCGATTCAATAGACCAATTTCAATTATTTTCACACCCACCAAAAATAATCATCTAATATCATTTGGGCATCTCGAGTTTTCTTATTCGATTGAAAATCAAGCAAAAAGTTTCAATCTGTTCACACAAACAATCCAATTTTCAGTGTGTATTTCATCTCCTGTTTTAAAGCATGGTTGGTGGTATATGTGTTATGGGTTCACCCATTGTGGACTCACATAATTCACCATGTTTATGTGCTGTTGCACTTGCATCAACTCATATCGATCAAACGAGCAATGGGGATTTGAGTTTGAGAAAGAAATCGGTCGGTAAAAAGCTGAGTTCTTCGTTCATGGGTCGCAGGTTTCGAGCAGAAGCGACTGCTTACAAGAAGCCGGAAAAGGTTAAAGGTTTTGTGATTGTTAATAATCTTGGTGGACAGTATGATGATGAAGGTTTTGGTGATGTTAAAGCAGTAAGAATTTGATAATCTCTCAAACTTATGTTGGTTTTTTAATTTTGTTTTTGAATTTTTATTTGTATGTGAATAAAAATTAAGTTAAAACTAAGCTTAAAAAAACTAGAATTCGAGCTTAACTTAAATAAAAAGAACGTTTAATAATTCAAATACCGAATTTAGGGTTCACGATAATAAACTGGTTTATTCTTTATATGAATATAAAAACTATTTAATACAATAAATATTATTATATATGTAATTATGATAAAATTAACTAAATAATATAATTAGTAAATAATAAACGAGTTAAGTTTAAGCTAGAAATCACTCACAAGTTTTAAACAAAGAGCTCAAAACAAGCCGAGTTCTTAAAACTAAGTTTGATCGAGCTCATTGACACCCCTAGTTCTGCTTTTTATTTTTTCTTTCTTTTTCTGTATGAATCTTATTATCAGATGTACGTTTTTTTGCAGCAAATCTTTAATCTTTTCACGCTCATAGCAGTAACGACTGTCATGAACGAACTTTACGAGACAAATCCAACACAACATCGATGGTTCAACGAGTACGCATACCATATTTTCTAGCTCCTACCCTTTGTAACACCATGATTTGATTTCGTTTTCGTTGATGACATTATTTTTGTGCTATTTCTAACAGTTTCGTAAGATCAAACAAACCCTCTAATGGAAAACGCTTCCTTCACATTCTTCAAAAGGTATACTTCTTATTAACGGGTCATTTTGGTTACGTTTGAACTCTTATTGGCCAAAACATGTTAAATGGATTGATCATGTCATAATACTATAGATTATTGTTACAGTAATATAGTTTTTGGTTGTCATACATCCATTAACTCTTAACTATCTATAAATCAAAACATGGACACGAATTTTTCCATTATACCACCTCTGTAAAATTATTACTAAAAATATCATTTGTGTGTGTTTTTTAACCTTGGTTTTGTTCTAACAGGAGAACCATAAACTTGCAGAAACAGTAATGGTAACACGCCTTCGCCTCTTCGCAAAATGGATAAAGGTATGAAACAAGAACAACGTCCACTACTGCTTTAATATTGTAGTTCTAGATCACAAAATTTTGAAGATTTACAGACTATGATTTGTGGGTGTTGTTCAATTTCTTAGGATCTGGATCATACCAAAATGTACAAGGATCTTTCGGATCAAAACTTGGAGCTGATGCGCGAGCGGCTTCTGGAGACTGTGAAATGGCCGTGTGATGACACAGATTCAAGTAGTGAAATTGTTGGATGAAAGTATTTGGATGGCAATTTTGATGCTTAGATACATATGTACCAATAGTCATGCTAAAAACAAGAGATCGATATTATTAAAGAGTGAAAAAAGATTGAAGATATCAAACAAGCATTTCATCGAACATCTTACGTTTGATCTCAAGCAATACATTTGAAATTTTGTCATATTTTAAAAGTTACTATAGGAAAACAAATGTGTTTAAAGTTCATTATGATGATTAAAATATTTTCAAAATTATACCATTGAAAAAACATCCAAATAAATAAAACGCAATCAAACAAATGCTAAACCTTTAAAGTGACAATCAAACTAGTCACTCTTTACTAACTTGCACTACTATTTGTTTGCATAGTGATATGAGTCCACTAAAGATCAATTTTCAATCAGTTGTGTTGTCAGTATAGGAGTTGATGTAATTTACGAGTATAAGTAAATATATATGTGATTTTCCATTTAATGAAAAAACTATTAACTCTTCACCTGATTCAACAAGATTTATAATCTGAGAATTTTTTAACTTTTCACGTCATCATTTTTACACATGAATTGCGGATGGTATTTTTGTGAAAATCCTTTTTCGTCTTTTAATATAAAAAATTATAGATTACCATAAAATGAAAACTAGAAAAGGTTCAGATCCTTTTATTTATGCAATCACACATTAATCAAAATAACCGAATCATTATGAAACCGATGATCTTTTGTAAATTTGATAACCGACTTATATGATTCAATTATGATTTAATGTGAATAAAAATGAATTAACGAACCGACATTAAAATCAACTTTTAGTTTTGTTGTATGTCAAATATAATAGGTACTTTTTATGATAACATATTAGTTGCCGTTTATATTTATTTATAAATTAAAATCATTGTTAATACGTTATTGTACACAAGATTTTAATTAATTGAAATGAGTTTATATCCACTTACCTACAAATCAGAAGATTAACCAACCCATAGTTAACCGATTAACCAAATCATATTTCTTAAATAGTCGAATTAATCGAACCATTTATAACCATAATATCAAAGGACTTATAGCCTAGCAATGCTAAGATATATAGTAAAAATGTCCCTCCCTATGTAATTAAGAGTTCTAGTTCATAGCATGCATTGATGTAATATAGAAGTAGCTTTAAATGATGTATGTGTTAGTAGTTCTAAAAAGATATATAACAAAAACATCGATTATAGGTTTGATTGTAACAAGCACTCAAATGAACCGAGGCATAGCCACCCATATTTTTTATTATCTAAAAGAGTACAAGCATACAAGCAACACCCACTAATATCACACATGCCTGATAAATGTTAGATGTTTAAAAGGGCCAATCTCAACCATGAATTCAAGAATCTACAAACTTCTATTATTCTCACTTCATCATATTCTTCTTTAAAGCTGTTACAAGTGTTTCTTTTCTTAACTTTGAAAAACTCTCTCCTCAAATTACTTTCACCATCAACTCAAACTCCTTCAAAGTAATCATATGTTTCCTGTTTTCCTTTTGTTGTTTTTCATTTTCAACTTTCACCTTCTTTATCTTTTTTTTAAATGTTTCTGTTTTGCTTTAAACGTTTATATCGGCCTTGTACAGAAGAGACATTGAATGTTACACTTGTGTGTTTTTATTTTGTTCTTCAAACCGAAACTTTGTTGGTTAATCTTGGTAGAATGGTGTATACGAGCACTTGCGCGCGCATATTAAAGAATCTCAAGAGTATAGAAAACATGGTTTTCTAAGTGTTCTTATGTTTCATGTTCTCTAATCTTGTTTTGATTGTTGCAGGTTGTTTTAGTGAAATCATCAAGACAGGAAGCTTTTGTTTCAATATTACTTGACTATTTTGCCCTCCATCAAGTGGTAATGGCACAGAAAGATGATGGACATCTATGTGGGATCTCCATTTTCTTTAAAGATGTTAGGTACATTTCCACATACCATAAAGAAAATTGGAGTTTTTTTATAAGAATACTACCAATTGAAGATATTTAGCTACTGTTTTTTAAAAGAATAATAAATAGAGTTAAATAGATACATGTCTCGTTTGGTAAAAGAAACATGTTTGTGGTTTAATTTAGAAATTTGCAGGCTTGCTACTTGTAGTTTTAATTTTTTATACTTTCAAGTTCTAACACTAATGTTTCTTTTTAAGAGGAAAAATTCCCATGCGTTTCGCACACGAAAGTATTTTAACCATTCTTAAAAGTTAATTTCTTTTATACCTAATCATCTTTTTATGCGCTCTAACTACTCATTTGTGGTTTGTTTGAATCAACATGTTAGACGTATAATAACTCATCTGCAACGACACCAGTTCTAGGGATGTTGATTTGAAAATAAAATAATCATCAAAGCTTATCTCGCAAACTTCCTAAATGACATATACCAACTATTGACAAATTCCTAACAAGACTATAACAAATATTTATGCAAGAGTGGAATTGCAGGTTAGCACTAAAAATGGATGATCTTGGTATCGAAATAGCGAAAATTGCATTACCAGCAGCACTTGCCTTGACAGCAGATCCTATTGCCTCTCTTGTTGATACTGCATTCATCGGTCAAATCGGTAATTTCATTTTCATTTTCATTTACTTTTATTGTTTCAATGTTTAAAATACACATACTTATTAAATCAAAGGCATATGTTAGTTTCTAGCATAATGATCACGTATGTGGAGACCATGTAATTGATTTTTATAAGCACGAATATCATGTAGACACTTTACGAGCATGAAATACATAAACTGAACTGTACATTTATACGCAGAAGATATTTTTAGAAATTTTAATATGAAAATTTAGAAAAAGACAATAACATGACTGAGTTTTAAAGATTTTTATGTAAAAAATATGATTTTGTACATATTATGAAAAATATTTTTGTAAAGTAACCAAGTCACGTTAACAACAAAAACCCCCTCCCTCTAAACTTGCTTCTTAGAATACACCTATCGTTCATTTTTTGAACGCGAATTTGTATCGATTTAATAAGATAAACATCAGATATCACTAAGCTAAAAGCCTAGATGCTCGTTATAAGTTATTTATGTAAGAGTCTAATGATATAGCCATTGCTATGTAACAAAAGTACAAATATGTTATTCAGGTGCAACCGAACTTGCCGCGGTAGGAGTTTCCATAGCGGTATTCAACCAAGTATCTAGAATTGCAATATTTCCGCTAGTAAGCATCACAACCTCTTTCGTGGCCGAGGAAGACACGGTTTTAGACTCGAATCGCGAAAACTTAGAAATGCACGAACCTACTGAAAACAAAAAGTTGCTCCAACATGAATACACGAGTACTATTTTACAAAGACTTATTCCATTATGACATCTAGTTTTGTTTCTCATGAAAATGTTTGTATATGTTTAGAGCCTGAGCCACACGATTCAGAGTCGCTTGTTTCAAGCTACAAGAAGAAGCGGATACCGTCTGCTTCTTCTGCCCTGATCATCGGAAGTATTTTGGGGTTCTTACAAGCTGCCTTTTTAATCACCGGAGCAAAACCCGTGTTGGGTTTTATGGGAATCAAATCTGTAAGTACAAAAATCTATGTTGTTGAATTATATCCATTTTCATTTATTTTTAGAAGTTATTAATGTGCATATGTATGTATATATATGTATAGGACTCTCCAATGTTGCATCCCGCACAACAATACTTAAAGTTAAGGTCTCTTGGAGCTCCAGCCGTTCTACTTTCACTGGCAATGCAAGGAGTGTTTCGTGGTTTCAAAGATACGAAAACTCCTTTGTACGCCACTGGTAAGTGAAATAATTATATTGCTCTTACCGGTAGGGGTGTTCATGATTTGGTTTAAACGATTACCAATGAATCAAGTAAGGTTTTTTCATAAGTTTTTCAGTAGGACTTAAGAGTTTTCACACGATACATTACAATCTGGTTTATGATTTATACTTGAAACTAGTTGAAAAATTCCAAATCGAACAATAAGATTTTGGCTATGCAACATTTAATATGTCATTTGGACGCTCGATGAGTTTAAGATGAATTACACGTATAATTAAACTTTGCTTATAAAACAACAATGAGAGTTGGTCTTTTAGTTTTAAATGCTGAAACATCACCTCATCTTCTCTCATCACACATTTTACCTTCTTTTATTATTAAATTCAAACAACCCAAACCGAAAACTAACCAAAGCGAAAAGTTAACCAATGATTTAGTTCGGTTAAAATTTTTTGTTACAATGATAAAACCAGTAATATTAATTTGACTCGTTGTTTAACCTAAAGATTAAAATCATCAAAACTAGATTATAACAATCTTAGTTTATCATCTTTATTAATTTATCATTATCATGCAATGACTCTAATATATTTTAGTGGCAGGAGACGTGACAAATATTATTTTGGACCCGATATTTATGTTTGTTTTTGGTCTTGGGGTTAGTGGTGCAGCCATTGCCCACGTTATGTCTCAGTAAGTTGGCTCTAAATTGTGTGTTT
This sequence comes from Flaveria trinervia, assembly GCA_025506515.1. Lineage (NCBI taxonomy): Eukaryota > Viridiplantae > Streptophyta > Magnoliopsida > Asterales > Asteraceae > Flaveria > Flaveria trinervia. Next base: position 120,758,571 of record CM046442.1, on the reverse strand, counting down.
TTTTTGTTTTTTTTGTTAAGGACAATTTCGATTGTTACAGTTAAATAAATTCGTTTCAACCAAAGGTTGAGTGATAGTATCATGATTTTCTTATGATGAGGTTATGAGTTCGAATCCTATTGAAAGCAAAATGTTGTTGGTGGGCCGGGTTTATAACATTGAGGTTTTGGGTGATGGGTTTTCTCCGGAATAAATGGTTGGTGGGTTAGGCTACTTAGCGTTGTTGGTGTGCCGGGTTTACCGCAGTGGCACTTTGTCATTGGGGTACCCTGGATAGCCGGGTTTTAAGTAGTTAACCGTTTAAAAAATTATGATAATAACAAATAAATTCATTTCAAGTGATAAATATATTAGCGATTTATTTTGATTAAAACCAAAATACTTCATTTAGTCAAGTTTTATTTTAATTTAAAGATAGCATAAACATATTAAACTATTGATGAGAACATCGGATCAAATCTATAGTATTTAATAAAAGAATGTTTCTTTTGTTATTTGTCATCTTCTTAAACCATCTTTTTGACACTTGTAATTATTTTAAACACCATCGTTTTATTTTCTCTCCAAAAGTATATTATAGTAATTTAAACACTCAAACTAACTTCTCTCTCTTCATAAAAATTATTTTGGTCAATTGATGTATTTCTCTCTTTCATCTAGATTTTTTAAAATCAAACTATATTTTTAAAAATAAATCTTATTAAGGAAAATAAAATTCATATTTTTTCAAAAACATTAAACCTTTTGAAATAATATATTTTAAATCGATCATTTATTAAAATAACTATAAAAAATATGAAATTTTCTTAAAACAATTTTATTAAAACAACTAGAATAATTAGAAACTTAAGTTTTTAATAAACAAGATTTTTATAAACAATAATTTTTCATAAAAAAATCTTAAAATAAATATTTGAAGATGAAAGTGTTTAGATAAGAGAGTTAAAAAATATTATAATTGTTTTATCTCTTGAACAATTACGTATATATAATTTATTCATATCTTAGATTACAATATCGTATTGTAACTTTTCATGTTTATTATTAACTACAATCCATTAAATAAATGGGTTTATAGACTAACTATTTATTTATATATCTATCTATTTATAGCCTATCAATTATTTATTTACTTAAAATAACTATCCATAATCATATTTTATCTTCAAACATGGTTTTATAATTTATATATTTTTATTACTAATTATTTAGCATTTTATTTATTCAATCCTTGTAATACACGGAATACTAATCTAGTATAACATACGAGGAATGTTTTATAAAATACAAAGACTATTGAATAATCATCGGTATTCTCCAATCTAATTTATGTTCGCTTATCATCCAAACATCTTAATATCTTCAAACACCACTCATTTTATACTTTTACGTAAATCTTTTATCAAATATCTATATTTATATATGTAATTTATTTATTTTTTATCAGGCGAGATTTGTATATTTTAATACATTTATGATAATACGTAAACATAAAGTAGATGACATGAGCCTTTAATTCTACCACACCCAAGATATATAATATACCCAAAAAAAATAATTTTTGTGATTTTCTCTTTATTTTATCTGTTGATCTTGTGACACTCATGTCTTAGGTACTTGATCTCAATAATATTGTTTTGGAGACTGATAGAAAAGATTGATTTCGTACCACCAACTTCTAAGCATCTTCAACTTGGCCGCTTTCTCAAGAACGGTGAGTCTTGATCTCGTTGGACACGAGGTTGAATCATGTACGAGTGTTAAAATCAACTCTTATTCGTATTATGCATTTGTTAACTTTTCAACAGGTTTTCTATTGTTAATGAGAGTTATGGCTGTAACATTTTGTGTGACATTGGCTGCATCAATGGCTGCAAGACAAGGGTCAACCACAATGGCTGCATTTCAAGTTTGCTTGCAAGTTTGGCTAGCAACATCACTTTTAGCTGACGGTTTGGCTGTTGCTTGTCAGGTATGCAACTAATCCTTATAGATGGTAAAAAAAAAACCCGAACCTGATGGGTATACCTAAAAGATGGACATTGAGGTATTAATACGTAAATGAGATTAGTTTTAGAAATTGTCAACATGTTTGAGATAAGTATGAGATTAGATGATACCTGTTTAATTACTTAAAACAGTTTACTCAGCTATAATATAATCTTACCGAAAGGTTATAAGTAGTATGATGAAGTTGTTAGCAAATTTAATCATGAAACCTATAGAATAGTTAGAAATGCCATTAAGTATTTGATTTTTCAAGTAGGTTTTCGGGGTGAATTTAAGATTGGATTTTGAGTAATGTACGTCCCAACGGTAATTTTATAACCACACAAAATCATAGACGGGCATACCTACAAACCCAACAGGTGGTGGGTAACGGGTACCCAACATGTATGGACCGCGTAAGGGACATGATTTTATAATCAGGTATGTGACCGAGTAAGTTAGCATGTCATAAGTTCCGCCACTTAATAAATCATTCAACATTTTTATATATTGAAGGCTATACTTGCAAGTGCCTTTGCAAATATGGATTATGAGAGGGTCACTGCAACTGCTTCAAGAGTATTGCAGGTACGGTTTCTGAACCGCGCTTTGCAATATTACATCCGGATAATTTCAACTTGATCATGCTATTTCGCAATGCAGCTAGGTCTTGTTCTTGGAGTCGCGTTGGCTGTTTTCTTAGGGGTCGGGTTACAATACGGGGCAAGATTGTTTACTAAAGACGTTGGTGTCCTCCATCTCATTAGCATCGGCATACCGGTATTCATAGCTCGACAAAAACTATCTTTCCACTGATTAAAAGCCAGCTTCTAACAGTTTAATCCTATTTTCATATCAGTTTGTAGCAGCAACTCAACCCATCAATGCATTGGCCTTTGTTTTTGATGGTGTGAACTTTGGAGCATCTGATTTTGCATATGCAGCATATTCAATGGTATGTCCATTGGCACATTATGGTTTCTATTTGTCTACTCTATTTCCAAAAGCTGGAAATATCTCGTTTTATGGTTCGGAAAAAGGACTCGAAATGAGATAAAACATATCAAATGAATGAAAAAATGTTCAATGACTAACAAAGACTCGTTAAAATTTGGATATTAGGTTTTGGTTGCTGTGATTAGCATTCTATTGATATTCATCGCCTCTAGCCATGGATTCGTCGGACTATGGGTTGCTCTTACGCTTTACATGAGTTTGAGAGCGTTTGCAGGATTTTGGAGGTATTTATTCTTGTCATAAAACAACTAGCCAAAACACAAGTTTAAACCATACCGACTTGAAAGAGCGTGTTCGCAGTCACGAGTCTATGGGTTGATGTTACTGGTTTTTATGTATGTTTCTCTCGGCAAGCATCCTGAAGTTCTTCCATCGTTGTGTTCTTGCAGGATAGGGACAAGAACCGGACCGTGGAGCTTCCTAAGGGTGTATCATAGCTTTGCTATAAGAGACATACTTCCCTAGTATTATCATCCCCTAAACAAGTTTGGTCATCTTAATAATGTATCCTGTTTTTTCCTTTGTGTAAATTCTATCTTTAGTAGACACAATATGCTTGATTTTAAAAAGCACGCCTACGCGAGAAGTGAAAAAAAGGCACACTTGATGCACAAAAGGCACATGGAAGACGGAATAGGGAACAATCTTTGGGTTCGCATTTTGTAGGGGAGGTTTTGTGCATTAAGATGTTATACATATGGTTTTTTAGGTTATACATGTTTATTATTTATATACTAAATTATGTATAAAGCGTTTTGTAGCTGAATTTTTTATAGGTTAAAATAATAATCTAAAAGAAATATAAATATATTGATACTCACATATGAAAAGAGGTGAGCGGTGCGCTTTCACGCTTCGCCCCTACGCATGGGACCCTATCGTCTCGAAGCGCCTCATGTTTTTTTTTTCTAAAACCAAGGCAATATGATACAAGGTTTGAAACTAATGCAAGTGTATGTAGATTACATGCATTAATATGTGTACTTCATGCTACAAATTTTATGTTAAACCACCTATAAAGAAACGAAAAAATGGCATAACAAGTCTCTTAACATCATAACGAATATAAGAGAACAGAATTCCAAGTTCAAATACAAATGAACATCACAAATCCTCTATCAAAAGCACAAAAAGTATTTGCAAGTTGAAAGAATCCCAATTAATACTCTTGCAACCAAATTCAAAACCGAAAGGATTTGGTCAAAAATACACATTAGAAGTTAGAATTCTTTCTGCTTTTTTATGATTGAATTGTGCAATAAATTGGTACCTGTAGTCTACCACAAGCCAATGAACTTCCACCAGACCCCACCAACTCCAAGCCAGATGATGATATTGACCACAGAGATGAGAAACCCGTAGCCCCACCATTTGGCAAGAGGGACATAGTTGGCTCCATAAAATACAGGGGCTGACCCGATTCCATAATGGGTCAGACCACCCATGAGGTTGGAGAGGAAGGATAGGACCATGGCTCCAAATAGTGGTGGTGTGCCAAGGGCATTAGCAACTGACAAGAAGGCGGTGAACATGGCACCAATGTGCGCAGCTCCACTTGCGAAAAAGTAGTGAGAATAAAAGTATAGAAGCACAAGAATGCCAAAAGATGCTTGCCATTGAAGACCTAGCCCACCAACGAACTGCACAAAAATATCTCATGTTTATTATAATTCAAAAGTACATATTCTGCAGCTTTTAGTACAAAAGTATGATGTAAAATGTGACATACTTTGACAACAGTTTGACTAAACCAGGAGATGAGACCATATTTGTTAAGGTACCCAGCCATTGCGATGAGTGCTGCAAACCATGTGAGCGTATCCCATGCGACAGCTTCACCTAAGCATTCTTTCCATGTTACAACTCCGGTTATAAGGAGAACAGATAGTCCAAGAATGGCAGCTGTAACAGCATCAATGTTAAGCATCCCTCCAAATATCCACAGGCCAACCTAATTCAATGATCAAAAAGACAATGTAGAATTTAACTTAAAGAAAATATAAAATCGTAAGAATTCAAGAAACATATTTCTTAAGGCACTTTCTTTTTATATAATTAACTTAAGAGATGATTATGAAACCTTACAAGTTCACGAAACATATTTCTCAACACACTTTCTTTTAAGGCTAGCAGTATTAAGTCTAGGGTCTATACTATAGACCTTCAAAATTAATCTCATAGACACTTAAACTAGACAGTTAACTCAGTGATACTACTATGTAAAACCATATAACTATTCTATATGTTTTTCCTATTCTATCTTGAAGGCCTAAAGTATACAACATATATTCAGTTAAACATAAAAGTAAATATCATTCAGTCTACTTACACAAGCTAAATAGCAACAGTAGCAATGGGCTACGGGTATTGTATGCAGCAGCTCAAGTGCTCAACAAATTGAACATGTGGGTAGACACAACTAAATTAAACAGATGCCAACTGTTGATCCAAAAATGAATTATAACCAAAATCAATGACCTGTAAGTGATCCAGAAAGGGGAACAAGGCGGATGTTTTGGCAAAGGTAGTATAGATGTCTATGAGTAAAATACAGAAACATCAGCGGAGCACTGTTCAATTAAGGCTACAATCTGAAGCTATAAAACAGATCATCATATTGGTAATTAACTAATATCACATTCATATATCCAGTTCCAAAATTAACCAATGCAAGACCCTAAAGAAAGTGAATGCTGTCTCTCAAATCACAGCAGATTCTAAGTTAAGTGTTCTATCATATAACAAGAGTTCTACCAAATATGAAATGAACTGATTTAACTGTACATGGATGTCAGCAATCATACCGTAAGAAGCAAAGTTCCCGCCATGATAATCTCATTCTTCGTCATCGGCCCCATCTTCTCCAGTTTCTCCCTTGCAAGCTTAGGCGCATCAGGGCTACTCTTCACCGACGGCGGATAAATCACATACAAAATAAGCGGCACTAAAATCAACGAAACGAGTCCAGGCACAATAGCAGCCACAGCCCAATCAGTCCACCCAATCGACTGCTTAATAGTGTTCAACGTCAAATTCGCACTCAAAGGATTCGCAGCCATAGCAGTCAAGAACATAGAGGAGCTAACAACCGACGTCTGGAAACAAGTCAACATCAACCAAGACCCCAACTTATGTTCAGTCCCATCACCCGCATTACTCCCACAAGCAACACACAAAGACTTAACCAGAGGCAAAAATATCCCCCCTGCTCTAGCCGAAACCGAAGGAATCGCAGGCGCTAACAACGCCTCACTGAACACCAAACTATACCCTAACCCTAACGAAGAACTACCAAACAACGACACAAATTGGTAAGCAATTCTATTCCCTAATCCAGTTTTAATAAACCCTCTAGCGAAGAAGAACGCAAGAGCAATTAACCAAGGGATCGGATCACCGAAAGCCGAAAACGCCGCTGCAAACGTCAACGTTTTGGTGAGAACACACGCACCTAGCCCCATTAACGCTACAGCACCGAGAGGAAGAGGCTGTGTGATGATTCCGACGATGGTTGCCAGAAATATCGACAGCAATTGCCACGCGTTCTTCGAGACTCCATCAGGCACCGGAACAAACCACAATATCACACCAGTAGCAATTGAAGCAAGCAGAGGCTTCATCGCCGCCCCTTGCCACGGCGCCGGCGCCGGCGCCGGATTCTGTTTCGCCGGAACTGCAGCGGCGGAGGCTTTCACCGTGAAATTGGCGCTTCTGTTCACCGATTTAAGCTTTGGCAATGGTAATTGGTAACCAGATGACCGGAGGTGGTGTTGAGTGGTTGATCGGAGAACATTTACCGGCGACGGTTGTTTGGCGGAGAGACGGCGGTTGGTGGCGGGAACTGATCGGAACCCTAGGTTAACGGAGGCGGTGAGGGCTACCGAAGCCATCGTTACGGCGGAACGACGACGGCGTTACACGGCGGAATCAGGGATCTGTGTTTTGAGGTTAGAACAACTGGAGTGTTGAAAGTTTTTAAGAATTGAGGTTATATAGGTGGTGAGATGGTTGAATTTCAGCCGTTGGATTGAGCTTTGGGATCTGACGGCTGAGATTTGACGATGGTTGGCCTCGTTATGTCCGTTGAAAGTTTTTGCTATTTCCGTCTCTGCCCTTTGAGTTCACCGAAGAAAGAGTTATCTGCCTTTTGGCTAATGTACGCCGGGATGACAGAGGATCGATTGTGACGTGACACGTGTAAAACTTCCCAAACCACCACTATCTATCGGACATATGTTATTATTAAAACAACGGGACCTTAAGATTTCATAAAATTCGATGGAGATCTTGAATTTAAGTCTTAAATATCCAAAATAAATGGGGGTTTTAGATAGTCCGGTGGATTTTCTTATAAAATGTGAGTTATTTCTTAATGTGATTTTAAGTTTCGTATTTGAATAATAGAAATGATTGAATGGGTTAGTAGCTCATTAATGATCTAATTAGCATGTTCAAAAATAATAATAAAAGCAAGACCTTATGGCATTTTAAAGTAAATGTTATGGGTCTAAATGTTATTTGATGTAATATGCTTCAAGCGAGTTGCATAGTAAATATTTGGGTTGTGAGTTTCATTTTAAATGGTGGGCGGACCCAATCAACAACATTGTCTGTCTTAGCGGACGTGATGATCTTTTGTCAATGAGTTTACCCTGATGACCGGATTTTAAACATTCATTGGCCGCTCAAAAAATAAAGACAGTGAGACTCGCAGTCTCCTGGTTCCAACCGCTAGTTTCATTGGGGGTGTGTGTTTGGCCCGGTGTCTGGTTAACCGACAGATTTGATGGTTCAACGAACACAAGAATCATCGTTAATATAAAAATAAGTTAAAATTGACAAAAATAACACGTGGTAACAAAACAACTCTTAAACCTCTCGAGAATCATTTTGTAGGCAATTAAGGCGTCTATCTAGACGGATATTTGCCAGTTCGTACCAAGTATCATCAAAATTTTCGTATCATCAAAATTTTCGTATCATAGCGACAAAATCTAATTGTCCATGAGGTTTTTGCAGCATTGTTTCCGACAAAATTTGAATTTATGGCCAAGAATCTAATTCAACCATACTCCTTTGTCCTGTTATTCATAAGACAAGGTGTTCATATAAACCACACAACATGCTAAGCTTGTTGATTGTTATTTGTCTTGTTATTTTATTCATGGTTTCGCTCAACCTCTCTTGTGTTATCTAAAAGAACACTATATTATATGGAAGATAATACACACACACTACGTATGTGTGTGTTTTTTTCATGTAAAATTTATTATAATGAACTAGGTTTTGGCGAGCGCGTTGTCACCCGTATGCAAGTTTTAATGTAACCCTAAATAAAAATCAAAATGAAAGTTCAAAACCACAAAATCAGTAAAATATTCAAAGTAAAACACACCAAAACCACAAATCCATAACACACCAGAACATGCAGACCCAAAAACCAAATCAAAGCCCAATACCATACACAAAAAAAAAATCAAAGCCGCAAGAAAGCGGCACAATCTAAAATAGAAAACCAACGAAACTCAAAGCCCCGAAAAGAGCAAACAAAAGGAAAACCCAAACCTTAATAGCAAGAACCGTCAGGGTATCAATAACGAAAGAAAGAAAACAGGAACCCGGAGAAAGACAACGTCAACGAACCCTACAAATCAAAGACACGTGTCCAGATACAAAAAACCCCACCAAAAATCTCGAACTCATACCCAAAACAAACCATATTAAAACAAAAACAAAAAGGGAAAAATATTAAAACACAAACAAAATAAATTAAAAGTTTTTAAACACAAAAAACAAAAACAAAAAAGAAAAGGCACCGACCAAACATTTTAATTAGAATAGTAATTAGACAATAACTAATCTAATATATGTTATCATGCTTTTTACGTCTTTATCTTTTTTCATATGCATATTAACTTGTATAAATTCTCGTGAGCACTTTTATTCTATTTCTTATTCTAACCGGTATCTTTAAAATTTAAGAAATTTATAAAAACTCATTTTATTTTTTTTCATCTTTATAATATACTTTATTATAGTTACAAATTCACTATTACTCTATATCCATAGTATCTCTCCTCCTCACCTAAAAACCCTTTACTTCCGTCGCAAAACTAACCTAGAAAAAACCCATAATTCCCATGAACTTTAGCTTCCTTTTCTACTCATAATCAAGATCCAAGAACATATTCAAATGCGATAGCACAAAAGATGCAAATGGAGTCGGTGGTTTGGTCTAGTTTGATATGTGATACTTTTTTGCTCGTTGTTGCATCATCAGGTCATATTTAAAATTCTGCATATCTGATTTTGGTTTTTCTCGACATATTTCATGTGGGTTGCGTTTAAAGAAACACGACTTATTGTACCACACAAAACATCACTAACATACTATAAAGATCATATTATTATACAACCAATATGATAGTGTGTAAATAAACAAAGTAGCCGTATAATGTACTAGAATAAAACATCACTAAAGACGTAGTTTTTTTTATAAACGATGTTTGAGTTTGTGTTGTCACACTACAGGGTTTGTATGATATGGTACGCTAACACAAAAAAAAATATTTTGGGCAACGTCATACGCCTCGTGTAGTCATGTAACATTTTCGTTTTACCAAACAACCCTTAGGTCACATGGAGTGGCGATGGTGAAAGGCTAGTAAAAGCCCAGAAAAAACTGGGGCTAGCAAAAAACTACCGTGCCCCCACACTCAGGGAGACCCAACAATGTAAATTTTCACCTGGAACCACGGTACCGCTATCAACCTTGTAAAGTTTATTAAAAAAAGGAATCGAGAAAAAACTAGGACAATGCCATGTAAAACAAAGAATGCTTGAAGTAAAAAATATGGGTGAGCATTCAAAACCGATAACCGAAAAAAACCGAAACCGAACCGAAAATAACCGAAACCAAAATAACCGATCGGTTACGGTTAATATATGGCAAAAAAACGAACCATTCAGTTTTCTTTTATACGATAACCGAAATAACCGAAACCGAACCGATTACCATATATTCATGTATTTTTTATATGTTTTTCATTTATTTTTATACATTTAAACATATTTACATACATATTTCATGTATTTTTTAGGGAAAATGTCACAGAATAATAACCAAGTTTCAAAAGTGTTCTAATTTAGTCACTCATGCATATTTTTCTCAAATTGAACCTTCAAACGATCAAATCGAGTCATTACCAAATTTTATTATGACAAGAAAGTAACGATGGAAAAGACATTGGAGTTAGAATTTTCAATGTATAAAAAATAAAAAAACATGTTAATTATAAAAAAAAATGAAAAAAAGTGCCTAAAATTTACGTCAACGTTCTATATCAGCATCATAAGATAGAAAAAAATATTTTCTAACTGAATCCAAAAGTATAATATACTAAAAAATATGTTATGACTTTTAGTTTGTATAAAATATAAAAATGAGTGATTTAATTGGAACACTTTTAAAACTTGAGTTGTTTAATTGGAACACTTTTGAAAGTTGGTTATTATTTTACAAAGTTACTCCTATTTTTATATATATTCTTGTATTTTTACGTTTAAAACATGTATAAAATATTTTTTAACAATAAAACCGAGCTCCATATCAAACTTATAACATCAAAATTAAAAAACCGAAAATAACCGTACTCACATCTTCTCGCCCAAAAGACTCAAACAAATGCGAATAAACCCTCTTCTTCCCCATTGTTCCTCCAAACAACTTTCACAAATCAAAGCTTACGTACTCACATCTTCTCGCCCACACGCACTCAACACACTTCTTGATTCATTCACAAACTCACGCACCCCACAATACACCTTCACCCTCTACAATCAAATGCTCAAAAACCCAAATACCCACAACCATTTCACCTTCAATTTCGCTCTCAAAGCATGTTGCTTGACAAATTCGATCATCAAAGGCCAAGAAATCCATGCCCATGTGACAAAAACAGGTAATTTTGCCCACACCTACATTCAAAATTCGTTCATCAATCTCTATGTTATCGGGAATGAAATCGTATACGCTTATCGGGTCTTCAAGACGATCGATTGTCCCACTGTGGTTTCATGGACTTCGATCATTTCAGGGCTTTCGAAATGTGGGTTTGAACGTATGGCGATTGGTGTGTTTTCTGTGATGGATGTTGACCCTAATGCTTATACGCTTGTTAGTGTGTTGTCTGCTTGTTGTAATGTGGGCGAATTAAACCTTGGGAAATCTGTTCATTGTTATTGGTTGAAGTGTTTGTATGAAGATAATGTGATTCTTGACAATGCATTGTTGCATTTGTATGTGAAAGTTGGGTCTTTTGAGTATGCACGCCAGGTGTTTGATGAAATGCCTGAGAGAGATGTGGTTTCGTGGAGCACGATGATTGGTGGTTTCGTGCAACGGGGATTTTGTGAGAATGCGGTTCGTGTTTTCGATGAGATGGTGAGAGAGGGAGAAGTTAAGCCGAATGAGGCGACTATAATTAATGTAGTGGCTGCTTGCGCTTCACTCGGGTCGTTGAGTTTAGGTGAATGGGTGCACACGTATGTTCAAGAAAGACGCGATATACCACTAGAAGGAAATGTGGGTAATGTTTTTATAAACATGTATGCTAAATGTGGCAACATAAGCAGCGCGATTCGCGTGTTCAAAACACTTAGGTTCAAAGATACAGTATCTTGGAGCACTATGATTAACGGGTTTGCAATGAACGGGCTTGGACATCACGTGTTACCATTATTTGGGCTTATGTTAGTTCATGGGGTCGCACCAGATGATGTGACATTCATCAGCTTGTTACCGCGTGCAGCCATGGTGGGCTGGTTAACGAAGGGTTGATGTTGTTCAAAGCAATGGTTAACACATATGGCATGACCGCTAACGAGAGGCATTGTGCGTGCGTTGTGGACTTGTATGCACGAGCCGGGCGGTTCAAAGAAGCAGAAGATTTCGTTATGGGTATGGATGTGGAACCAGACGGGCCGGTGTGGGGTGCATTGGTTAGCGCGTGTAGGGTTCATGGGAATGAGGCGACGGTTCGACGTGTAGGTGAGACCCTTGTCGAAAAAGGTGCGAGTGGTGGGACTTTGTGTTTGGTGTCAAATAGTTATGCAAGTTCAAGTAGATGGGATGAATCAGTGGAGATTAGAAATGTGATGAGTTGTTTAGGTTTGAAAAAAATGGCTGGTTGTAGCCGAATTGAGCTTGATGTATAGACCAATGCTTGTTAATAGAGGCGGGAAACCCTGTTTAAACTTCAACGCGTTTTGGACCCGAATCGAAAAAATAACGGTTTCAAACTGAACATCCTTTTATACTAAAAAACCAGTTTCAAACCGAATTGTACCAGCTAAAAAAATTCCCCACTCACAAAATTTTAATGCCTTCTCATAAAATTTTAATGCCACAAAGCATTGAGTTTTTTAGACAAAGGAAAGAAAATGAATTTTCATTTCGTCTCTCTTGTTCATAAAAGCGTAAAATTTAAAGTAGAGTTAAATGTTTGGTGATACATACAAAAACTAGTGATAGTGATATCCCATTACGCGCGTTGCGCGTATATTGGACTTGTTTTTTACTACCCTTAGGTTAACAATAATAACATGTAAATATATATATATATATATATATAATATATATTATATATATATATATATATATATATATATATATATATATATATATATATATATATATATATATTGGACTTGTTTTTTACTACCCTTAGGTTAACAATAATAACATGTAAGTGTTCACCTAATAACAATGAATACAGGGTGCAACGGCACAACCGATTGAAAATATACATGCAAGTAATTCATGATTCACACGTATCTAGAGAAATTCTAAACAAATAACAAACAGGTTTGTCATTAGGTAAGAAGTAAAAGAGAGAATAAAAAACAGCTAAAATGCAAATAAAATTAACAATGTGAACAATGAAACGTAAGCATGCCAAACAGGTAGATGAATGCAATCTAAAAAAGCATGACCGCGCACACATAAACAGCCACATGCAATAGCAACACATGCACTCTATTACGGTTGTACACTGAAAATGGTTGTCGCGCCATAGCGACAAAAACAAACACTGCCAAAAAATCTTAAAAACCAACGGAATCAGAAGTCATGAAATATCTCACACAATGGGGAAACCCTTGAATTGAAAGGAATGGCCAAAATAATTTTATCAAGAACAGCAAAGACTAAGTTTCATTATTAGAAACAAGTTCTTACAAAATCTCACAACTGTTTAACCCGTTAGCGTAATGGACCCTACCCAGAAATATGAAACTTCCCACATGAACTAAGCAATATACCAAACAATAGATTAGGTGTTTATGATGAAACAAACATGAGATATCACGCGAATCCAAGGTCGTCATAATCAACCCAAACCAACAAGCTAAAACAGCCAACACAAAAAGTAATTCCAGAGTACAAAGAGGCTATTAGAGAACAATAGTTGTTCAACCAAGCATTAAACGGTTGCACATCACAAACATAAGGACCAAATATGTAAAGTCAGAAATAAACGGTGGTTAATACCTAAACAAAACTCAAATCACTATTCCTTCCACTTGGTTAATTAATATTATATATATATTATATATATATATATATATAATATATATATATATATTATATATATATATATATATTATATTGTGTAACTAATAACATAACATTAAATGACATAAATGCTTTTACATACAAACACACTTTCTATACATCTATTTTACTTTTAAAATCATCACGCTTACATTTTGCGAGCCTTGAACACCAATAATTTGATTGAAAAATACATCAATTTACCACCAGAATACCTTTAAGAATTACTTGTTGACATAAATACTGGTTGTTGTTTTGATTTACCATCCTTTTTTGCACATGCATACATAACTGACGATGAGAATTAAATGTTGGTATCTCTATATAAAGGGTAGGAAGAGGTAGAAAAGCTATGCAAATTTCATATCAATTTACAAATGGCAATCCTCCTTATGTTTTTAATATTTACTACAGGTTAATCATGTTACCCTCATTGTTGTCCATGTTCATATGTTCTTTGATTTTATACGCATATTTTATGAGTGGGATAGTTTTCAATCCTTTTATTTGTTGTAGGTATGATGAACTTCCCTCAAACCTCAAATGCAAGTAGTTGCGCGTGTCACCATGACGAAGATTGCGTACCTAATCAATGCCCACCAGATTTTATCCCTATGTGTATGCTATGTAGTTGTTTCTATGTTGGAGGGGCAAAATCACTGGTTGGTAGTGGTATTGACAAATACACAAGTAGTGATAGTGGGAAAACTAATGAACAAATGCAACTTCAAGTCCAACCCTAGATAGTAAAGTTTGTAAATGAGATTCATTGGTAATCAAAATGGATGTATGCATTTAATGAATACGAACAAGGCTAATTTATAGTAGCATTGTCCTAACTATATATATGTTCAAAAAATTAAAAAGATAGATGGAGATATCTTCATGAAGTGTCACATAGGTAACGTCAGTGATATTAGTATAACTCTTAAGAGAATCTTCAATGGGGGCTTTAGAGTGTTTTTAGCCCATATTATGTCGTTGAATGTTCTTAAGAACTTTTTTAACATCCAATGGTGCTTCAGAATGTAATCAAAAGAATTATGTGATACGCATCTACCGTTGGACTAACTACCCAAATGACACATCTACCATTAGTTAACTATTATAATTCCAATGAATTTTACATTGTTAACTTTTTAATTACTTTATATATTCAATAATATAATATGTTCTTAAATGTTTTTAGTAAACTCATGTATTACCAAATTAAATAAATAAAAAATTAAATAAAATAAATTATATTAATTATAAAATAATATTCTAAGATATGATATAATTAAAAATACTTACGAGTTTATAAAATAATGATATCAACTTTTTTAACTTTTTTGTATTAAAAAAAACAAATATTTGTTTCAAACAAACCATTTAAAAAAATGTTATATTAAAAAATTCCTTACTATAAATCCCAATTTTTATTATTTTAGTTTATAAAAAATTTACTTAAAAAACTCATTTTAAATTATTTTGTATTTTTAAAAAGAGTGAATTTCCATTTTCCTCCCCGTGGTTTGGTCAGATTTGTTATTTTCATCCAAACATATATTTTTTTGCATTTGTCTTCTCAAGGTTTGGGAAACATTATAATTTTTATCCAAAAATATTAACTGAATTCTTTAAAATATTAAATATTCATTGTTAAAAGGGTACTTACGTAAATTTTTATATAAAAATAAAATTCTAATTTATGTTTACGTGTTGCTAATAAAAATTTTTACCATGAAAATCATGTTTTTGGATGAAAATAACAACCATTTCAAACCTTGGGGAGACAAAAATAAAAAAAAATCTTTTTGGATGAAAATGATAAATATGACCAAACCACAGGGAGAATAACGTCATCACTCTTTAAAAAATATTTTGGAAAAAGTTCTTTTTGTAAAAAATTGTTTCGTTAGAAAAACATTAATACAATAATCTGTTTCTTAGTTTATTAAAAATCTATTTTTAATCTAAAGAACGATTAAATACTATTATCAGTAATCAATATAATTATTTAATATGAGAGCAAAATGAGAAAAATATAATAAGAATGAACCTGATGCTAATATGTGTCATCTCTAGTTATTATTTTACTAGAGTAGAAAGATTATCACATTTATTTTTTCTTATTATATTTTACAATAAACTTTAG
Organism: Flaveria trinervia; assembly: GCA_025506515.1. NCBI lineage: Eukaryota > Viridiplantae > Streptophyta > Magnoliopsida > Asterales > Asteraceae > Flaveria > Flaveria trinervia. The sequence goes on along the minus strand of CM046442.1, from coordinate 120,742,816 downwards.
TAAAACCATGTAATAAATGAGTTGAATACTTAAGATTTTATTATAATAAAAATTTATTAATTATAACATAGTATTCAAATATACGATAGAAATTATATATGAGTAATGACTATAAGTATTAAAATAATGATATCAACTTTATAATTTTTTTAATTTCTTCCCCCAAATAAACAATAAACATTTTGTTTTAAATAAAGCGTATTAAAATGCCATTTTTAAAAATTTCTACTTATAACTCACAGTTTCTATTACTTTTTAGTTTATAAAATATTTACTTAACACCAATTTTATTATATTTCATATTTTTTTTAAATTTTAGATGTTTTTTTAATTTCTTATTTTATAAAAATTTATTTATTTAGAAATAATATTAATAAAAAGATATATATTTTTTTAATTTGTTAAAAACTATTTATGATTTACAAAATGTTAAATTATATTATTAGTAATTAAGGTAATTATTTAATACGAAAGAAAAATAATTTTTTTAAAAGATGAATGTAATTATTTTGATAATTCCAAACTGTTATATAAAAGACCATATACATATGTAGTATCAGATATTTTTACTAGCATTGCTATAAAAGTTTCTGTTGAAACTAAAAAAAAACTAATTGCTAGCTTAGACAAAATCTCCTAATCTAACTCCATGCTCTAGATCAACCACGAAACCTTTCACCAAAAGACACATGCTTCACACTTAGATTGAAATTCCCATAAATATTATAAACTTAATTTTTCATTTTTCAATCACCTTTTCATTAAAAAATCTAATATATTCCTTGCTCATCAAATTTGGTTTTTCATATATATATTTTTTTATAATTTATAATTCCCTTCATTTAAAAAAATGGTCTAAAAACAATTTCCTTACATAACAACAACCCAAAAAAGGAAAACAATTCACTCGTAAATATGAAATTCAAATTCCACTTTTATTACTTTGTAATAATAAACCCTATTTATTCCAACACCATCATACACCATCATGCTCTAACGTTAACATTTCCGACCGTTGGATCCACCACCACTGCCTATAAATACCCCATCTCATCACCATCTTCATCACTGCAATTCTTCTTCATCTCTCTCAACTTCATCATTCATCTTCTCACAAATCTCCGATCAAACTCCGGCATCCGTACAATGGCCTCCGGTGGTGCCCTCAGATCCACAATCTTCACTCTCCTTGTTCTCATCGTCGCCTCCACCGTCGCCGCTGCTCGAGAATACGCCGAGTTTTCTCCGGCGCCGGCACCGGCGCCGATGGAGGCCGGAGCTGCAGCTCCGGCGACTCTTTCGACGGCGATTGTCTTAGCTTCGGTGGTGATTTCTGTTGCGGGTGTTATTTTTCATTAGAGATGATGAAGTGTGAAGAGATTTGAGAGTGATGAAGTGATTTTGGGTTGATTGTGTTTGAAAATTGAAACCCTAATTCTTTTGTGTTTTAGCCCTAATATCTAATCAGGGTGTTTATTATTGTAGTTTTGGTGCTGCTGTTGAGGTTATTATGAATCAGATTTATTGTTTATTTATATGCTATTGAATAATTATTCATTTGTTTGGAGTATTAGTTATATTTTCGTTTAGAAATTGTTTTGTTCTACAGAAGTTATTATGAATGAAATTGATTATTTATTAACTTTTTGCTGCGATGTTATTTTTGTAATCTTTAATTTGTGATCCATGTTGTTTAATGAACTAGATTTAAATAACACGATAAATTACTTGTGATAGGTTTTTGAACCTAGATTTACTTTCATGTTATACATATGTTAGGTTGTCTAATCTATTTTTCATTCATATTATATTAAAAAAACTTGTTTGTTTATTTATATGTGCCCTTCATTTTATTATATTTATTTTGTAGCCCGATAAGTGAAGGGTTGAGAATAATAATTATGATTAAAGGATGTAGATGTGATTAATAAGAAACAAAGAATATATTATCGTTTACGTGATTAATGTGATATACCTAAGGGTCAAGATTTTAATAATAGAGAGGTATTTGATTTGAATTTTATTATGAGCAAAAATAAGTTTTTTTTTCTAGTTGTAAGGCTTTTTACGGGGTTGTGGGTCCCGCCTTAGACTTTGAGCAAAGTTACTTAATGTAAGTAAGAGGTTTTTATAGGTTTTTTTACGAGAGGTTTATAGGTAAAAACATATATTTTCTATATTTGACTTACTTTATTTTAAAAATCTAGTTATAAAAGATAGGTTACGAACTGGTAGTAAAAACCATGGTTCAATTTACATATTTAGATAGATTTTAATTTTGAAATTAAGTTTTAGAAAATAGAAAAGAACGTCCTGACCCTAGCACATGACTACATGTTATCATGTTAAGAAAGCCAGGACTTAAAATAATATAATTACTCCAAAGCAAAACTAACCACATTTTTGTTCTGCAAAACCTAATGAAAAGCTTCTATATTTTTTAATATCAAATGTTATTGGTACTAACAAAGGTTTTTGTTGTTCACTTTTATTCCAATTTTTTTAATGATTAACTTCAAAATACATTTTATATAAAAGCTAAGTATTTACGCCCCGCGCGTTGCAATGAGAGCGTGTTGTGACAGGAATTACGTATTTATAAAAAGCTTAAATATATCAGCTAGTCCAAAAAATGAGATGTGGTCCAACTATTTAAACTAATTCGAGTAGTTTCAAACCTCTAATCAAACAATTTTTGTTATTGCTATTTTGAATAAATTATATCCAACTTTCACATACATTGATATTATATTTTTTTATAAAGAAAATCTTATTAGATAAAGAATAGATAATTAATAAAAGTAATATCTCGTTTTAAACATTTGAACAATAGATGTTTTTTTACATCTAACTATAACAATGATCAACTTTTAAATGACACTTCCGTAAAAATGTACTTTAATATCAAATTACATTTTTGTAAAAATTTATGAAAAAAAAGGATACGGGGTATTAAAAGTTACCATAAGAGAAATCTTCTTCTATTAGAAATTCAACAAAGATTTTACTGTACCTCAACTAAATAAGTCTTAAATTAACAAAAATATTACAACGGATTTGACTTAAAAAAGGGGCTCATTAGTTAGTATTAAAGTTAATATAAATTTAGTAAAAAAATTAATTTAGTTACTTGTAAAGGAGAGTAAATTATATACAAATGAGTTAAGTGAAAAAATCTAAAAACTGAAGCTGCATGTTGAAGCTGCGCTAATGGATATACTAAAACAAAAATGGGCATCCCATCTAAATGCAATTTAGTGCAAGCTTCCATAGTATTTGTATATAAGTGAATGAAAAACAAAATAAGGTTATTGTACACGGACATACTATTATAATATATAATGTTATTTATATCGTCAATTGAAAAATTATTTAACTAATAGAGACAATCACGTGGGCTAGTCATCTGTTGGTGATCCATTTAACTGTTCAATAGATAATAATTTATATTTCTTCAATTATTTTCATTAGTTCTAATGTATATCATAAATTAAAAGGTATCATTTTAATTCTTTTTAAATGTTTGGTTGTTGTTACTACACAAAGTCACAAAACTTAAAGCAAACAACACAATTAATCAAATGGTAAATATATTAAAATTTAGACGCGGGGAAGGGTGGATACGTTTTCTTCTCACTCAATTCGATATAATTTGGACAACCTTTCTAGCCCCTCACAATAAATTGCAGACCAATGACGTAGCATCGTTAAGACCGCAGTGTACATTTAGTCAGGTAGTGTAAATTTAGTCAGGTAGTGTAAATTTTAGGTCCGGTAGTGTAAATTTAGTCAGGTAGTGTAAATTTTTATATAAAACTCGAGTTCGCTCCCCTTAACAAAAATTATTATCGCCCCCGCTCCCTCTGCGAGAGTTTTCAAGCTCTATCACTGGTTATGCTAACCATCTCTCTCATGTAGCCACACTGTTTTATACATCACACCTTAAGGATTTGACAACCAAAGTCTCTTATGGTCGGCCATGTTGTTTGTTTTGAAATATTGATGATTTTTAGAGCAAATATCATGTAAATACATTGGATTGGCATTCCCATTAAGAAATCATAAATTTACGCTCGCATTGACAGCGGTCAAAGGTCAAAGCTCAACAGGCGATGGATGCCATTTAGGGCGCAGAAAACATATGGGTTGATGTGAGGACGAATAAGAAATCTCATAAAAAAATAATTTTTCACAACAAAAAAAGAATAACAATAAAATAATTTTTCATAACAAAAAAAGAATAACAATACAAAATAAATACAAAGAGTAAAATGACCATTCACATTAAACTAGTAGCTTTTTTTTAATACCACTTGGTGGAAAATAGCAAATATGACGTGTGAACAATATAAATATAAATACTATATAAATCTAGATTTACTGTAACCTTTAGCTTAACTAGTTAAAATAAAGATTATGGGTTCAAATCTTACTCAAAAACAAAAAATACTTAGAGTTGAGCCAAGTTTTTCTTAGCAATGAGTTTTCTCCAGAGGAGGTTGCGGGATAGATAAATAAACACGATTAAAATAACACATATCATTTGAAACAGAATCGTATATTTATCGTTAAAAAAAATAAATCTAAGATTTGAAGCAAAGTCAACCATCATTTTTCCATTAATTAAATTAATCAAATAAACATAAAAAAAGTTCTCAAGTTCAGCGTGGTCCTGCCGGCAAGATGCAATGGACGTTATTATCCTTGGTGGGAACTTATAAGCCTTCTTATATTCGAATATTTGAAAAAAGGAGAAATTAAAAGAATACGCCTCCGTTACCACCAATCCCCACAACACCTTCTTCTTCTTCTTCTGCTGCTGTTGCCCTAATTTCTCCTCTCAATCACTACACCACTTTCAATATTTCATCAATCAATCTTCGTTGTTTGTGTGTTGTTAGTTTGTTCATCGCACCGCCGCTGTTCAAAACCCTAATTAGCAGTCGCTAGCGGTGGACCAGGTCAGTTCTCGATCGTATACGTGGTATGAAGACGTTGTGTTGTTGATTTTGTTGTTTGATCGGTTCTAGAAGCTGCGGTTGTGTTTTGGTTGAGTGATTTGTGGATTGGTTGCTTTTGGTTCGTTTTTTGTTAGTTTGCGTGAGTGATTTGTTGATTACAGGTTCTGGTTTGTGTTTAAGTAGTTTAAGCATGATTTGAAGATGTTTTGTTTTGCGATTTCGTTATTTGATTGGTTTTAGAAGCTGTGATCGTGTTTTGGTTTAGTAACTTGTAGATTTATTGCTTTTGATTCGTATTTTGTTAGTTTGCGTGAGTGATTTGTTGATTTCAGGTTCTGGTTTATGTTTAAGTAGTTTGAGCATGATATGAAGATGTTTTGTTTTGCGATTTTGTTATTTGATTGGTTTTAGAAGCCGTGATCGTGTTTTGGTTGAGTGATTTGTAGATTTGCTGCTTTTGGTTCGTATTTTGTTAGTTTGTGTGAGTGATTTGTTGATTACAGGTTCTGGTTTATGTTTAAGTAGTTTGAGCATGATATGAAGATGTTTTGTTTTGCGATTTTGTTATTTGATTGGTTTTAGAAGCCGTGATCGTGTTTTGGTTGAGTGATTTGTAGATTTGCTGCTTTTGGTTCGTATTTTGTTAGTTTGTGTGAGTGATTTGTTGATTACAGGTTCTGGTTTATGTTTAAGTAGTTTGAGCATGATATGAAGATGTTTTGTTTTGCGATTTTGTTATTGATTGGTTTTAGAAGCCGTGATCGTGTTTTGGTTGAGTGATTTGTAGATTTGCTGCTTTTGGTTCGTATTTTGTTAGTTTGTGTGAGTGATTTGTTGATTACAGGTTCTGGTTTATGTTTAAGTAGTTTGAGCATGATATGAAGATGTTTTGTTTTGCGATTTTGTTATTTGATTGGTTTTAGAAGCCGTGATCGTGTTTTGGTTGAGTGATTTGTAGATTTGCTGCTTTTGGTTCGTATTTTGTTAGTTTGTGTGAGTGATTTGTTGATTACAGGTTCTGGTTTATGTTTAAGTAGTTTGAGCATGATATGAAGATGTTTTGTTTTGCGATTTTGTTATTTGATTGGTTTTAGAAGCCGTGATCGTGTTTTGGTTGAGTGATTGTAGATTTGCTGCTTTTGGTTCGTATTTTGTTAGTTTGTGTGAGTGATTTGTTGATTACAGGTTCTGGTTTATGTTTAAGTAGTTTGAGCATGATATGAAGATGTTTTGTTTTGCGATTTTGTATTTTTTTGTTTTAGAACTTAGAAGCTGTGATCGTGTTTTGGTTCAGTAACTTGTAGATTTGTTGCTTTTGATTTGTATTTTGTTCGTGTGCGTGAATGATCTGTTAATTCTAGGTTTGTTTGGGTTCAGGTTTATGCATAAGTAGTTTAAGCTGATTAGTAATCACTAGATGTGGAACAGGTCAGATCTCAGATTATATTCATGATATGAAGACGTTGTGTTATTAATTTTGAAAATTGATTGGTTTTAGAAGCCGTGATCGTGTTTTGGTTCAGTAACTTGTAGATTTATTGCTTTTGATTCGTATTTTGTTAGTTTGCGTGAGTGATTTGTTGATTTCAGGTTCTGGTTTATGTTTAAGTAGTTTGAGCATGATATGAAGATGTTTTGTTTTGCGATTTTGTTATTTGATTGGTTTTAGAAGCCGTGATCGTGTTTTGGTTGAGTGATTTGTAGATTTGCTGCTTTTGGTTCGTATTTTGTTAGTTTGTGTGAGTGATTTGTTGATTACAGGTCTGGTTTATGTTTAAGTAGTTTGAGCATGATATGAAGATGTTTTGTTTTGCGATTTTGTTATTTGATTGGTTTTAGAAGCCGTGATCGTGTTTTGGTTGAGTGATTTGTAGATTTGCTGCTTTTGGTTCGTATTTTGTTAGTTTGTGTGAGTGATTTGTTGATTACAGGTTCTGGTTTATGTTTAAGTAGTTTGAGCATGATATGAAGATGTTTTGTTTTGCGATTTTGTTATTTGATTGGTTTTAGAAGCCGTGATCGTGTTTTGGTTGAGTGATTTGTAGATTTGCTGCTTTTGGTTCGTATTTTGTTAGTTTGTGTGAGTGATTTGTTGATTACAGGTTCTGGTTTATGTTTAAGTAGTTTGAGCATGATATGAAGATGTTTTGTTTTGCGATTTTGTTATTTGATTGGTTTTAGAAGCCGTGATCGTGTTTTGGTTGAGTGATTTGTAGATTTGCTGCTTTTGGTTCGTATTTTGTTAGTTTGTGTGAGTGATTTGTTGATTACAGGTTCTGGTTATGTTTAAGTAGTTTGAGCATGATATGAAGATGTTTTGTTTTGCGATTTTGTTATTTGATTGGTTTTAGAAGCCGTGATCGTGTTTTGGTTGAGTGATTTGTAGATTTGCTGCTTTTGGTTCGTATTTTGTTAGTTTGTGTGAGTGATTTGTTGATTACAGGTTCTGGTTTATGTTTAAGTAGTTTGAGCATGATATGAAGATGTTTTGTTTTGCGATTTTGTATTTTTTTTGTTTTAGAACTTAGAAGCTGTGATCGTGTTTTGGTTCAGTAACTTGTAGATTTGTTGCTTTTGATTTGTATTTTGTTCGTGTGCGTGAATGATCTGTTAATTCTAGGTTTGTTTGGGTTCAGGTTTATGCATAAGTAGTTTAAGCTGATTAGTAATCACTAGATGTGGAACAGGTCAGATCTCAGATTATATTCATGATATGAAGACGTTGTGTTATTAATTTTGAAAATTGATTGGTTTTAGAAGCTACGATTGTGTTTTGATTGAGCAATTTGTAGCCATGATGATATGTTAATTCCAGGTTTGTTTGGGTTCAGGTTCATGCTTGAGTAGTTTAAGCATAATTAGTAATCACTAGCGGTGGAACAGGTCAGATGCTAATCATGTACCGGACATGAAGATGTTGTGTTGTGTGGTTTTGTTATTTGAATGGTTTAAGAAGCTGCTGTGTTTAAATTTAGCAATTTATTAGTTTGGTACTTTTAGTTTGTTTGTTGTTAGATTGTTTCTAGGCATGAATGATTTGTTATTAACAGGTTTGTTTGGGTACGCGTTTATGCTTAAGTAGTTTCACATAATTAGTAATCTCTAGCCATGGAACAGGTCAGATCTCGGATCATATACATGATATGAAGATGTGTTGTTGTGTGATTATGTTATTTGATTGGTTTTAGAAGTTGTGATCGTGTTTGGATTTAGCAATTTATCGATTTTGTTGCTTTTGATTTGTTTGTTGTTAGTTTATTTCTAGGCATGAATGATTTGTGTCCAGGTTCACTTGGGTTCAAGTTGTTGAAGAGATTTATTTTCAATTCATCGATGTTAAGTTTTTATGATTTAGACGGTGGTTGTTAATTGAGACTTAAATCAAACACATATGTTCAAAAGATAGAAGCAGTTCTACATTTGACTTGGATTTTGAACAATTTGAGAAAATAATTGGAACTTTAAACTTAAACTTGATAGCAAGCTCATATAGGGTGTGTTTGGTGAAAAAGAGGCACAAACTTGTATGTGAAACTGTAAGATTGTAGGTTTGACTAAATAATATGGAGGTAACCTCCTTTAGGAACTACAATTTTTTAAGGAATTGTGTTAATATTCTATTCGTCTGGTGTAAAATTTGTTTTTGTGAAATATAATAGATGATTGTGATTTAGGTTATTATTTCATGTCCACTGATTGAAGGGTATGCTCCATAGTAAATGGGATGTGATCACTTCATGTATATCTGGGTTAATGTGCATGTAACTATTTTAAAGATTGGATTGACATCACTCGCTGAATAAAGTTTAATGCTGTTTGTGGCTGGGTACTGGTTGCAGATATGGATGTCAACGGGAAGGACGATCTGAAGATACCACTTTTGGAACCCTCCGATGCTGTTGTAGTAGATATTAAATCAGCCCGTAATGTGGATCAAGGGGTTAAGACCATTATGTTCAAAATAGGAGGTATAGAATGTGCATCATGTTCAACGTCCATTGAATCTGTACTTCAGGAGTTGAATGGTGTTGAGAGTGCAGTTGTGTCACCACTTCAGGGCCAGGCTGTAGTTAAGTACGTGCCAGAACTTGTTGATGTAAGCTACAGTAACTACCTCAAGCATTTCTTGTCATGGTTACATCAAAATATTGATAAGCATTAAGAAATTAATGATTAATTTGAGTCCTTTGTATCAAATTATCAGGTAAAAGCAATCAAAGAAACAGTTGAAGGTGCAGGCTTTGAAGTTACTGAATTTTCAGAGCAAGACATTGCAGTATGCCGACTTAGAATTAAGGGAATGGCATGTACGAGTTGTTCCGAGTCAGTCGAGCGTGCTCTTTCAATGGTTGAAGGTGTGAAAAAGGCGGTTGTTGGTTTAGCTCTTGAAGAAGCAAAGGTAAATTATGATCCTAATGTTATAAACACTGATCGCATAATTGAAGCAGTTGAAGATGCTGGATTTGGGGCAGAACTTATAGGTTCTGGCAATGACGGGAACAAAGTGCATATAAAACTTGAAGGTATTGTTTCTCTAGAAGATATGAATGCAGTCAAGTGTTCTTTAGAGTTATTAAATGGTGTCAATCATGTTGAAATTGACATGGAAGAAGGTAAGGTGACTGTTGGATACGATCCAGATCTGACGGGTTCTAGGTCACTTATACAGTTCATCCAAGAATCTTGTCATTATCAGGCAAGCTTATACGTTCCAGATAGGCGACATAAAACGGAGAAAAACCATGAGATTAAAATGTACAGAAATCAGTTTTTGTGGAGCTGTCTATTTTCTGTTCCGCTTTTGTTGTTCTCTATGGTACTTCCAATGATTCCTCCTTATGGGAATTGGTTAAACTATAAACTTCATAATATGCTTACTGTTGGAATGGTTTTGAGATGGATCCTCTGCACACCAGTGCAGTTCATTATAGGTAAAAGGTAAGGTCAATTTCTTTGTTCTATCTTTCTGATTTAATTTTTACAAACTATGGTAGTAATTCAATTTTACCTTTCTTAATTTCGATTTAGGTTTTATGTGGGATCGTATCATGCGTTGAGGCTAAAAACTGCTAACATGGATGTCCTGGTTGCACTTGGCACTAATGCTGCTTACTTTTATTCTGTATACACAGTAATAAAAGCACTGAGTTCAGATGCATTTGAGGGACAAGATTTCTTTGAAACTAGTACAATGTTGATATCATTTATTCTTTTAGGTAAATATTTGGAGTCAATAGCTAAAGGAAAGACATCTGATGCTTTAGCAAAGTTGACAGACCTTGCTCCTGACACAGCGTGCCTTTTGACAATGGGTGATGATGGAAATATAATTTCAGAAACTGAAATTAATTCACAGTTAATACAAAAGAATGACATTTTAAAGATACTTCCCGGGTCAAAGTTCCCTGTTGATGGGGTTATCATAGATGGTCATGGTTATGTCAATGAAAGCATGATCACAGGAGAAGCTATTCCAATTGCTAAAAGTCCTGGTGACAGGGTATGTCAGTTTTTTTAATCTTTATAACTTTTGCGTGTCAAGTTTAAATTGATAACTGATTAGTATACTAAAATTTTGAAATAATTTAAGGTTATTGGTGGGACTGTGAATGAAAATGGATGCTTGTTGATCAAGGTGACTCATATTGGGTCAGAAACTGCACTTTCACAAATTGTTCAAATAGTTGAGGCCGCTCAACTTGCAAAAGCTCCTGTACAGAAGCTTGCTGATCGGATTTCAAGATTTTTTGTACCTGTGGTGAGTTTTTTTTTTCCGTATAATTCTATTCAACTTGTAAAAATAATGTTAGTTTGTAATCACATTTGACACACTCATTTATTGACATGATTTTTTTTAAGAGGATAAGCATTTAGGGTCAACCAACCACTGCCAAAAAAAAATTGCGCAATTTTTCCCCTGAGCATATTTTGATCTCTTACAGAATCACCAGTTTGCCACCTTTACCTGTAACAATTATGGATGACATAATAAATTATGTGGCATGCTCACAGTATTGCAGTATAGTTATGCTTATAAATATTTCCTGAGTAATGATGTGTACACTTCTTTTAACTTTGGTAGATAATGCTGACCAGTCAACATCTTGAATTATCAGGTTGTTGCAGCTGCTTTCTTGACATGGTTGGCATGGTTTATTCCTGGTGCATGTGGTTTTTATCCAAGAAGTTGGATTCCAAAGGCAATGGACGAATTTGAGCTTGCACTACAGTTTGGAATATCGGTTTTAGTTGTCGCATGCCCTTGTGCTCTGGGTCTAGCCACACCTACTGCAGTTATGGTTTCAACTGGTAAGGGTGCTACACAAGGTGTCCTTATTAAGGGTGGAAATGCACTTGAAAAAGCTCACAAGGTACTTTGTGATGGTTTTATATTTGAGGGTAAAGTTCTAGATTCTGTGATAATTACTGATGTTTGGATCTTGTAGGTTAACACAATTGTCTTTGATAAGACTGGTACATTGACTGTTGGAAAACCTGAGGTTGTTAGTGCTGTGCTTTTTTCTGAAATATCAATGGAGGAGTTCTGTAGTATGACAATAGCTGTAGAGGTGGGTATACATTTTTCAAATTTTACTTGACATAGTTTTTGTGATATATTTTATTTGACTTCTGGGTCAAAATGGGTCATTTTTGGCATTTGTCAAAATGCACTGGGTCAGGTTGGGTTCACCCACATGTCCAGTTTTCAAATAACTAACGTGTTGACTATGATTACAAAAACAACTCTTTTCAAGCAATAATCTATATCCTTTTATAAAAACAGTTTAGGTGGCTGTATACAGTAAAAATGGACTTCGGGTGACTTTCCACCCATTTGACTTGCTTCCCTTTGAGATACATTTTTCTATTTGAATCATTCTTAAGTAAATGGACTGAAATTGCCATCACTAAGAAACAAGTAGCATTGTGGGTACAATTGTTATAAAACATATTGATTTTGTTTTATTAACCTATTCAAACTCACACATCCTATGTATAGGCAAATAGTGAACATCCAATAGCAAAAGCCATTGTGGAGTATGCGAAGAACAGACTACCTGATCATAAATCTCAAGTTGGGAGCAGTTTGGTGAAGGACTTTGAGGTGCACCCTGGAGCCGGAGTGGGGTGTAAAGTTGGAGACAAAATGGTTTTAGTTGGGAACAAGAAACTTATGAGGTTATCTAATGTTCCAGTTGATCCCGAGACTGAGAATTACTTTTCAGATAATGAAAAACTGGCACACACGTGTGTAATAGTGGCAGTTGATGGGAAGGTTGCTGGTGCTTTTGCAGTCACGGACCCAGTCAAACCAGAGGCTGCACACGTGATATCTTTTCTCAAGTCAATGAACATTAACAGTATTATGGTAACCGGGGATAACTGGTCAACCGCAACTGCCATAGCAAAGGAAGTCGGGATTGAAAACGTCTTTGCTGAGATTGATCCTTTGGGTAAAGCTGATAGGATAAAAGATTTGCAGGTAAACTTGTCTTACTCGTGTCATTTCATTCTATATATTTACAAATACAAGTAACCATATATAGGTCACCAGAGATGGTTAAATACAAGAGGGATTGACCTGAATTTTTTTTTGTTCAAAGAATTAGCCTACCTCTTTTTTGCTAGATATTATAACAAAAGTTATATTACTTCTTATATATAGTTTCACATATTTGACCTGTTGAGGTTGCTACTCGTCAACGAGGTTCTGTGGTTTCTGAATTTAACCATCTGACAAGTATGGGTTGGTCTATAGTCCGGAGAACTATACATGGATATCTTGCATTCTTATGTTCTATATATTGTTATTGCTATTACTGTTGTTATTGTTATTATTGTTGCTGTTATTGTGTTTCTGTAAAATGCTTTATAGAATTTTGACATCATGAGTCAATAACTGTTCAACTATGGTTGACCTTGCGACCATTCAGACAATCATAATTTTCTAGTCAATAAATGATCATACTTGTATTTTATCTGATAATATAAAGTACAATCTGCAGGCACGAGGAAAGATAGTTGCAATGGTGGGAGACGGAATAAACGACTCACCAGCGCTGGTTGCAGCCAACGTTGGCATGGCGATTGGTGCAGGAACCGATGTCGCAATTGAAGCCGCTGATATAGTTCTCATCAAAAGCAACTTGGAAGATGTGATCACAGCCATTGATCTCTCAAGAAAGACAATTTCCCGAATCCATCTTAACTACGTGTGGGCCCTCGGTTACAACGTACTTGGCATGCCTATTGCAGCCGGAGTTCTATTCCCGTTCACCGGAATCCGATTACCTCCGTGGCTGGCTGGAGCTCTCATGGCTGCTTCTTCTATAAGTGTGGTATGCTCATCACTCCTCTTGCAGACCTACAAGAAGCCATTTACATACTCAAAATGAGTTAGGGTATTGTAGCTTGTTCCTATTTGCATTGATCTCCAAATAATAGGCTAGAAAAGTAACTATTTTAGCCATTTAGTACATACATAAAAATTATAATGTTGTTGACTTATTTCCACTTTCATTTTTTATTGACTTTGAATTTTTGCAGTATTTATTTTGATTTTTGGCTTGTAAAATATACATAAATAGCTTGTTCGCATTACAAATTTTAACATACTATACTATACGTGTTGCATTCAATTCTTCTGTCAACTAATATTGTCTGTTTTGATAACTGAGAGCTTATTGTTTTGTTTTTCTTTACTTGGGAGACGGTTTTGCTAAAAGATCACCCATTGCGACACCACCCATTCAAAGACGTAAAGCTTTTCTATCGTGCTAAACCAGAACACACCCAAAATGTGTTGATGGGGATTTCAGACCAAATATTCCTTAAGTTTTGAGTCATGAATTTTCTCTTTTGTGTTTCTTATTTCTTTTGCAATCTTTACATAAATTCATCTAAACTTGCAAGTGCCGAATCAGAAATTGTATATTTTATACAAAAGGCTGAATTTGAGATCTATCGCTTCTAATGAGCTAAGGCTCAAGTCCTTGTGATGTTAGACTCTAGTTTTATTTAAAAGAGATAAATGCATTTTACATCATGAGGTTTCATATAAATTGTCAATTGAATCCAAAAGTTTAAATTTTATCATTTGCATCTAAAGGTTTCACTAAAATTGTCATTTGAATCCGCTTAACTACTCCTCATTACTCTCGTTAAGTTTCCTATATAAAGAGTATTTTAGTTAAAATAATTACAAAATAAAAAATAGTCGTACGTGAGAGGCTTTAGGCGTTCAGTCTCTTTTGGTAGTTACAATTGCGATTTGAATTATCAGGAGATAGATTGGCTTTTTCTATTTCATCAAGAAATGCACATCTAGATGTCTTATAAATAAAATAAAATATAACTATCTAAAAGTAACTCATGTATAACCTTATAAAACATATATCACAAAAATATATATAAATAAACAAATGAGTTATATGACAAATCATAATCATAAAAGACAAATTATCATAAAAATATAAGGACAATGAACAATATGACATTAGCTATTAGCTGCTCATGAATAATTATTATAAAACATCAATCATCGTAATTATAATTAAACTTCAAATTAAAGAAATTATGTTTAACAAAATGAACAAAAGTAATATATTACTAAACCAAAATACATTAACAGAACAAAACAATAAAAAAACTATCATAAAATCAAATCATAATTACAATTATCAAAAAGGCCGAACGCATAAAAAGTCATGTGAGCTAGTTCTTTATTTTGTAATGGTTTTGAATAAAATAACTATCAAGTTGGAAAGTTAATGAAAAAATTAACCGTGTTAGTTACGTGTGATCAAATGGATTAAAATGACACTTTTAGTGAAATCTTTGGATGCAAATGACAAAATTAAAATTTTAGATTCATATGATAATTTTAATGACAACTGATGGTTGTAAAACACATTTCAACTCTATGGCTAAATTTAACAAGCTTGGACAATTTCATTATTATTACTCTGTTCGTATTAATTGTAATCTTTTTAAGAGTTTAATAACTAAGTTAAAACTAAGCCATTCATGAGAATAAGCTTAAAAAGATTACAACTGCCTCAAGCTTATTCAAGCATTATTTAAACCACTATCAAGAATAAGCTTATTCTACATTTAATAAAAGTTTTGTATTTGAACGCCACTAGCTTATTCGTTCATATGTTAGGCAATGTAATGTTTTTAGAATCGGATCGAACGTCAAAACCGGACGCCTTACCAGTTTGGTGGTCGGACCGAATTTAAGATCCGGATGACGTCATAATTATATATATATAGTATATTATATGTATAGTTATATATAAAACTTAACTATATTTGTATATTCAACACACTAATTTATGGTTCAACGCCCCGTTTATATCCATTAAAATAAAAAAATCAAAATCCGGTTCGGCCAGCCCAAACTGAATCATAGCGAAGCGGACCGGCTAGGTGGCCGATCTCAGTCAGACTGGTTGGACCGGCCGATCCGATCCGGTCTTAATAACATTGAGGCAATGGTATTATAACGGTGCATGTGCAGATGTCCACAAGAATATGAGTGTCTATATTATTGAACTCAACAAAATCAAAATAACCCTAAAAACTATCACCATGACATTCTCTAATACGTTCAAAATCAAACCGCGACGAAGCACGAGTCTAATTCCCTACTTATTTGTAGCTAGTCCTACTTGCCCTAAAGATTAGTTAATAGCTTCAAATACCGACACGAAATTATACAACCTATATCTCCTTACTTGATATAAGGGTCGGATAGAGGTTCTAGTAAACTGGCTTTCAATCGTCACATAAGCGGGATTGCGTGCGGTAAGTACTTCATATTTGTATTATGATCTATTACTCTTTTAAAGGGAACTGTTTTGTGGTTCAAACTGTTATTTATAAAACTGATTTTAGAAATGAATAATAATCAGCTTCTTTTTAGTATGATAACAAAAAAATATAATTTTATGAAATCACGGTAACTACCTCTTTCTACCATGATATATTAGTCATTTATCTTTTATTTTATTTATTTTTTATATTTTTTTAATTTTCTTAAATATAACCTTTAAATTTCCTAAGTTTTTTATTCGGGTGTTTTAACCCTTCACTAAAAACATCATGATAGACAAACACCTCCAATAAAAATGTATCTAAATAAGTAAGATACATTAGCAAAAGACAGGCATATAATCATATAAATAAATCAATGTTCTTAAAAACCATAAAACTAAGTAAGGCGTAACTTTACTTATATAAGCGTTATATATTTGACCCGGGTCGTTTATTATATTGTCTAAATGTAGATGGACTCGAATTTATATTGATACGTACACGAAAATACGTACGTAAGATATTATTTGTTTTAGATAAACTTGTATCTTGATAACTTGAAACTTTAAAAATAGTTGATAACATTACATATCATAAGGTTTTTAAAAAAATGAAAGAAAAAAGACAAATAAAGAAAAAGGCCTATGTCTTTGAGGTTCAAAATCCACAACATCTCAAACAAAAAGGCATGTGATTTGATCACCTGCCCCAAGCACACATTTATGCTTCTTTCAGAAACACACACATAGACGCAAGTAACGGGGACAAAGAAAAAAAAGAGTTTTTTTTTTCAAATGACCAATAATCTTGTGACACGTTATAAGATCGGTAGCAACCCATCAACTATGCTAAATAAGTAAATAATGAAGTTACATGAAATAAGATCCAATAATTTTTTTTACAATGATATCAACTAGAAGTGTTCCTACGCGTGTTGCGTGGAGATTCCGTCACATAATCTAAAATTAAAACACGAACACAAATATACATATCATCACGGTTATTACTAACTACTAAGAAATACCTAAGGTTTTGACAACACATAGCATATCAACACTACAACCATAAACATACACATTGATGTATTTCTCTGAACCTTCACAAAATAAAAAAATAGCAGTTTGATGGAACCTCATATTCAGCTCGTATCCACAACAGTTTCTACTAAACTTTCATCCTATGTTTGTAAATGGGATTTCCTTTGTCTTTTGAGGAATCTGCAACAGAACCTTCAACGTTCGAGTTGACGGTACCGGCAATAAAATTTCGGATTACCTTAGATCCCAAACTTAAAGATGGTAAAGTTTATATTGACTTTAAAGGAAAGATTAACATGTTAACTATGATACAAAAAACAGTCGGATTACTAAAGGAATCAAACATACTCGAAAACTGAAAAACCATACCAGTCTTCAACAATTTCAGTTTCAATACTAGGAGGCTTCCTACAAAACCATACTTTATTTGCTCCAAAGCCGCTGAAATACTTAAGCGACTTTGAAGGTAAAGATTAACCATGTTAACTATGATACAAAAAACAGTCGGATTACTAAAGGAATCAAACATACTCGAAAATTAAAAAACCATACCCGTCTTTAACAATTTCAGTTTCAATACCAGGAGGATTCCTACAAAACCATACTTTTTTTGTTCTGTATCTACAAAAACTCACACATATATGATTGTAAACTTATTACAGTTCAATGTAGGAATCAAAATTAATGGAATTGTGCTATCGGAAAAACTTTGTGCAACAATTCCATATAAACAACTACCAAAGTCAATCTACAACTTGAAAAAACATTGTGCAACAAATGTTTTTATATTATTCGACTTGCTTTTGATTCCTAAGTAATCTTCATGTGCAGGAATCAAAAATATAAACCTTGAACTAGTATGATTTTATTACAGGCCAGTTCCTCTTTTATACCATAAAATTAAAAGACGCTAATATTAGAATGAAATTTATAAAATTATACATCAAAATAACATGTCATAATAAAATTTATCTTTTTCTTGCATATGCTAGTTGTGTCTTATGCCTTCTTATTGAATCACTTATTCTATTTCATGAGCATTTGTTGGTTATTTTTTCTCTTAACATCAGCTTCCTATATTAACATTGCTTGATCTTTCCTACACATTTTTAACTAACTTGCAGGCTAAATTGTTCACGGTTAAATGTTTTGATCAAAATCTCATCTGTGTTGCTTATCCAAATATCAACTTAGTACTCATACCGTAATAACACTTGTTGCTTGTTGAAAAATAAAAAATCCCCTTGATACTTGATCTTTGAACCCAAAATAACAAACCTGTGTACATAAAAACCACATTTTAATATCAAAGGACCAAAATCTGTTCAAGTATTCGACAATAATACATTGTTCAGAACCTAATTGAAGAACACACGTGTACATAATTAACTCATAAACAACCAAACAAAAGGACAAATGCAAAAACAAACAAAGGCCACAATGCTCTGAAATAGATAAAATAATAAAACTAAGATAACTATTGACTGCAAGAGAAATTAGATCGATAATCATAAAAGAAAGAGACCACAAACCCTAAAATATATGACTTACCATTTAGACAGGACTAAATTTTTTTCATTAGATCGATAATCAAAAGGACTAAATTATGATTCAATTTGGACATGTGGTGAGTTAAGCAAAAACGTGGAAGACACCGCATGTGTGTGCTCAATCTGAAAACTTATAAACTTCCGTGGCAAATTCCATAGAGGGATAAACGTGATTGTAGCTAGCGTTTTCTTATTACATAGAGAGTAATATGTAAACAAAAAAAATCATAGGTTTATTAAGGGATGTCAAACCTTAAAAGTCACAATAGTATTCTAGTGCATGCGAAATTAGAAATTTTAAGCATGTTTGAACAGATAAATCACTTTTTGAAAAGTCTACACTTGGGCAAACAAAAAGCTAAACAATGAGATCTTTTTCAACAAAACAAATAATATTTAGTGATATAAAGGATCAAATATTACATACAAATAATTTTAGAGTCTCTACTATGTAATTCAAAATAATAGTTTAAACCTATAAATCTTTATGTTCGAGGAACATAGATTAAGTGACAAGGGTAGATGACTCACTAAAGTGTTATGAAGGAATGCGTATTAACATTATGCTTATCTCATATAAAAATGTCAATGGTTATAGTGTCAGTTACATTATATAGTTTGTTTAGAGAAAAATTAATTTAAACCATTCAAACGTTATTATATAAACTTATACCATTTAGTTGGTTTTCCAAACCATGTTAGATGTTGAAATCCAATTGGTCTCAAATTATTTTTATCTTTTTAGAATTTCTTTGGTTTTATACAAGTTTTATCAAATGTTAACATTGAAGCTAGAGTGGCCGAGTTGGTTAGATATATTGGCATTGAGTAGGTTGAGATAGGTTTAATTTTTTGTTTTTTTGGATTTTTTCTCCTTATATTATTTATTATATTTTTTCATTATATTTTTTCAACTATTAAGCCTTCCTGTGCGGGGTATAATACCATTCTTTATATACATTTCAATATGCAATACGTTTGTTTTATACATTTAACTACACAAATATCGCTATTACAATACGCGAAACGACCATCACAAATGTGCCGAAGCGTACGATTACACCGCAATCCCATTTAACTACATAAATATCACTGTTACAACACGCGAAACGACAATCACATAACGTACGGTTACTCCGCAACACAATTGGTTGCTACTTAGTACAATATTCCAACAAACCCCTACACTCTTTGCTTCTACAATATCTGCCTGCACAAATCATCAACAACAGGTTAGCTAAAACCATCAATCTTTCGATCATCTTTTCATACTTCTTTGTTTGTCTAATTGTTCGAACAGTGATCCAATGAACCTTATTATCTTCGCTTTTGATTTTGTATTGTCTTGAAGGGTTGCAAATCCATCATTGTTACGATTTTCTTGAATTCTTTGACTTACAAACTTCAATCATGTTGTTAATTCACTTCAAGATTATTGTATGTTCAGTTCTAGATCGTCAATTGACTCAATTTCATTCGAATTGATGAGTGATCGATGATTTAACCGTAAAAGTATCGATTTTTCTCTAGGGTTTCGTTTTTCAGACTTCGATCCATCAGTAGATCCAATTGGGTGCGTCTTCATCATCGTAGATCAATCTTTATCATCGTAGATCAATCTTTATCATCGTAGATCAATCTTTATTATCGTAGATCAATGAATTTGATGAATTTAATGGATGATGAACAGTCTCTAGGGTTTATGGAAACCAAGATTTTAAACCCTAGTTCTTTGTATTTGACCTTTGGGAAAGGGGAAACTGATGGTAACTTGAATGATCACAACATGAGTGATGAAGATGAACCCAGTTTCATGGAAGATGTGAATGGTGAAACCTGCAGCCGATCGAAGGGGCGAAAGGGTAATTCGTCTTCTTCATCACCGTGGCAGCGGATGAAATGGTCGGATAGCAGAGTTAGGCTTTTGATTCAGGCGGTGGCTTGTGTCGGAGATGACGATGGTGCCATTGATGTTGGTGGTGGTGGTGGTTCGAGCAGGAAGTGTTTGCAGAAGAAAGGGAAATGGAAAACTGTATCAAAGATCATGGTGTCAAAAGGGTGTCAGGTTTCACCACAACAGTGTGAAGATAAGTTTAATGATTTGAACAAACGATACAAGCGTTTAAACGATATTCTTGGACGAGGGGTTTCTTGCAGAGTGGTGGAGAACCCATCTTTGATGGAGTCTATGCCGCGGTTATCTGCTAAAATGAAAGAAGATGTGAAGAAAATCTTGAACTCAAAGCATCTGTTTTATCCTGAAATGTGTGCGTACCATAACGGCCAAAGGATCCCAACTGTGCAGAACTTGATCTTTTGCAGGCTCGTGAGGTGCCCGTTGCTGGTCTTGAAAACAACGATGAACATGAGAATCATAGTGATGATGACAGTGATGATGATGATGATTTGGGTCATGAAGATGATGATGATCATGAGAATCATGTAATGGGTCAAAACAGTTTTCATGATGAGATGAATGAGTTCTTTGAGGATCCTAACTCGAAGCTGCAAAAGAAAGAGTGGGTCAAGAAACGAATGCTGCAGTTACATGAACAGCGATTTTGGATTGAAACTGAAGCTTTTGAGATGGAGAAAAGGCGGTTTAAATGGCAAAGATTTTGCGACAGGAAAGACAGAGAGCTCGAGGTTCAAGATTGGAGAACGAGAGGATGATGCTCGAGAATGAGCGTATAGTGTTACAACTGAAGCATACGAATCCGGTTGTCATTGTCGACTCTGATTAGATATTGGATCTTTGATTTTGATTTATGATGTGCATATGAATTATGTACTGCCTAAAGTTTGCATTTTTTGTTATCTTTGTTGTAAATTCCTTACTGATTTCCAGGTTTTGTAGTCATTCGTAAGTTGTGATATAGTTACACGATATTAAAGTCTAGAGCTTATAAAATGTGTGGTTGGATAACAGGTCAAAATCAGTTGGTTCAGTGGACGGGAAATGTACTTTTTAAGCTATATGTGTGTACATTTTGTTTGCTTATACTAATAATAATTTAAGTTTGTTTTGGGTTCTTTTATCATTTTCTTTTCATTATTGTAATTAGAGAAAACTATAATATTTTCTCGGGATGTACCCATGTTTAATAAAATGTCCCATTGTAAATTATCAATAAAGAGAAGGATTCATAAAAAAATCAAAAACATAATTATATGGTTTTCTTGTAAACCATTTACTATCAATTATTATATTCATCATTTAAATATGTATTTTTAAAAAATTAGGACGGTACAAATTTTACTTTTGTTATTAATACAATTTACACTTATACAATGATCATAGATTTACAGACCATTTCGTTTAAGAAACATATATTGCATCACTTCACTTTTGTTAGTTATCACTATATGTGTAAAAAAGTTGAAGAACAAATGTAATTCATAATGATTATGGGAGTGAAAGCGTCAAATATAGGTAAAAGTCATAAATGTTATTGCTTATCTTAAAAGTATGAGTTATCATTGGTTAATTATTCATAATCTATGTTTTGGTGTAAAATACGTTTAAATTGGAATTGCAAGTTATAATACACACGTCGTTGATGCACAAACGTCGTCAAAGCTTATTCGGGATTTTGATTTTGCTATAGTTTTTTATTTTCTTCCTCCAAAATGTAAAATGTGATTTTTACAATATCTAAAAGTTCATACGTGTTTATTTTCATCAATATTAATATTTTTAACCATTTCATTTATTATGTTGCGGGGTGCCTACTTTTATCAAAATCTTGACATGAACATTTTAACAATTCCCTTTTCTTCACTATCCCCACCCTAACACAAGATTACAACAACTTCGTTTTCGTATAAAGTTTCGAATGTCATCAACAACTTGCTTGTTTTGTTTTTGTTACATTCAACACACTAAGTTCACAAAAACATTTAAACGGTTAGTTTTTTAACAGTTTCACGTCCTATCAAGTTAATAGTCTCTCAACAAGTATACATATAACATACCTCCAACCTGCAAAAACAAACAGAAAACACATCAAACACACACACAAGAAGAAAATGGAAGCACAAGGCGCACAACAACCATGGATGATGACCGCACAACCACAACCACCGTACGCCTACGGTGCACCACCGCCACCGCCTCCGTCGCAGCCCTACCACCAGCCGACCTCTCACGAAGAAATCCGTACCCTATGGATCGGCGATTTGCCCTATTGGGCCGATGAATCATACCTTCACTCATGGTTCGCCGCCACCAATGAGGTCCTCAATTCACAATAATATTATTCACCTCTGCAACACACACACACACCGTTTATGAATTACTGCTTATGTTTATCATTTATGTCTGTTAGGAGTTATGACCTCTAGGGTTTCATAATAACTACTGTAGATTGATAGTTGGTTGGGTAGGTATCAGTTTTCGATTTGAAGGAATTAGGTTAATATCGAACGTACTGAGCATTCAGACAATTGGAATTGTGAAAATTATGGATCCAAACTTTGTTGAGAGTAAGTGTAATCATTGAGGAGAGCTCGAGTATGATATTTGTAATGCATTTTCACTCACTTGTATAGGAAAGACCCACCACCAACTACCCCTCCCAGACCCTGCTCTTGAGTGGGATTTAATGGGCATGTTTGTTTGTTTGTTTGTTTACACTCACTTGTATAATTTACGATTTACGAATTCCTGCTTATGTCAACCGCGAATAGCGGTAAATAGTGACAATATGCATCGAATGGCGGTAAATAGCAACCGCTATTTTGTGTTTAGCAATAAGGTAGTAGAAAATTTAAGAAATGTTTTACATTTAATAAACTAACATGTATAGCGATAAAGTAGTTGAAAATACAAGCAAAGACCAGCAAAATAGCTAAAATGCTCTATTTGGGTTGATTTTATATTTATAAAAAATAATAATAGGTATAAAAAAATGCTACAGGTTGCTATTTGGTCGCAAAACGCATACAGCGGGAACATAGCTATACGCTATGTAGCACACTATAGCGGGCGCGAGCCGCTATTGACAACAGAAGGTCTGTCATGGTCTTTAGGGTTTCATGATTAGCCTTGTTAATTGATAATTGTTTGTGTACTTGTACTGAAAACCGTATTAGGTTAGAATTTGAATGAATTAGGAGAGAATTTGAAGGAATTAGGTTTGAAATCAAACATACCTGTTTTGAGGGAGCATCAGACAATAGCAAATTTGAAAATTATGGATCCAAACTTTTGTTAATTTTCTTTTGAAAGAAAGTTTAATCATTGTGGGGAGCTGTTTGTTCTTGATTATGACATGTATGATACATTTGCAGGTGCTTTCGATAAAGGTGATTCGTAACAAAGCAACAGGGCTTCCAGAAGGTTATGGGTTTGTGGAGTTTGCTTCACATGCTACAGCTGAAACTGTTCTTCAAACGTACAATGGAACGCAAGTTCCAGGAACCGAGTTAAATTTTAGGTTGAATTGGGCGTCTTCAGGGATTGGAGAAAGGCGACCTGATGCTGGTCCTGACCATTCTATTTTTGTAGGTGATTTAGCACCTGATGTTACTGATCATTTGTTGCTAGAGACTTTTAGGACTCAGTATCCATCTGTTAGAGGGGCAAAAGTTGTGACGGATGCAAACACGGGTCGATCGAAGGGATACGTTTTGTTAAATTTGCAGATGAGATGGAAAGAAACCGTGCAATGACGGAGATGAATGGGATTTATTGCTCAACTAGACCCATGCGAATTAGTGCAGCAACACCAAAGAAGCCCACAGTATTTCCACAGCAATATGTTGCAACGAAAGGTATTGTATACTTGTTTGAATGTATTTTATTGTAGCATGAATAATGTTTTTTAAAGAAAGAGGATCAGTTGTCTATGTAAGCATGTGACATTGGGACTGAAGTAAATGTGTGTGTTGAATAATGTTTTTTAAAGAAAGAGGATCAGTTGTCTATGTAAGCATGTGACATGGGACTGAAGTAAATGTGTGTGTTTAACTGTTTATTAATACATAAATTGGGCTACTCCCATGAACGTTGTTGATTTTCTCGTTATATTTTGGATCTATAATGTGCTAAATAAGTTGCTTTATAACTTTATGATGATTTACTTGGCTATTTGAAGTCACAATAGTTTATTTTAATTTTTTAAATGTTTATAAAAAAATTTTGATCATCTAATTATCTTAGGAAGAACTAAAAATACTCAGGAAAAACTAACATTACTAATTAACACCATCTTTTATCTATTTTACAGCCTCTTTTTATTGTTAATAATGCTAGTAAGAAAAAATAAAAAGATCATTGTTGAACTCATATATGATTAGTTTTTTTAACTGTTAAGTGATTTATAAAATACATCTTGATAGTTGATTAAACAATATTTTTGGTCACTTTATTTACTAGTATAAGTAATAAACAGAATGTACTGCTTGCTGTATGACTTTGGCCATCCAATATTACATAATAAGTTTCAAAACATGCATAGAAACACTTTAGTGGATGCTAACTCTGCAAATTTAGTTGAAGGTGATGATTAATACCCACTTGTATTGTTGTATTCTTTTGCAGGGTTATATCCAGCTGCAGTTTCTACTATTCCTGTGGACACTGATTTAACCAACACTACTGTAAGTTGGGTACATTGAATTATAGTTTTGCATCCATATTTGCCACTTACTTTCATTCTTCTTTTGTATTGCAGGTTTATATTGGCAATCTTGACGCTGCTGTTACAGAGGAAGAATTGAGGCAGATTTTCTTGCAGTTTGGGGAAATAGTATATGTGAAGATCCCTGCAGCCAAGGGATGCGGGTTGTACAGTATACAACTAGGTCAGTCTTCAATGTCTGAAAAGCTGTTGTCTATTATTTGTCGACTGATTTACTTGTGAATAAGTCGAATCGGGTTTTTTTATCTGCAACGGTTCAAATTAAAATGTTTTAGAAGATACGGGTTTATTTGGTGTAAAGTTAGCCAAACATCAGAAATCATTTTATTTGAAAATTTTAATATTATTGAAGTTATAATTGTTTCTAGTGATATATTAGTCAAAAAGAAATTTGAACTATAAATGTTGCCAACACTAGAAAGTTACAGTTTTAACCCGTGACCTAAGCCACCCATTTTTTACATCTAACAGCAATCCATCATAACCAGTTAAAATTACTTTTCTGGGATGGTGAGAAGTTGTCCCTTTATGTATAGGAAACTGTCTCTATATAATCTATAATAAGATGATATTTGTTTTGTTTCCATGTTGGTGATTGTGTGCTATTCAGGACAGCTGCTGAAGAAGCAATTCAAAGGATGCATGGAAGCCAGATTGGTCAACTTGTTGTCCACCTTTCTTGGGGCAAAAGCAAGCAGGTAAGGTTTTACTTTTGGCTGTTTTCTTACACAAAGTTTATATGGTATGCTTCATATTGCATGTTGGTAGAAGGTTCATAGCGGTCTACAAAACCTATAGTTTCAAAGCATAATGTCACTACCCAAATGTATCAAAGTTGTTTTCTGGATTTATACTGTAGGACCCATCTGGAATGTGGGCCCCACAAGCCGATCCAATTCAATGGAGCAGTGCATACTATGGTTATGGACAAGGTTATGATGCTTATGCTTATGGAGCAACTCAAGATCCATCATTATATGCATATGGTGCATATGGTGGTTATATGCAATATCCTCAACAGGCAAGCTAATTTACATATTGTTTTTGTATTTCGTTTTTCCTTTATTATTATTATTTTTAACATAAAATAAGTTTAAAACTCTAATATAACTTAACAGATCTATATCGGGTTCTTTAATTATATAGCTGTTCACTGGTATATGATATAATAATTATTATATTTGGTTGATTTCAGGGTGAAGGTGAACATGATATCGGAGCAGCGGCAAGTGTTGCACCACCTGTGGAACACAGGGAGGAAATATACGATCCCTTGGCCACACCAGATGTTGACAAGTAAGTTTCCCATTCTAATCCTTGTTATTTTTGTATTATATATTGAGAAAAATATCGAAAGTGCTGTACCTATATATCCTTGTCAGAAAAATCAATCATTATTATATTATATTTTGAGGAATCACGAAAGTAGCCATTTCTTAGAGTGTTGTACCGAAATATCATTGTCTTAAAAATCACTCATTTAGCTGTTATCTACTTTTGCTCAGCGCATCAGACTTTTTCTCATCATTTATGACAAGCTAATGTGATACAAGACACCATATCATGCATAGATTCATGTATGTATTGTACATCACATGTTGATTCGCTTATGTATTTTTATTGTTATTCACATAGTATATGAATGAAAATATTTAGGGTTTAGACTAGTAAACCGTAAAAGTAGACGTACACCTAAAGACTTGCCTATCTTATGAGTGTGTGTGTGAAAATGTTTTGACATGACCATAAAGGCATATAACACTCAGAAATATGGCTACTTTCTATTATTTTCTTTCATTATCATTTTTAAATCATATTTCTAATGGTATTTGACACCTAATTATTTACAGAAACATAACAAAAATCTGACAAAAAAATAACAGAGTTAAAGATATATTTTTGCATGGATTTCCATAATAACAGTGGTGGTAATATTTGCAGGTTAAATTCTGCCTATCTTGCTACACACGCAAGCGCAATCTTGGGCCGTCCTATGTGGCAAAAAACTTCATCATTCTCGCTACACACCTAGCTACAATCTTGTTCAATGAAAGCAAATCCAAGCTAGTGCACAAGAGTTTGACGGTTGTAGAAGCTACCCTTAATGGCAATGGGCTGATGATGGGTAACTCTTTTTTTAGATTACCAAACTATCTAATGTAGAACTTTTAAATTCCTTAAATCAAAATCGAGTTATATTGCATCATCAAACCTAATTTTATGTTCGGGTTTGAGTCGATATGCATGCAGCGTGATCCCAAAGGTTGAAGGTGTTAGTCATTTGTGGTTAGACTTCACAAAGTTTAAGTAGCGATAGAGCAGCGTTCTCAAAAGCAGGGATCGGGGGGATTATCTCCTAACCTGCGGAATAACTTAAACATTCGGGACGGATATTCGGGCATGGGACTGATTTTAGACTGCTACTCGAAATTTTACAAGTTGGAGACATGTATGTGTTTAAGTGATACCTGATTAATCACTCGGCCTAGTTTACCCAAAAATATATTAATATTTAATATATGGTTTATCAACGAGTACTTTTTAACTACATAAAATCATAAACCTATAAAGGATATGTATGGAAACAGTTACTTCTTTAATATATATCAAATTTTAATATGGAAATAATTTAGAACTTAAATTATATCAATTTTTAATATGAAAACTATTTGAAATATTAATTATGGTAACTGTTGATTGTTTTTAAAAAAAATTAACAAATGCATTTTTTAAATTAAAAATCATATTTTTCAAAATTACATGCAATCATAATTTAATAAATTTATGCGGGAAAACTCAATTGAGAAGTTTTTCATTGATTGTTACGTGTTTTTAGAAATTCTTGTTGATTGTCACGTGTCTTTAGAAAACGTTGTCTTATTAGAGTTGATAGATAAAATACTTTACAAATTTAATCAATTTGCATCAATTGCAAAAGCAATATCATTTCAGGATGAGGTTGGAAAGCTATTCACTATATCACCCCTCCTCTTGAGGTTTTTAAAACCTCAACTATAAACTTAACAAGGGTTTATTATATATCACGAGTTTTTTTTATTAATTCATGATATTTAATGGCTAACAATTTAAGATTTTCAAAGTAAAATCGATATGTTTAGAGAAATGTTCCTACCCCTGAAAGAAAAATTATACAAATATTTTTTGAAGTACCTCATGATTTAGTTGAATGTTACGGGAGTTGAAACTATAATTGATGAAATAATATCTTATTTGAGTATGTACGAAGATGAAAGAAAATTTTACAACAAATACAAAACGTTTTATATTCTACCATTGTCTTCAAACTATGTATAAGTTAATTTAATGAGGCATAGTCCCAACACAAATATATACGAGTCATTGGCATCAGATCAAGTTGTGGTAGCTTGAATAGGAACCTGATGTTTAGTTTACACAATATGTTGTGGAATAAGACGGCTACACGACAAAGTAACACCTCAGTTAGACATGGGCAAACCGGGTTTTGGGCCGGACCCGGAACCGGGTTCAAACCGGGTTCGGTCCGGCCGGTTTTTTTTGGAACCGGGTATGGGTGAACCCGGGTTCGGGTACGGGTCGGGTTGGGCAAACTTAAAACCCTACCCGGCCTATCCGGTTAGGGTCGGGTCCAGAACTGGGTACAACCGGGGTTTTTTTTTAATTGCTATTAATATTAATATTAATATTATTAGTATTATTATTATTATTATGATTGCTATTACTATTATTATTATTATTACAGTTATTATTATTATTATTATTATTATTATTATTATTATATTATAACATCATTAAAAAGCATCTATAACTCATTAATTTATTATTTATTTTATAAAATAACTTAAAAAATACATTAACCAATCAATAACTAATCGACTATTTTATTCGAGAGGCTTTTCATCAAATGTTAATTCTTCGTCGGATATACCAGAAGATACTCCTTCTTCTACCTCTTCATCGTGTACTTTACATTCGATTGCAATTTCGTCTTCAAGATTTGTTTTGTCTTGTATACGATCCATCGCTTTTAAGTGGTCTTTTAAACAAATGCACATATCCACCGCTTCCGGAGTTAATCTTATTCTCCGTAATGATAATACCCTGCCACTAAGAGAAAATGCAGACTCCAAAGCTACTGTAGAAGCTTGGACGCTTAGTAAATCACGGGCCATAGCGGAAAGAATTGGAAATTGGGATTCCTTTCGTTTCCACCAAGCCAAAATATCAAATGCATGATAATCTTGAGTACTCATAGTTGAAATAAAATTCGTCGTACTATATATACCAAGTTCGCTTGTTGGGGCGTTACCCATTTGACGTTTAGCCGTCACATCCCGAACAACATTCAACATAGTCATAACGGGGTCTTTAAACGAGATACTAGCACTTGTGGTTGATTCTCTTTGCGTAGTTATATTTACGTTAGGTCCATATTTATTTAAATATAAATTATAAATAATTTTCAAACTTTTATTAAAAACTTTTTTTGCCTCGGTTGAAAAATTGGGGTCTTCGTCATGTATATCCAAATTGTTATTTATCTCGTCTATTAAACATTCTACCCCCCGCAACATTTAAAAAAGGATTTAAAGCAGCGGCACAAGTAAAAACGGGTGGTAACTCAAGAAAATATTTTTTAAACTTGTCTTTCATTGGTTCTATCATTTCTCTAAACATACTATTTTTATTTTAAAAATTTTTAAAATTCAAAGCTATGAAATATAATTCTTGAAGCACCGAATAACTAGTGGGATAACAAACTCCCGATAATTTTGTAGTTGAGTTTTTAAACACATCAAGAAATTCGGATAAATGTTCAATATTTTTCCAACCCAAATCCGGAAACAGGTCGGCTTCGCAATTATCCAAAAGACTATTATGAAAAGCTTTTAAAGTGCCTTTTTGTTTTAAGCACAATCAAACATATGACAAGTCGAATTCCACCTAGTAGGTACATTCCAATTAGGCCCTAAAAATCTAGATTTTGTATCTTTACAAAGTTGTTTATAATCTTGATATCTTTTTCTACTTTTTTTAAAAACGTCGTGTAACATAAATCGAAAAGCTTTTATAAATCTATCAACAAATGGTACGGATAGATCATCTTGTACTACTAAATTAATAATATGTGCAACACAACGAGTATGAAAAAAATCACCGTTTGCAATCGGAAGATATTTTAATTTTAATTTTTCAACCGCGGTTGTGTTGTTGGAAGCATTATCAAATGCCATTGAAAATATTTTATTTTGTAAATTAAAAGTAGTTATTACATTATCCAAAAAGTAAAATAAATACTCTCCGGTGTGTGGATACGGAAATATATCAAATGCAATCGTACGTTTCATCATTTGCCATGAATTGAGATCTACCCAATGAGCGGTGACGCAAAGGTACGATTCGGGCAAACTGTGTGGCGCCGACCAAACGTCACTAGTTAAGTTTACACCGGTATTTAAATTTTCAAATAATATAATTAAATCATTTTTTGCTTGCTTCCACATTTTAAACAATAACGTCTGAGTGTAGTACGACTTACGTGAGTGTAACGAGGTTGAAGCGTCTCTCGAATTAAGTTGGTTAACCGAGGGTTGTCGAAGTGATTGAAAGGCAAAGCTTCTTGAATCACGAACTTTGCCATTCGATCTCGAACCTCATTAACGTTGTAATTAAAGATTCCACCGTCTCCACTCAATTGTGTTTGTTGTGAATCCGGATTACTTTTCAACGACTTACAAAACTTCTTGGTAATGTGTTTGTTTAAAGTCGTGTTAGAATCTTTAGCAAGTAAAGCTCCACAAAACTTGCAACGAGCCTTTACAGATCCGTCACTCAACTCAACCATATCCCAATTGCACCAAACATCCATGTTACGATTGTGTGGAAGAACACGAACGACGGTTGGAGAGTTCGATGAACCTTGACCAACGGAAGATTGAGAGTGAGCCATATTGAGATTTGAGAATAACGAGAGTAAACGAGAGTATTGTTTGCGTTTTTTGTGTATGTTTTTTTGTGTTTGAAGCTTGGGTACCTTACCATATCAACCCACACCTATTTATACTTATTTTAGAGGCAAAAACAACAAAAAAAAACGGTCAAATTTCGTCCCCAACGGCTATATAGCCATTAAAAACGGCTAGAAAAAAAAACGATCGAAATCGGGCCCAACCCGGGTTCAACCGGTTCGGGTCCGGTTCCGGGTCGGGTCCGGTTCCTATGATTTCCAAACACCCCAAACCGGGTTGAAACCGCCGGTTTTTTCTGGGTACGAACCGGGTACACCCGTATCGAGTTGTACCCGGACCCGGGTCCGGTTCGGGTACACCAGGCCGAGTCCGTACCCCGTTTTTATGTGCATGTCTACCTCAAGTAGCGATCTAGAAAGGTATAGCGAAACAAATGCAATATTCACTATGACAACCAATGACTTTGAAAAGTTTGATATCTTGGTTTGGTGGAAAGAAAATAAAATTAGTTGTTTTGACCCATGATTTACTAAAGGTCAAGGTCTAAGCAATGTTGTTAAGACCGGATCGGATCGGCCGGTTTGGCCGGGATTCGGTGGCTGGTCCGGTCCGGTGTTAAACCATAAATTAAAAGCAAAAAGCCAAAAACCAGCTTCACGTGGACCTGGTTTATTTCGAACGGCATTCGTGTCTGCATGTCGTGCGTGGGCGACCTAAATTTTTCAGCTAGAAACCCATTTTTGCACCCCCTGCGCGCGGGTAGGTCATGGTGTAAAAAGTATCATAAAGACATTCAATACCTTTCACCTTGTTATCACATATAAACACATAATGTTTTATTTGTCACACCAATGTGGGACAAGGGTGTTAGAGACTCCTTTTCACACCCTTATTTCCAACAAATATTTAATTACATATTTACATATATAAATATAATAGTTAAATCCGGTCCAACCGGTCCGACCACCAAACCAGTAAGGCGTCCGTTTGACGTCCGATCCGGTTCTGAAAACATTGGGTCTAAGCATGTATGATAATTTCAATATTTTTAAATAACCACGCGTATGAAAAAGCTTTAAGTTGAATAACCATCTGTTTTTACTTTAACCGACATTTGTAAACAACAGGTTGAAAATTAAAAAAGTTGAATTTATGTTGCTTATTTAATATATTTGCTTTTTAGATGATTTATTTTAATTTTTTATATTCAAACCGGGTTTGAGACGAACCTATTTCATACCAAAGTTAATTAACTGGTTAATCCGTTAATGTTTCATCTCTTTTCAAATTAGTTCGTGAATCATCTCATCTCAAGAGCTGGTTTTTAATACATTCACCACAAACAAAAGTATTTCTTGATCTCAAACTTGTTTGTGCACCTTTACTATTCTTGTTCTCTGACTGTGCACGTGAATATATATATATATATATATATATATATACTAATATGTATTGTATATTTTGTAGTTTGTATTTTTTTTAATCTGTATAGCATCGCAATATTGCAAATAATGATAAAGATGTAACAAAAGACTAATCAGTTTGATATCTTGGTTTGGTGAAAAGAAAATAATCTTAGTTGCTTTGACCCATGATTTACGAAAGGTCTAAGCATGTATGATAATTTCAACATTTTTAAATAATCACGCGTATGAAAAAGCTTTAAGTTGAATAACCATATGTTCTTACTTTAGCCGACATTTGTAAACAACGGGTTGAAAATAAAAAAAAGTTGAATTTATGTTGCTTATTTAATATATTTACTTTTTAGATGATTTATTTTAATTTATTATATTCAAACCGGGTTTGAAATGAACCTATTTCATACCAAGTTAATTAATTGGTTCATCCATTAATGTTTCATCTCTTTTCAAATCAGTTCCTGAATCATCTCATCTCAAGAGTTGGTTTTTGATACATACACCACAAACCAAAGTAGTTCTTGGTCTCAAACTTTTTTGTGCACCTCTACTATTCTTGTTCTCTGATTGTGCATGTGAATATATATATATATATACTAATTTGTATTGTATATTTTATAGTTTATATTTTTTTTAATCTTTATAGCATCATAGTATTGCAAATAATGATAAAGACGTAACAAAAGACTAATCAGTTGATATATTGGTTTGATGGAAAGAAAATAAATCTTAGTTGCTTTAACCCATGATTTACGAAAGGTCTAAGCATGTATGATAATTTCAACATTTTTAAATAATCACGCATATGAAAAAGCTTTAAGTTGAATAACCATATGTTCTTACTTTAGCCGATATTTGTAAGCAACGAGTTGAAATTTAAAAAAGTTGAATTTATGTTGCTTATTTAATATATTTACTTTTTAGATGATTTATTTTACTTTCTTATATTCAAACCGGGTTTGAAACAAACCTATTTCATACCAAGCTTAATTAATTGGTTCTTCAGTTAACGTTTCATCTCTCTTCAAACCAGTTCTTAAATAATCTCCTCTCAAGAACCGGTTTTTAATACATTCACCACAAACCAAAGCAATTCTCCAGTGGGTTTTGTTACTTAAATATTGAATCGTTTTGGTTTCAGTCAGATACTGAATCAAACAGCCAAGTTTCAGTCAGATGCATACCTAGTCAAAACTTCTAACTGGGTCAGCTTCTGACTCAGTCAAATCTTACGCAGTCAGTGTAATCAAACAACCCCTTATCCTTTTGCTACTTTGACCGAATCTCCTATCAATTTTGACCTAACCTCATCCTTTTGAGCAACTTGACGTCTTCAAATCCTATCTTCCTTGATGAATACAATAAATTCTCAACGGAACTCATGAATCAAAGGGGATGTCAAAAACGTGGAATCGTGTTTCAAATCGGTTGATTTATACCCATCAAACTCCATTCGTATCTCACTGAAACCATCACGTTTTGCTCCCATCTTGCTGCTTAAATATCACCTTCTCTTTGCTCTGGTTCGTGTGGCTGTGAGTGTTATAATCGGTTACCGGCCGCAACAACACCGCCCATTGTTGGGTTCTTTCTTAATTATATTTATATATCTAGTTAAATATAAGTAATTTATATATATATATATATATATTATAGTTAGATTATAAAACTTAACTATATTTATATATCCAACACACTAATTTATGATTTAACATCCCGTTTTACCCATTAAAATAAATAAAAAATAAATCAAAAACCGGTCCGAACCGGTCCGGTTTCCAGGTCCGACCACCGTTTCGACACCTCAAAAACGATTCGTGGGGAACTAGACCGGCCACCGGACTAACCGCGGTCGGACCGGCCGGTCCGATCCGGTCGCAAAAACAATGTTTATTTCGGAATCGTCGACAAACTGCTCTATGTTTTTTTATAAATAAGAAAAAAGGTGGTCTTTGGTCTAAAGGTGTTTGGTATTAGCATTTGTAAAAAGATCTCAAAATTAAAGTATGAATATTTTTATCTCACAATTGAATTGTACCGTGAAATGGACACACACACTTGTATATATATACTTGAATATATAAAAGATGGATGGATCTGGGTAAAACAAATATAGCTAGAATTCTTAATTTTAACATGTTGTGCTCCATACACATGCATAAATATAATAATGATTTTTGTAGAATTATTTTGTTAAGAAACTATTATATTTTATTTACATTACGCTTGACATAAGACTATTAATGACTTCCTTTTCAAAAGACCAGATTAAACACGTATTATGGATTACTAAAGTGTTATAAATATTCATATATATAACAATTAATACAAGTAAATGGTTTTGTTAAAAACATTCCTAATTTTCGCCGGAAGCCTAATAAGTCCATAAGCCTAACCTATTCTACAATTAAATGGTAGATTTGCATACTTGTTGAGCACAACTTGGTTTTGCTTTGCGTTTGCATATTTGGCTAAGGTACGTATTCTTGATTTCTTGTCTCATATTTGATTCCCGTTTATCTCTAGTTTTGATTTCTGTCATACGTACTTAGTTTGTTTTTGATTCTGTTATAAGTAGTTAGACTACTTTATATTTTTGAAATCTGTAAGCCGAGCTCTCCCTATCGTGGGGGTGACCAAGACGCGTTATTGTAGCATCAATAACGGGGCACTAACCGTGACGGTGAGCTAAGATCACGACGTCTCTAAAGAGGACTCTGAATTTATATTAGCCGTCCTGTTATATTTTTATTTTCTCAGAGGCATATAGATCAATACTAGGTTAGTCCTGTATTTCTTGATGGATGGTTGCACACCACTCCATTTAGAACTCTAGTGAATGGTTTGTATATCTGCTCATACTCCATTTCACATTGGTTCACAAGCTCGTTACATGTGTTCTCTTTGTTCAGATATTATCTGATATGATTATTAGCTCGGGTTATGTTCTATTTGATATATATATTATGTTATTTTATTATCTGTTATCATCATATTTGTTTATTTTTGTTATCTGCTATTCCGTTCACTAAGCGTTATGCTCAGGCGTGCTTTTGTTTTCATGCACGTCAGGTCAGCAGGATCATCTGGGCAGAGAGCGAAGAGTGGAAATTTGGTTGAAGAAGATTTCTATTTATTTTTGATGTAACAGACTTTGACTAGTTTTTAGACTGTTATTTTGTCTTCTAGAATTTGGACTTATAATCTTTGTTAACTATGGAATAGTGCTTTGGATTTTGATT
Organism: Flaveria trinervia; assembly: GCA_025506515.1. Classification (NCBI taxonomy): domain Eukaryota; kingdom Viridiplantae; phylum Streptophyta; class Magnoliopsida; order Asterales; family Asteraceae; genus Flaveria; species Flaveria trinervia. The sequence continues at coordinate 120,707,174 of CM046442.1, read as the reverse complement.
ATTGTGATAGTGATATGTCAATCTTCTCAGGTTGGGGTGTTACAATCACAGTATTGCAAATAATGATAAAAGACGTAACAAAAGACTAATCAGTTTGATATCTTGGTTTGGTGGAAAGAAAATAAATCTTAGTTGCTTTGACCTATGATTTACTAAACGTCTAAGAATGTATGATAATCTTAACATTTTTAAATAATCACGCCTATGAAAAAGCTTTAAAGTTGAATAACCATTTGTTTTTTACTTTAGCCGACACTTTTAAACAACGGGTAGAAAATGAAAAAGTTGAATTTCATGTTGCTTATTTAATATATTTACTTTTTAGATGATTTATTTTAATTTTTTTATTCAAACCCGGTTTGAACGGACCTATTTCATATCAAATTAATTAATTGGTTCACCAGTTAATGATTCATCTATCTTCAAACCAGTTCCTGAATCAAATCGTCTCCTCTCAAGAGCCGGTTTTTAATACATTCACCACAAGCCAAGAGGTTCTTGGTTCCAAACCGGTTTGTGCATCTCTACTATTCTTGTTCTCTGAGTGTACACGTGAATATATAATAATCTGTAGTGTATATTTTGTAGTTTGTATTTTTAATCTTTATAGGATCAGAGTATTATAATTGTAAATAATGATAAAAGACGTAACAAAAGAAATCAGTTTTAGAATATACAAACATTAAACAATTTGTCATTGATATCAGTGTTTTAAGCCGATAAATATTGTTTTACTAAAAGTTTTTATCTTTTTTTTAAAATATACCTCAATAGGTTATATATTTTTAGAAATTGCTCATTCGTTTCGTATTTAATATTATTGATATTGATAAAGACGGTTTATTAAGTTTGTACGTAATGAATATTTCTATTGTAGTTTAGAAATTAATGTATGTTTAAATCTTAAATATATATTCTTTTCATTCTCTCTCATTAAAGGTAAAATCATTAAAATATATTACAATGTACGAAGTAATTAAATTGTAGTGCATATACAATCCCTTTCTGGTACAACTTACGTAAGAAATACATTTCTTTGTATAACAATAAAATAAAAGTTTACGTTAATGTTTTTATTAGAAATGTATTTTAAAAGACCTAATTTGCATTGTTTATGATTACATTATTAGAGATGTTAATAGGAAGAGTATCGCTAATTTTAGTCCCACACCTGGTTCCGTATCTCACACCGACTTCATAACCAGTGACGAGCTAAATTTTTTTTTATGGGTACACAAATAGGACGATAGCATAATTTTAAGGGAGACATTTGGAATTTTCACATACATATAACGCTAATTTTTTACGGGGGCGTGGTTTCCCCCGCTCTAAAACCTAGGCATGCCCTTGCCCATATCCATTACGTATAGAACTGTCAAAGATACTCATTAGTTTGTAAAAGTTTCCTGTTAGGATTTTCAAATGTGTTTTTTTATATATAATTTTTCATATAACTTTATTATCTATACTAGTTGAAAATATAAAAACTAAAATCAATGGACTATTAGATTACTCTATTGCCTACAGGAAAAAAATATACAAATAAAAACAAAAGAAGATGTTTAAGGTTAAGGTTTGTTTTAATGTACATTATAACTTTTGAGAACATATATGGAATTAAAAATTTTCTTTTCGCAAGTTTAACTAAAATTATTACTAGCGTTAAGGAGGAACATCTATACAAGGGACATACATGTGATATAATCCATTATTTATTGTTATGATATGACCACACATGTGACTTAATCCATTACTTATTGTTATGAGACATAAGGATTTATTATGATAAAGAAACACCATTTAAAATTAAACCAACCACTTCTATTTAATATCAACTTACGAATCGAAAAAAAATGAGAATAGTTTAAAAACCGAATTGAATTAATATCATGTTTTTAATTTCAAGAAATTCAAACTAGTTACGCCTAGGAAAGCTAATTCATATATGCATTCTATGGATTTCTTACTTTAAAATCTCATTAAGCATTTAGCCAATTGTAAAACCGAGAGAAACTTGAAATCCGAACCGATTAACATTTTTATTTATAATTTGTTAAAGTCCTTTTTTTAGTTTAAATTTGAAACCAAAATCCAAAACAGGACTGAATTCTAAAGTTTGTTTTTGGTATGATTTTGATCATCTTAAATTTAACTCAATTTGGTTTTCGGTTTGGGCAGAAAAATAATTAAAACCTAAAATGGACCGAGAAACCCGAGAAATTCAAAACCTGAACCGATCAAAGTAGACCTAATCGTTTGGAATGATGAATTGGGAAAGAGACTTGATGCAAAATAATTGGGGATAAGAGGATGTGGGGCTAGTATTTATCATCCAACAAGATGTGTATCTTATGTTGGTAGCTTAAAATCAATGGTTGCTTTCCTGTCACATGATCTATGGACTTTCATTGGAAACATAGTGAAATATGGTTTATGAAAGTAAGTATATAAAAGTGTGCTTTTGGAATTATTTATTATTTATAATATAATAATATCACAATTTGTAAATTAAAATTATATGAAAGCTATATGATAGCTAATCCATTTTAACTTATAATAAGTAACATGCTATTTATGTTTCATTATTTTCATTCGATACTCCAAGGGAAAATAATATAATTAGATTCTTTAATAAATTATGAATGAATGTACAAAAAATACAAAACACTAAATTAAAATTAGAACTTCAAAAAATACAGATGTTTAATACAAAATTAATAACATGCGACAGCCCACATAATAAATCTATACCAATTGATTTAATTTAATTTATTTTCTCATATTTCTTGTTATCTTTTACGTATTATGTAGACTTACATTACTTTGTCTTATAGAGCTGGAGATACAAGATCAAAAGAGTGGAAATTTGGGGTTAAATTTGGTTTCTTTTATTATATAAATCATATTGGTATTTCCCTTGTAAATTGGGGCCGCTATTGGTTTTCGCGACCGGATCGGACCGGCTGGTCCGACCGTTCAACCGGGGATCGGTCTGGTGGTCGGTCTGGTGGTCGGTCCGGTTCGTTACGATTCGTTTTTTAGGGGTCGAACCGGTTCGGACCGTTTTTTGATTTTTTTTATTTTAATGGGTAAAAACAGGATGTTAAACCATAAATTAATGTGTTTGATATACAAATATAGTTAAGTTATATATATAACTATAATATATATATATATAAATTATATATAAATTACTTATATTTAACTACATATATAAATATAATTAAAATATAGTTAAATCCGATCCGACCACCAAACCAATAAAACGTCCAGTTCAACGTTCGATCCGGTTCTGAAAACGTTGCGTTTCCTTCTGACATGTGCACAAACTCACAAGTTAAAATATAAGTTTGAAATTTGACTTTTTCTTATTTAGATTATTTTATATGTTTTTTCTTTTTTTATTTTCTACAATTACACATTCACAATAAAGAATAAGCTGTTGTATGACACCTCAATTTTATGCTTCGTTTCTTTCTATAGTTTTTTGTTTAGTTTAATATATTTAATAAGATTATTTTATGAGATTTTTCTTTTTTATTCTCACACACGTAATCGCAGATAAACTGCTGTATAACACCTCAACATGTGCTTAGTTTATTTATGTTGTTTTTTGTTTAGTTTTATATATTTAAATGTTTATAAGTTCATTTTTTTATTTATATATGTTTATAAGGAGCTATGAAAATTTCCTTTTTATAAAAAATCCACCTATATTAAAATTTTATCTAATATTATTCTTCCGTTATTTCTATGTGAAGAGTTCTAAAACAAGGAGATATGATAAAGAGAAATCGTAACTTTGTATTAGTTAGGGATGAATATAAAAATTACACTTTTGGTAAACTCATAAAATTGTCTCCAAGCACGATCATTTCTCTCTAGTACATGTATCATTCCATATGTATTTATAAACTATCCAAACAATATCTTTAATCCTTAGGTCTAACCTTTTGATATTGACATCTCTTTTTCTAATAGTAGAAAATTTTTACACATCTTTTATCTACAAAATCATGTCACTTATTTGGTCCTCTTTACAAATAGATCACTTCTAACTCTCCATAAATTAAGATCCTAATTTAATCATTATACGTCTTTCCTATTCTTTTTATGCATAAACTAGTTGCTTGAAATCACACTCATTACAATCACGTCAACAAGATAAGAATCTTAAATCATCACCCATATTAATCAACCATGCGTTTTTAGTTATGTTAACCTCTTAGCATTATTTCATCATCATTAATTTCCTTTAAATGAATACATTCTAACCCGACTCGAATTTTATTCCTAACAACAATCCCAACATCCATCGCGAGCTCCAAAAATATTATTAGTTCTAAAAGGAAAAAATCCAAAAGAAAAGTAAATACAAACTTTACAAAAAGCAATATTAAAGATAGAATTTCCCAATTCCCATAACCACTAGTCTATATAACCAAGATAATGGCACCCATTTTCAAAGCACTACAAAATCATTATCTTTTCCGACCACTTTTCCGACCACTTCTCCGAGCAAAACTCACCGGAAAACCCAAATTTCGTCTTTTTCCGATCAACAAAACACCCATTATCTGTACTTACAATTTTATAATCCATTTCATTTGTCTCTATACACCTTCATCACTCACACCTATCACAATCTGCAGATAACGACACCACACCCGTGAATATCCCCTGTTTTGTAGCTATTTGTTCATTCATGTAATCACTAATCTTCATCAACAATCTCTCAATTTCTTAACTTAAAAGACATTATTGACTATCCCCCTTCTTGATTAAGCATTCACACACACTTCAATTTCAATCATTAGTTTGTGATTTCAATCATTTCATCGTCAATTTTGCTCCGGTGGTGACCGGAGTTCCGTTTTCGCTTATTCTTTGCGTTCACGGGACTCTATTGACTTTCACAACCCCTTGTCGTATTCGTTAGAGATTTTCTTGCTTATAAGAGTGGTTTTTCAACTCAATCTCAAATGGGTATTCACCAATTTCGAAATTGATTGATCAGAGGTGTGTATTGTGATCCAATCAGTATGAAAGTGTTCATCTTGATGAAGATGATTGCTGTTGTGATGTGGGTTCTGTTGGGTGATCTTGCTGTTGGTAAAGAATGCACCAACACTCCAACTGAGCTCTCATCTCACACTTTTCGATACGAATACTTGAATTCGAAGAACAAGAGTTTGAAGCAACATGTGTTGATGGATCATGGTCATGATCATGACCATTTGACTCCGACCGATGACTCTGCGTGGGCGAGCTTGCTACCGCGAAAAGTGTTGAAGCAAGAAGATGAATTTGGGTGGTTGATGATGTATAGGGAGATGAAGAACCCAAGGGGTGTGAAGAAGTCTAAGGTTGTGGGGAATTTGTTGAGTGAAGTTGGTTTAGGTGATGTGAGATTGGACCCTGAGTCTATTCATGGTCAAGCTCAACAAACCAATTTGGAGTACTTGTTGTTGTTGGATGTTGATAGTTTGGTTTGGAGCTTTAGGAAGACCGCCGGGCTGGCGACCCCTGGCTCCCCGTATGGCGGTTGGGAGTCGCCAGATCAAGAGCTTCGCGGTCATTTCGTAGGTTTGTGTTTTCTTGAACGCTACTTGATTCATTTTTTCACATGTGCATATCTGTTATACTGTATTATGTATTATTGATCATCTGTATATAAGAATATGAAAGAATCATTAAGGAAATTTGATCAAAACTTATGTATGGTATAGGGAATTACAATAACTATAACTAATACATTAAGTCTAATAGTCCCTTGTAGTTATAGTTAGAGCAAAAGGAAATTGTATGATAAGAAAATATGGCTAGAATCTTAAAAAGCTGTGATATCATATAAAATAATGAAAACACATAAGATATTGTGTATTATAAATTAACAATATATAGGAATATAGTAAGAATAATTTCAAGGAAACCTTATTAAAACATGTCTCTTAGTTATGGTAGAGTACTTACAGTAAACTCTAACTGATATATTTTATCTGATATCTTTGACGTGATCAGGTCATTACCTTAGTGCCACAGCTCAAATGTGGGCGAGCACAGGTAACAGTGCTCTAAAAGAAAAGATGACCGCAGTTGTATCTGCACTCGCTGACTGTCAACAACAGATGAGCAATGGCTACCTCTCGGCATTCCCATCAGAATTTTTTGATCGGTTCGAAGCTATTCAGCCGGTTTGGGCTCCATATTACACCATCCACAAGGTTAAAATGAAGTGTTTTCAAAGGTTTTTCTTTACTATCTATAAAAATATAACCAATGAATGGTCTCTTGTAAAGTGCAGATAATGGCAGGTTTAGTTGATCAATATGTTTTGGCTGGAAACAATCAAGCTCTAAAAATGGTGACTCAGATGGCGGATTATTTCTACAAACGCGTGCAAAATGTGATCACGCAGTACACTATTGAACGACACTGGCGATCTTTGAATGAAGAAACGGGTGGAATGAATGATGTCATGTATCGGCTCTACACCATAACAGTATGATGTTGTTTCGTTCGCCTTTAGGCTGATAATAATCCTGCATAATATGTCATATTGCCATTGATCACTTGTTAACAGACTTTTCATTATCACTAGGGAGATAATAAGCATTTGTTGTTGGCTCATCTCTTTGACAAACCTTGTTTCCTTGGGCTGCTAGCTATAAAGGTGAGTAATATGTAATATTTTTTTTTGATAACGTTTACCACTACATCACCCTTTGAATGTTAAATAATATTGTTAGTAACTTGTGCAAACATACGATTATATTGTTAGTAACTTGTGCAAAAGAATCTACTCGCAGGCCGACGAGTTAGCAGGTTTTCATTCCAACACTCATATTCCGATTGTTGTTGGATCACAAATGCGGTATGAAGTTACGGGTGATCCTCTCTACAAGGTACTTTTACATACAATATCTAATTTTTCTTTGCAAATTGCGTGTTGTTTAACTATCGCGTTATTTGTTCACAGGAAATCAGTATGTTCTTCATGGATACTGTGAACTCTTCTCACATGTATGCCACAGGAGGGACATCAGTTAGTGAGTTTTGGTATGAAATTGTAAACAATCAAAACTTCAATAGATTTAAAATGTGATATTATCATAAGAGCTCTAAATATCAAGTTACAACTGATCATCTTATTCTGATTATTCCATATATTATAATCACTTTCAAAACACAACACGCGATACCCTTTAGGCCTTTACTGTGGATTGTATTAATATGTATGTAACAAGATGGTAGTTGTTCTTTTTAGGTCGGAACCAAAACGACTAGCGACCACGTTGCAGACCGAGAATGAAGAATCATGTACCACTTATAACATGTTAAAGGTATGCCTATAATATTTATAACAAGTTAATCATCTAATGCTGTGATTGTTATGTCACATTTTTTTTGATGAATCCTACATTTGTGTTTTAGGTTTCTAGGAACTTGTTTAGATGGACCAAAGAGATCGCGTATGCTGATTATTATGAACGCGCTTTGACTAACGGTGTTTTAAGTATTCAAAGAGGAAAAGAACCCGGGATCATGATCTACATGTTGCCATTAGGCCCGGGCATGTCGAAAGCTACAGGATATCATAAATGGGGAACAAAGTTTGATTCCTTCTGGTGCTGTTACGGGACAGGTTGTTATATATGATTTAGTTGATAAAGGGACGTCAAATAAAAAAAACTACGAGAATCACATAAATGCAGCACATAAGATTGTTATGTAACCGCAGAATTTTACTGTATAATGCAAAAAAGATATATATATATATATATGACTATCGTTTCTCTTATTTTTGAAACACTTGTTTAGGTATTGAATCATTCTCAAAATTGGGCGATTCAATTTACTTTGAAGAAGGGGGAAACGAACCCGGGCTTTACATTATCCAATACATATCGAGCTCGCTTAACTGGAAACTTGGGCAGATGGTTCTTGATCAGAAGGTTATGCCCGTTGTGTCGTGGGACCCTCGCCTTCGAGTAACAACTAAAGTCTCTTCAAAGAAGGTAAAACGTTATTATTATTATCTTGAAATGGTTATATTATTCGTTTTGGTTGTTCGAGTTTGAAAAATCGAGTATGTGTTTTATGCAGGATGGATCGTCGTCTACTTTGAACTTTAGAATACCGTTTTGGACAACATCAAATGCAAAAGTAACACTTAACGGTCGCAGTGTTCCTCTAACATCCACAGGTATAACTCTTTATATCAAGAAATTATGCGAGTATGTGACGTACCCGAGTGTAAAAAATGTCACCCTAACATAACTCAGATTTCAGATCAAGATTTTATGTATTCTTAAACTTGTTTTGAAATCTGGTATAAGAATTATTGTTTTTGAATTCTTAGGTACCTTATATCAGCCATTTGGTTTAAGAATTATTGTTTTTGAAATTATTAACCAAGTTAAATAACTATTAGTTTCATATTTCAAAATATGTGTAACCTAACCCATAAATCTTACGTATTCTCGACTAGAATAAGGTAATCGGATTTATACATCCAAATTTAATAATTATCATTTCAAAGGACGAAAACGCTGTAAACAATTTTCAACAAATTAAATGTTTTAATATGAAATAACTTTATCTTTTGGTGTAAATGTATAATGATAACAAAATATGAATTCTGGAATAAACAAAGAATGGTATTTCTAAATCTTATTTTGAAATAGTCTCAGTGTAATATTTTAATTGATGTTTTTATAGCGGAATTGGTCATTGACATGGGAGGCTATGAGGGTGGATAGAGTGGGTGACCGTATAGGGTCAAATCTCATCAGAGGCCCTAAATTTAAAAAAAAAGTTATATTATATATGTATGTATGTATGTATATAAAAACAACTATAGATTATTAACAAAGTAAGTAACAAACCCAATATCAATTTAATTATCGTGATCAATCAAAACTTAGGATCGTTAAGATTTTAACTAGTTTAGTCAATCCAATCTAAACTCAAGTTAAAAACGCTAGGAGAGTCTTACGATTCGGTTAAGTAAGTAAATTAGATTATTTTGATATAATATTTTTATTTATTGGTAAAACATACTGGTTATTAACACTAGTTATAGGGCCCATTTTTTCTACTCGCTCAGGGCCTAAAATTATTCGAAAACTCTCAGGACCGGCCCTAATCATTCAACAAATGCAAGTCTTGTTTAAACATATTTACAAGTCATAGAAATCATGATATGTAACTATTATTTTTAATGATTTTATAACGTTAACAATGAAGTTTGGAACAGAAAAATATGAAGCCGGAAGTTAAAAAATGAGAATTTAGAGAGAAAATATTTTGGTCTGGTTCGTTAGAGCATTCATATTAGGTAATTTATTTTTATGTGAGTTTGTACATTATATTATGTAGGATGATTATGAGTAGTTGTAAATAAAAACTTATGCGGGTTATACCATGTTTTCTCATATTTGGGGTAACACGATACAACCCCATATTTTTTTAATATGAGTAAAATGTCATTTTTGTCCCTAACATTTTGTTACATTGTCATTCAATCCACAAACTTTTTTTTTGCTATTTAAGTTACCGTAGTTTACCAAATGTTGTCATTTTCATTCACTCCACTAATTCCGTTAGATCTTAATGAAACAACATTAGTTAAGTTAATCAAAGCTTTTAAATCGAAACGTCTGGTCTCATTAGTCGCTTCATATGTTTTTTGGTTTTAATCGAATATTAATTGATTAATTTATTTTAATTGTATAATTTGAGTGTTGAAAAATACTAAAATATCCTTATATTTAACAGAGATCTTAATTTAACTCGTCCGGCCCGTAACTCACCGGCTCAAATAGAACATTGATTTTTATACCTGGATTATTATGTGTATATATATTAGCTCTTTTGTAAATATAAATCCTTAAAACAAGAAAAAGTTAATTTTTTTTATTGAAAATTTGATCCTCTATCAAGTTTCTTGATGCAGGTAATTTCTTATCCGTAAAAAATAAGTGGAGTTCATCCGACGTTATTACCCTTGAACTACCAATCACACTTCGAACGGAGGCTATTCAAGGTAACCTTTTCAAAAAAATACAAATAATAAAAATCATTACACTGTATATTACGTTTTCCAAACTTACACTACTCTTAAATTATATTACAATAAATTATTTGTTAACAGGTTTTAACTTAAGTTTACTTTAAAAAGTTTTGCCTCTTACCACCAGCTACAAATGAACATGTTTAAGTATGCTTTACGAATTTGGATATTAAGACTAACTGACCGTTACTTTTTCAGATGAACGGTCAGAATACGCTTCTCTTCACGCAATCTTATTCGGACCATACCTCCTCGTCGCCCTGACCACCAGCGACGCAGAGCTAAAACCCGACTCCAATTCCCTTCGGACTGGATCACCCCCATTCCATCAGACCAGAACTCCAACTTAATCACTCTTTCTCAAAAAACCGGAGACTCAACCTTTGCTCTAGCCCACACCACAAAAAACTCCATCACCATGATCAACCTCCCGAACCCCGGAACCAGCGATTCCGTCTTCTCGACATTCCGAATCATCTCGACCGACTCCAAAACCGGGGTACCGCGATCACGCCACAATGCAGATGGTAAAACCTTCATGCTGGAGCCATACAGCCTCCCCGGAATGGTAATTGTGGAGCAGGGGAAAGAACAGAGCCTAGGAATCAGCGATTCCGCTGATCAGCGGAATGCTGTATTCCGGTTTGTGGATGGAGGTGATGGGATGGTGAGATTGGAGTCTGAGAGCCAAAATGGGTGCTTTCTGCATTGTTTTAACTCGACGGTGAGGCTCAAGTGCGATTCTGAGGGGTCGGGGTCGGATTCGGGGTTTATGTTCAAGGTGAACGATGGAATCAGTAATTACCATCCGATTAGCTTTGTTGCTAAAGGGGTGAAGGTGAATTATCTTCTGCAGCCTTTGTTTAGTTTGAGAGATGAACATTATACTGTTTATTTCAAACTTCACTAGTAATGACTTTGTGCAGTATATAGTTGTACGCTATGCAGTTATTGGTGTACACGGTGAATGCTTCTGTTATGGGTTATGGATTATTATTGAATATTGAATAGTGTTTTATATGCTTTAAGATACTTGTAATGATGTTTATGTTGGTTGTTTTAGAAGGTTTTAAGTTTTTAACTAACATGTCAAATTGGGATTGTGTTAAGTATTAGTGAAGTGATTTTCGTTCTCAAGTATCATTATTTTTATAAGATATTTCATCACTAAAAGTTTTAGTAATTGTCATCAAATTTAAATGGTTGTAAAGAATTCATAAAATACAAAAAATAGTAATTGGTTTAATATTAACACACGACCAGATAGACCCTGACTCATTCTCATCTTACTGTTAATGTCGCTACTAGTCGTCATAAAAACAAATACTGTGTATTTTGCAACTTTAGTATTTTATTATATAATATAATAAAAAAAGTAAAAAAAACCCTCAAATCAAATGTCAAAATAAAAAAAAAGTAAATATACAAAAAATTGTAGCAATTGAAAGCTTTCTCTTTATCAGAGCCAGGTTTCGATCCTGGGACCTGTGGGTTATGGGCCCACCACGCTTCCGCTGCGCCACTCTGATTTGTTGGTTTAACTGAACTTAAAATTCTTTTTAATTTCAATAAAATTTTAAAAGTAAAATTTTGGGCCTGAGTCCCACACCACTAACGGGCTTATCGTCTTGGCCCAATTTGAGTTTTTATCGGTTCCATTGGGGATGTAGTTCAGTTACTTCAGTAGTTGGACTGTTGGAGCATGTATTCTTTCTTAACGTCAGTAATCGGAGTTTGTATTAAATTAGTTAGATAAGAATAACCTAATTGTGTTTGAATTTTATGTATTCAAAATATGGTTACTATTGTATTTCGTTCTATAAATTAATTAAAAAATGTTGTTAGTCTATGTAGTTTGACTTTGAAACATAGGAAATTATAATATATATTAAAACACTATATCAGTTGGTAAAATAAACTTCTATAACATTACAAATAGGTCACTAAAGTTCCGTATGTTACAAAGAGTTCTTGCAACCACGTGTGTTGCGTTTGAGACGTAGTCGATAATCGGTTCAGTAACACGTTTCCACCACTTTTCAATCCACCTATGTTCAATGTCAGCAAGCTTGATTGAAAATAGCGTTTCGCCCTAACCCTCAATCCTCAATTTTTTTATGTTTGTGTTCTAACAAATTTTACATGACCAAAGGTTACATTCAACGGTGAACGAGGAGGTTGAATGTGTGTGATAGCAAGGGATGTCCTCGAAATGGTCTGTTTTATGTTCTTTTCTGTCTCTGATGTTGTTGCTTTTCACAGTAGTTGTTATCGTGTACTTTTACTAAACCAGTTGTATTTTGGATGATTAAAATGCTGTAGTGATTTATTTTTTCTAATGGTGATAAATGTAGAAAAAAATGAATGCTTGATGAGATGGAAATAATGAGCGTCAAGGAATCAATGTAAGAACACTAGAAAACTATCACCGGTTCGTTTTTAAGCAATTTTGAAGAATTTGATCATTGGAATTTAAGAATTGTTGGAAATTTTATTTGAGTTTGGTCAATATGGTCTTTCTTAGGGGATATAATTAATTTGTGATATTTCTCAATCATAAAATGAAGGGCTGAAGGAGGATGCAGATGAATATGTTGTTTTCATATTTGATACTTTGAGCTTATATTTAATTAATCCAATTTGAACTTGGGATTACTTCTCATCATCAACGTTAGAAGTGTTATCTTTTGTGGTATTTTAGTTGAAGGTTTACCTATATTAGAGCTTATATTTGTTTCAATAACTCATCATAAAATCATGCTATGTTTTGAGAATTACAAGCAATGGTACAGTTGAATTCAATTTTCACCTTATAGTTTTTGGGATAATTTTGGACTAAAAGTTATCAATTTGCTCTATATGTGTTTCGATATGATGAGCTGTGATTAGTTACTATATGTGTTCCTTTTATGTGAAATAAGCTATTTGCATAGATAGAGGTACATCCACATGGACACGACATATATACATTAACATTCTTAGATGCTATCTTTAAGGTGTACGTATTTAAATGTTTATTTTCTCAATGATTAGTGCGATTTCAATAATATATTTCTTTACATATTTAGTTAGGAGATTCTGGTTTTAAGTTGCTCTATGTGATCATAACTTGCATTCGAGAAGATAGTATTGAGATCGTCATTGTTACTCTAGATGAATGGCAGAAGTAGCAGCACTCTTTGTAACCGATGATACTAATTCTTTTGTGAGATTAACCAATGCTAATGAAAGGTAGCTTTAGTAAATTTCCAATAAATCAATCAGTTTTTGTTGATGAGTAGATTCCACAAAGTATATATAAGTTTTGAAGTCAACATGATGTGATTTAGATTATGTAGAACTCTCCCATGTGTTGAATTTTGTTTGTAGGGTAAAGGCACATCTTTAGATAAAAGGATTAAATCTTGATACAAACTCGTTACACATGTCAAAATTTTGTTAAATAATCACTAAATGCTACAAAACGCTACACAAAACATAATTTTCTATTATTATATTGAAAGGTTTTCTCTAATGTGCAATATAGTATACCTTATTGTCTATTCTTATATTTAAACGTTAATTGTCTATCGAGTGTTGGTCTAATAAAAATGTGCAAACTAATAGGTTTTTTCAAGTATGTTTCTTTCGTTTTAAGAATTTTTGCTTAATTGTTAGGCAATAAGTAATTTTTATATTTGGTGCTTTTTATTCGAGTTTTATTTATATTGGAGTCTTAAATTTATGTTGATCTTCTCGGTCTATTTAGAAATAAATAATTCAAGACTCAGCTTGCGTATAAAAAGAGTTGCTTTGAGAAGTTTAAAACTGTTGTTGATATAACTATTATTGAAATATATAGTTTTATGGTGTATGCAAATTCACTTCATGCCACTGTTGGATTCGCTATATATGTTCTAATTATATTGTTGTGTGTTTTGTATTATCTATGATAAGCACGACCTTTATATACAACCATGGTTGGTATATGACGACATCCATATATATATTTTACTAAACTATAGTTTTCTATAAAAGTTAGGTGGTACATGACGTCAACGTATAAACAAACAAACAAACATACCCAGTAAATCTCACTCAAGAGCAGGGCCTAGGAGGGGTAGTTGGTGGCGAGTTTTTCCTCTATCTTGAGAGATAGAGAGACCGCTTCCGAAGAGACCCCCAACTCAGTAAGGAAAACAATAACTGTAACAATTATAATATACGACATACAACACAAAGGTATAGATCACATAAAAGCTGAGAAATTGGGCACAACAAATAAGCGTCAAGAAACGCGCGAAAGGGCAGATTGAAGAAAACAGGGGTCCCGCAACTAGGTCTACGACTACCCTTCCTACCCACAGATCCCGCTAAAAGTCCTTAATTTTAATTCTACGCCTCCACGCACTTCTATCCTCGATCATGTGCTCAGAGAGGTGCAAATCTACCATATCTCGCCTAATTAACTCGTCCCAAGTCAACCTAGGTCTACCTCTACTCCTCCTACCCTCTACGTTGATGTTCTCTGCTGCTCTAACGGGTGCTACCATCGGCCTCCACTTTACGTGCCCAAACCATCTTAATCTTCCCTCTCGGATTTTATCTGTGATACCAGCCACCTCTAGCCTCTGTCTAAACACGTCATTTCTTATTCGATCCAATCTTGTGTGCCCACACATCCACCTCAGCATTCGCATTTCCGCGACCTCGATTTGTCTCTGGTGCGATTTCTTTATGGCCCAACAGTCTGTTCCGTATAACATAGTTGGACGTACTGCCACTCTGTATAGTTTTCCCTTTAGTTTTGCTGGGAACCTCTTATCACACAGGATCCCTGATGCTGCTCTCCATTTGCACCATCCTGACTGCACACGGTGAGCTACATCGCTGTGTATCTCTCCGTCCTCCTGTACGTATGAGCCCATGTATTTGAACCTAGATGTTTGTGGTACTGTCATACCCTGGATATTTATTTGGGTGTCCTCTTCATCCCCCCACTAAAGTTACAATGCATGTATTCCGTCTTAGAGTGACTTATCCTTAAGCCTCTGCTCTCTAGTGCGGCTCTCCACTGTTCTAGCCTCTCGTTAAGCACCGTTTTAGATTCTGATATTAAGACAATATCATCCGCAAATAGCATGCACCAAGGGACTGGCTCTTGTATAGACTTAGTCATCTCATCCAACACTATTATGAAGAGAAATGGGCTCAATGCCGATCCTTAGTATAGTCCCACTTCCACCGGGAAAAAGTTTGTGTCTCCGACTGGTGCTCGCACACATGTTTTTGCCCCTTCATACAGATCCATTATTATTTTGATATACCTCTCTGGTACCCTTCTAATTCGTAGACTTTCCCAAAGGAGTTGACGCGGCACACTGTCATATGCTTTTTCTAGGTCAATGAAAACCATATGTAGGTCCCTTTTCTTTTCTCTATATTTCTTCATTATCCTTCTTATGACGTGTATGGCTTCTGTTGTAGAGCGTCCTGGCATAAATCCAAATTGGTTTACCGCTATCTGGGTTTCTCGTCTAATTCTCGTGTCAATAACTCTTTCCCATAGTTTCATCGTGTGACTCTATAGCTTAATTCCCCTGTAATTTGCGTAACATTGTACATCTCCTTTTTTCTTATATATGGGGACTATGAGACTGCTTCTCCATTGCTCTGACATCCTCCCAATTTTGACGATAGTGTTAAATAAGGCTGTTAGCCATTCCAGGCCCTCGTCTCCAGGCACTTCCACACTTCAATCGGTATGTTGTC